>JAMKCF010000006.1:19149831-19286132 GCA_023634235.1 Pisaster brevispinus | reverse complement strand
GACTATATTTTTTCATATAATATATATTTTTTATAGCACACTTTTTGATACAGCGAAATGTTCAAAGAAAAAATCTGCAACGGCCTTTCTTCCAAATATCTTTCTCTCGACAGACTCTGACTGTGTGCCGAATTCCATGCTTGTATCGCCGAATGCACAGTACCATCACTTACCTTCTGGACTACCACCGGTAAACCTTACAACCCCCATCAGGTTTTTCTGCAGCCACTCTGCTAAATGCAGCAAAGTGCAACATTCCCCGTTTGTTGAAATGAAATCTCTCCCACTAAACACTGGAACATTTGTATGCATTTGCGAGGGCTATATATATATTTTTTAAAGTAAGACGAGACGGCCAAACTGCTTGTGTTAAGTCTGGCACCTTCAGAATACCTATTACACATGTGCTTGAAACTTCACTTTACAGGGCTGGGGGGGGGGGGGGGTAGTGTCAGGTGCAAAGTGCACCTGTGTAAATGACACAAGTAACTGTTAAACTACCCCCCTTAAGGGTGGTTCACGAATACATACAGCGTGTGTATTTATAGACGCTTGAATCACCAAAGATTGACCACATACACACACGCAAGGTCAACACAAGTCATTGCAAAGTAATGAGCTTTATAGGATTAATCATTAGTACATTCCAATGCGAAGCGGATGCTACTTGTTTTATCTTTACCGTAACATAACACCCCACCCACACGAAATACCAGTCCAATACAGTTGCACGTCGTACACGGCAATCTACTTTTTCATTCATAAGTTATGGTCACGATTCGAAGAAAATGTGCATAATTATCTGTTTTGGGTACCGGTGATGCAAATAAATACAACTCTTCTAGAAATATAGTAAAACCACGTTCGGGTCGGGGTGTGAGTGAGGGAGGGGTGGTTAAACTCCGCAGACATCGGTAAAAACGCGCGGTGTTATGATTTTCCCCAATCACCTGTTTTTTCTCTCTCCTCAATGAATGGTCTTGTCTCTTTTTCTTGTCTCGAGTCCGGGGCCATACTTTGTTACTCATTATACAAACCATACAGGATGTCAGCATTATTAAAAGATAACACAACATAATTAGTTTAGGGGTGCATTTACAAAAGTACCGTAGTATGATGGCCGGGGTGGGGAGGGTTTACAGACAAGTAAAGTACAAAATCTCTTTGTTTTACTCAAAGGCTGACAGGATCACAGAGTTTACTTAAAGGCAAAGCCTACTTTTGGCTTTCTGGAACCGATCAATTGTTTTAATCCAAATCTAAATGTAGATAATGTACAATAAAACTAACCCGTGAAAATTTAATTTCAAAAAAGGTGGTTGCGTTAGTGAGTTTTCGCCGAAAATCTGGAGCGGTTTATGTCCGCGCATGAAGAATAATCTGTAGTTGGAATACACAGTCTGAGAAACGTTTCATGCAGAAACTGTTCTCAAATTGAAGTGTTTTTGAATCCCTTTCTCTAAAACCACATTCCTTAGAAGGGAATCATTTCTCAAAATGTTATACATTATCAACAGCCAAAGTGCTTCTTATCAAGTAAGTTTTTATGGTCATAAACATTTGGAGTAATTACCAAAGGTATTACCCTGTCTTTAAATGTAAGTCAAATCATTCCTTTTTGGGCGGACATAAACATTCCTCGTCACAGCAATCTGACCCTCTAGGCCTAATGTCATAGAGCTGCATCATGCAGAAAAATATTGCTCACTGCTAAGCAAAACTAAGCAGGATACCAGTTACATTTTGTACACGATAAATGGTGTTTTAGCTGGTAACCTTATTCTGGTAAGCATAATTTTATTGTGCTTAGCAACTTTTTATGCTGATGCAGCTCTATATGAAATTGGGCCCTGGTCCGCTGACTAAATGCAAGTTGAAACGCCCGAGGACCAGTCAACATTGTCTTCAAGCGCATGATTCGACTGCTGAGTTCAGTGTTGAACTTAATAATATAACAACCAGCGAACTGTCAGACTGAAACTGATACCCCATTCTGATAATGAACAGTCATGTAGCTCCACTTTGTCTTTACGATGCTGTCCAACCTCACACAGCATTAATTATCTGCAAGACTCACCTTGGTGTTTTTATAACAAGTTGGATCATGGATATTCCCCGCCTCCACTCTTCCGCATGACTCGTTTTCATTTTGCTTCTACACACCGAGTGTGTACACTCAACTTCTGTCAACACCAAGTTGTCGTAAATAAAAACCCCAAACTTGTATCTGTGTATATCTAAATGATAAATAACTAAAGCCTATATAACAAACTGTTTAAATTTCAATGACAATGTTGATATGGCATGCAGGAGATGTACATTATTGCATACGGTCTGTGAATGTTTGCGAAACCTCGAATGCCAAAACATCCGCGAGGGCTTGTGTATCGAACACGGGGGGGGGGGGGGGGAACAAAGAAGTACATTTTCCTCGTTCTTTCTGAATGAGAAAAAGTACACAATAATGTTTGTCTTTTTGGTTTTTTTTTTATTAGTAAAGTCTGCCCTCTAAAAGGTGCCCACAATGTTGATTTTGTGGGGGGGGGGGGGGGGGGTAATACTTGGTGTGGGTACATGCTCCCCAATACGTCAACGATGAACTTTGGAATTACTAGTGAAGGCTGTGTTCTTTTGATGTGGTGTTTGTTGGTGATAGAAGTGATGGGATGTACTGCTCGAAACTCCCCTTAGAATTAAAGTGTGAGTACAATTTTTGTTGGCAAAGTTTTGCGCTTCCGTCAATCGAATAGTTTGTTTTAAGTGTTATTTTCTGTCTCAAACAAAAGGATAAATAAATAATTAAATACCTAAATAAATACCTAAATAAATACCCAAATAAATAAATACCTAAATATACATAACTGAATGAATAAATAAATAAATAAATAAACAAACAAACAAATAAATACATAATAAAAATTAAAAATTAAACAAATAAATAAACAAATAAATAAATAAATAAATGAATAAATAAAAACAAGTAAATGAATTACATGTTGATAGGCCTTAACCCACGAAAGCCTAGTGGCCTCAGTGTTGGCCTGGTCTTGGCCCTAAGGTCCCCCTCAGAAGTTTCCAACATACTTCAAGCTTTTCCAACCAATGGAAGTAACCTTTGCAAAATGGCCTTGCCCCCACAGAGATGAAATTCCAAGCCTGTTAATCAACCCCACTAACTTTCATAGCATTGTCCTCATTTGTATGGTGCATGCTAGGGAGATGCCAAGCCTAACCGGAAGTGACGTACTTGTGACCGTACTTGGGTAGATCCCGGCTCGCGGGGGCTGCCCCGTTTAGGCCCGCTGGTATAGTGGGGCACAGTGATGAACGTTTGAATAAAATATGGCGGCAGATACTTGCATCCGGTTCATCTTTTATATCCCCCTTTCTTTTATACTCCAATCCCCCTTTCCGAAGTTCAACATTGTTACATTTACTTGGGGGTGACTTGCCGTAAAAGGGTGGAACACAACAACTTCCACTAAAACACAACACAGCAACACCCACCATCTCGTAACTCAGCTTTGTTGTTTTCAGGACAAACTCTATAGACACTACCTCCACGATCAATGATGAAGCATAAGATGGTATTCAAGAGAAATTAAGCCCAGTACAAACTTGCACAAAAATCCCTGACAAAAATTCAGCACTTTTTGTGGTTTTCTCTAAAACGCCACCACTGCAATTTCATCTTTGAAATTTCCGCTTGCTTTGGGAAACTTTCGAAGGGGCACCAAGGCCAAGACCAGGGCAACAGAGGCCAATGCTTCCGTGGCCTCTGTGTAATTCCAGACCTGTCAGACTTTTACCAGTTATTTGTTTGGTGCGTTAATTTGGGGGGGGGGGGGGGGAGGAGGATGTGGATTAATTTGCTCTGCCGAAATACAAATGAAGTATCACTTATAAGGAAATTACATCATGGGTAATCGGTGTGTTTTTGTTTTTCGTGGGGAAGGTTTTAGTCTGAAATATCGTTCCACCGGCCTGTTTATATACTTTTGTCAGTCTGTGACTGGCGAAAAACAAAAACAAAATTTAGAGCAAATGAAGATGATTTTAAGCTGTCGGACAGACCTTGTTGTATAAAAAAAACCTTACACGTTCACCGTCGGCCGACCATCGTTTCAAAATGATGACAACATTTCATCGTGTGACGAAACAGTTCAATGGATGCTTGGAAATAAATCTGACTTTCAGTCAAGTAAGTCATTTTATACGTTCATGTCTGCAAATAATCTACCTTTAAGTTTAAGTATCATGGTATTCATATCAAAATGGTGTAAACAGTTTTCAACAATATTTTAAAGAGAGTAGAGCATGGGCAGAAAAGAGCAGGGCTGAGGTAAAGGGTTGTGTGTTACTATAGACCTACCACCAGAAGATCACATGGCCCCGAGTGTATGTTGTCGATGCCGGGGGTGGCGCGGACCATTCTTAAACTAACAGTGACCCCCCCTCTTTGTAAACGGAAGTACAGATTATTTAGGGATGAAAAATTGTTACATGACACAGAGTTTGAAACATGCTTATTATCTCTAGCCCCACACCCTTGCGATGACTAGTTGAGGGGGGGGGGGGGGAACCCGACGGATGAATTTGTCCACCAGTCTGAACAGTTTCTTGGATTGTGGAGGGAGGAGGGGGGGGGGGCAAGTATCGTAAGCTAATGGCTCCTGAAAAAAACAATACCTCAATATTCCAGTTATTGCTAGGATCACCCGAAACATTTTTCCCATTCACATACAGAATTAAATCTTCCTAATGACTTATGTCTGGCAGAAAACAGATCGAAATTTCACGCTCAGTTTCTTGAAACAAAGTATTCTGCATATTATTTTACTACACCCTTTCTCCGGTAAAATCGCCCCCGTCCTTCTACCGGGCACACGACCGGGCACACGACACTGGTCCGACCCGCAGAAGTGAAAAATACAAGGCACACGATTACAGCGTTTACACAGAAACTTAAACACCAACTCCGGAAGAGGAAAATGGTGACAGCGTAAGCAAATTATTCAGAAGCCGAGAATGCAGTTTGGGAACTGTGCAATCCCTGCTTCCCACACCCAACCCCACCCCACCCCATAAAAAAACCCCAATAATAAATAAGTAACTAAATAAATAAAACCATGTTTTATGGAATGTGTTTTTTGATCAAGTTATAAATCGATAGTTGGGCAGTCTACCAGCGCGTCTCCATGAAGAATTCTGAAATAGGTTAAATCTATTTCAGACATGTCGGAGGCATTGGATTATAAAATCCAAATTGGTCGTATCATATAAATTGAATAAGCACACACAGAGCTAAGCATAATACCAACCTTCACCTGCAACTACAAAATAATAATGGACAATGGATTTCTCCGAAAATGTAACAAAACCATTTCAATGGAGCAAGGGGCCCTGGCAAAAATATAACAATTCCCAAATGGAACTTTGCCAAAAGAAACACAACACAAATCAAAATGGTTCGATTCGTTATAAACTTTGTATCAGAAAATCGACTGACCTAGTTTTATGTGGCAGTCAGCGTGTGTGTGGCTTACCGTGTGTTCATCCGTCCCGTACAGAGACTTGGCTGTAGTTTGGTTGGGGCTAGTCTCCTCGAGTTCCCGTAAGTTTTTGACAACACACGAGGGTTGTTCTGACTTCTGACTCCACAGCTCCAACAATCAAGCAAAGTCCTAACTCCAGTCCTATTTATACTGGTCCGTGACGCTTCTTTGCTCAGTTGCCACCTATAACGAAGAGGTCGTAAAATGCGGCAACGTCGCATTGGTTGTTCAACCGTGAGATGAAGTTGTTTTACTGGCTTAAGGTGGCGACACGGACTGACGGTGTTTCGACTCTTGTGTCTTTCAGTCAGCTGAATATGTCACCTTAGAATGTCACTGGAGAACGATCCATAAATACCAACAAAATCCCTTGTATGCTGTTCACAACAAAGATGAATATATCACCAACAAGTAAGTAGCACAGCCCTTTGATTAATGTGGTCTGCCATGGGGAAAAAAAATCAAAAGATCCTTCGGCAATGGGTTGACACATCGAGCATGGCTACGTCCACACTGTAGCAACTTTGGGAAATTACTACACAATGTTTTGAAACAAGATAGACACGTGCCTTTAGTCTAGTCTCCCATGCCCCGTGCTAATGCACCCTAAGGGGTATAGAGGCGGGGAACAGTCTTGTTTTATGCGATCATGGCTTACATGCGCGATCTAATGGTCTACACATGGGCATAGTTCACACACCTGCGCAGAATGTGGAGCTAGCCTTTGCACAGGCGCCGCCCGCGCCGACATAGAACTGTACATTTACTGATCTTGATGGAGGAGGAGACTGGGCTTGATAGCATCGTACAATTACAAAGCTTGAAGTGTTTGTGGGCGGAGCTATAAGTGATTGTCCAGAATGTTCACCAAAAAGGCTGGCGTAGCTCAGTTTGAATTATTCTATATTTAGACTAAACGGGTGTCCTCGGGAGAACATAAGATTAACACTGAAATTGAATAAAACTCAAAATGTAGTACTTCTGCCAGACTCCTATTTGAAATCACAATTCTTCGAGGAGCAGAAAAGAAAAAAGAAAAGAAAAAAGTTTTAAAATCAAACTGGTATTCGATCGGCCCTAGAATATTTACAAATCGAGTTCAAATAAAACAGCGATTACTTACTGAGACACGCATCATTCAAGTGACGAGTACACTTATACCCTAAAAGTTATTGGATGTGCTCTGAAATGTATCCCCAATCGTGTTATTGTTCTTGCAGAGCGGAGTCTTTGTAGGTGCAGGGCATGGCCGGTTTTTTGGTAGACACAAGACGGTACTTTAACGGGCTGATAGCGGGACATGTTCCTGTCGCAAGACAAATAAAGAACGGTGTAGAATTAATGGCTTCCTGGATCAACTAGCTTTGTCGAGGAAATGACGTCTGTGGAACTAAAGCCAGCACATGATTGCAGTCTTCAGAGTTAAAGGCAGAGTATACTTTTGGTCAAAGACCAGCATCCAGCAGCGTAACTAAGGTATTTTTTAGGGGGGGGGGGGCACAAGGGGCACCATTTTTTCTTGGGGGGGGGGCACTGCTGGCAAATGAGTTATAGATTCCATTTGCACTTTAAAAAAAGATGGATCTTGATCTACGTAATGGCAGGTTCCAAATGGGGGGGGGGGCACTGACATCAATTGGGGGGGGGGGGGGTGTGGACGTGCCACCGTGCCCCCATGCCCCCCTTAGTTACGCCACTGCCTGCATCCCCAATTGGTGAATACATACATAATGCATTAAACAAAATTGGGCTTAATTGATCATTGAAGTTGCAAAAGAAAAAAAAGAAAAAATTGCATAGAATTGTGTGCTTTCAGATGCATGGGAAAAGCTTCATGCCTGAAGCCTTTCTCAGATTCAAATATTTGGGTGAAAAATTACCTCTTCCTCGAAAACTACATTACTTCAAAGGGGGTCGTTTCTAACAATGTTTTTTTATATAATATCAACAGCTCTCCAGTGCTCTTAGTACGTTTTTATGGTCGATGGTCATTAACTTGTTGAGTAGTACTAAAAAGTACAGCCTGCGTTTAAATGTTTTATACAGGATTGGTAGTGCTGACTATAAAATAGTTGCAGACAGTGTTCATGTTTTGTGTGATCAACCATGTACATGTACATGGAATTAAAAAACCTGTGACAATTTGGGCCTCATCCGTCGTGTGAGTCAGGGAAAAAAAAGTGAAAAAAGAAAGAAAGAAAGAAGAAAAAAAAAAAACCATGCACGATGTTCAGCATGTAAACACATTGTGCTTAATTTAGGTTGTAACAAACAGCTGTTGCGGTTAAAAAAAAAAAAAAAGCTTTTCGGGTACAGTCTTCTCGAATATGACTCCGTTTCGGAGGAAAATATTTCACACAGAAAAAGAAAATAGATTCTAGAATGAACTTCATAATCAGTAAGCTTTCAAACTAAAAGTAAACAATGCTGTTTTCAGCCTTGTCCGGTTTACCTTTTAAAGGGAGTGTATGGATGTTATTGGTAAAAGGCATGAAGTCTGTATAAAAGTAAAGATGTAATTTGCATTTTTTTTGTTTCTTTTCATAAGAAAAACCCATCATGAGATTAAGAGCTGAATAGTTTTGAAAAACTTGATTCAAACGACCACCAGCTTGAAATCATTCGAGCGTTGTATACAAACCACATTGAATAAAATAGTTTTGTTGTTAAATATGGGTTAAACATCTGCACATGATTTGTTTTATATGCGTGTCTTCAGTCTCTGAGTTACCATGGATAAGGTTTTAAATGACTGCATTTTACGGGAAATATATACACTGTGAAAAACTAAAAGGAAGGAAAAAAGAAGACCTCCTGCGCCTGATCCATTACAGAGTCAGGCCGACCCGGAAAATGGTATTTAAAAATGTGATTTTAATTCGGATTCTGAGTCATCTCGACCCATTTCTGGGTTTTGGCACACATTTCGTGTCATATTGACCTATGACCCCACGGGACCCGGATCCAGGGTAAATTCTGACCGGGAAGTTTTTCAGAGTGTATACAGTAACGCCCCTTGGAAGGTTACTTGAATTGTTTGCAAACCGTTTTAACAGCACAGTGGTTACAGGGGGGAATCGCTGGAGCACATCTGATGCGCTGTGAAATAATAATAAACCCGTAATTTTTCCTTGGCGTGGCGTGGCACTAAATCGTCTTAAAGTTGACTTGCAGTTCTAGAGAACCGAGCTCGAGTTCTGGATGGCTGAGTCATTATAGAGTGTGGGTTCGAATCCCGACATGTATCATTGGGCAATACTTTTCCCCTACAATTGCATCTCATCAGTCGGGAGTAAATGGTTACCTGGAGTAGAGATTGTTGATGTGGTTGGTTAACAGCCTGTGCGCCAATTAACATGGTTGCCGGTACTGCATACTCCAAAGGAGTCAACATAGTCCTATGAACAACGGGGCTGTAACAGTGTTAGGAGCTTTGATACTAAACCGCCAGAAAAATGCCTATAATTTTTGTTATTATTACTATTGTTGTTATAAACCATTTATTATGATGACACTCTTGGAGCTCCGTAGCTTGTCGCAACTATTGTTAAATTCTCTCATGCCACGTTGTTCTGGGGCAACTCTTGTACTGCTGCCACGCTGTCCTATAAGTTATAAATCATCTCAGTTGTTGGCTTGACCGTTACCTGTATGAAGAAGTTATTACTGCTATTACAAGGGGCACAGATGTGGAAATAATGTTTCTAAATTACCAAGTTAACATAAGATACAAATTATAAATAAGCGAAGTATGTTTTTTTTTTTTTATGTTTGCGAGTAAAATAAACTTGCAATTTTTTCCCCCCGGAGAAAATAAAGACTACAGTTTAAAGAATAAACATGCCACGTTTTATTCAGGGTTCGTAAAATAAATCAACAGCAGACGACACAGGAAAGAAATCATAATCTGATTAGAGGATTACTGCACGAAAAAAATAGTTTAGGCCGAAATGACATCACAGGAGACAGGCGCAGAATAATACATTATAGAGCACTTCAACAGTATGCAATAATTATATATTTAAGTTATAAACCACAAGGGAAACTGACTGGGTAATTTTTTTTTTTTTAAATTTGGGTTTGATCAAAGAAAAATTGACTGTAGCAGGACTTGAACCAACGACCTCCGGATTAACGTACCTTTGTTTGGGGTTGCCAGTCAGAAGCCATTCAACCGTTAACTGCCGTGTAGGGAGACCGCCAACATAGGGCTGGATATAGCTGAGTTGGTAGAGCGCCGGTACGTTAATCCGGAGGTCGTTGGTTCAAGTCCCGCTCCAGTCAATTTTTCTTTGTTCAAACCCAAATTAATAATTATATATTATGAAAACTAAAATTATTTACAAAGATTTCCTCCTGCGAAGTAACAAGGAAAGCAAAGAGAAATGATCAAGTACTGGTGCTTTTGCTTTCATTGTCATGCCCCCTATAGTGTCATAACTTTATGGTCTTATTGGTAAGTTGAGTGTGATGACAATGTGGGGCTGACAAGTCTCTCTCTCTCTCTGTTTCACTTTCCCTATATTGTTCCTCTCTTTTTGGGGGGTGGGGTGACCATGGTGAAAACAGGGGAGGTCAAGGATTGGGGAGGGGAACGTTTACAATGTGTTCCTTTACTAATCATTGAGGGATCATGAGGAGTGGTGGGGTTGGTGGGATATACATCATTCGCCAGGGATTCTCGTCCAATCCCTGCTTTCTCATTGAGTCTTGTGGACTATGTGCCGCAGCCCCCGTCAGACTTTCACTTTCATAACCCCCCCCCCCAAACCTTCACTTCACATCACAAAGGAGAGCCTTACTACAGGGCTATGTTTGCCAGTGCCTTGCTCCTGCGAATCAAATTTAACTTCTGGTGAACACATACCTATACAGTATGTATACAGTGTGTCACAACAGGCTGAAGCACGCTGCGAATGTGATGAACCGAATTATGTGTTTTCCTGAATGCGTAAACTCCAATTTCCCATCTGAAATTGAGAAATTCTAAACAAGAAAAATAACGAAGAAAACAGGAGAAGAAACAAAAAACAGTCAGAAAGAATTTGAGGTTGAACTTATTGATATTTTGATGACTGAAAGGAATCAACACAAGTATCAAGAAAGGACGATTGAACCACGGATGTAAACAATTAACTGATTTTCTTCCGTTCATAAATATTTACGTTTTCATCACAAGCAGTTATACGTTCCAGCGCAAACATAGCCTTGCAAAACATGCTGTATCACTCGATTTCCCACGCCGGTGTTTTATTTTTTCTCGTGGGATGCACTTTATTACTATAAAAAAACAAGGCATAATTTAACACCGTAAAGGGTTCGCGATTGCGGAATTATTTATTATTGACTGCAAGATTTGGCGATAGCAAAAAGGACATGCCGCTTCGAGAATAAAAACCCCAACCCATCAACGCTTTCGTTTAACCTCCCCAACTCGGTGTCGAGAGGGCTCAGTGTTTTGTAAACCAAAGAGATTTCAGCAAACCAAAATATTTCCACAGATCTGACGAGTGTTTTGGAAAACAAAACATTCCCGCTCCTTGACTCAAACATTCAATGGGAAAAACAAAAATCGTTCCACGCTGATGATGACCTCCGTTATACAAGACTCTGATTGGAGGGAACTATAGGTCTCAAACTAACCCCACTTTGGGTCCGCGTCAGCCAATTAAGGGCCGAATTGGCGTGTCGCGGCCGAGCGGTTTAGTGCATCGGACTCAAGTTCTGATGGCTAAGTTATCAGGTTGTGGGTTCGAATCACGGTCATGACACCTGTGTCATTGGGCAAGACACTTAACTATAGTTGATTCCCAACACCCAGGGGGTAAATGGGTACCTGTGAGGGCAGTCATGGTGTCTTGTCATTGAAATAGCTTGGTGCGCTATTAACAGCACAGGTTGTATATACTCACAAGGGAGCTGTGGTGGTTTAAGGAATGAAATAAATAGAAGAAGCCACTATTGTATTTATTTATAAATAAGCACAAAGACCCCTGGATACCCCCCCCCCGCATCCACGTCCTGTTTTATTTTTTGTCCATTTACAACTTCAAGGTGGTAAAATAAAAAAGGACAAACAACAGTTCAACAAAAACAAATTCGGGTATGGGAACCAACAACCTGCCTTTCATTTGATACTGTCATCATTGAGGGTCATTTAAAAGCAACACATGTCTGGCTTGTAAATATTTGACACCTCTAATTGAAAAAAAAACCCCACCCCAAAACACCCCAGCCCCAAACAACAACAACCATGTTTGTTTTTAAAATAGTAAAAAGTGGGCAACACTTAAACAACGATGATAGTATAGGCATTTTGGTTTCAACAAAGTTTTCTCATACAGGCTTCGTTCCTTTGGCTTTTCAAGGACATTTTAAAAGGAACTTGTGTTGTGAGATTTCTTAATGTGTGCAGAAAAACAAAACCGGACAAACAAAATAACAAACTTTGACAATAGTGATCTGACAGAATTTACAATCAAACCTTCGTGAGTCGAAAGCTTGGTAATGAAAAAAAAATAATAATAAATAAAAATACAAACACACATTTTGTTGAGAGTGGTCAGGAAAACGTGTTTTCACAACCACTGTAAATAATGGATTCACTGTGAATTCGATTTTATTGTGGTGTACATGTGTTGTACTCCCTCCAATCGATTAGAATTAGCAAAAGAAATTGCGACATGGCTTCTCAAGATAAACATCATTAATGTTTGATCCCTCTCCAAGGTGTAAAGACTGATCTTGTCCCCTCATACATGGTGTGTGGCGCACGCTTTTGGAGTAACGGGTATCGCACGACTATTAGAGATATTGATGTTTAAAGGTGTATTGTGTGCGCATTTAAATCCTCCCCAAAATGTATCAATTTTAGGGAGAAATAAAACGAAAAGGACATTTTTTTTTACAACTGTGTCCTTATTACTGATTTGAACTCTTGTGGAAAACAATACCAGCATCTGATATACTTGGATTTTATGCCGAGAAATGGTCTGGAATTGTTATTATCATTAAAACAAATAATTAACGGCAGCCATTTTGTTTTTTCTTCCAATCAGATATGGCCGTATCCGCATTGGCGGCTACATCAGCTACGGCTACGACTGTTCCTAAGGGTGTTTCTAATGGACGTCCTATATATATACTTCAACTCATATAGTGACGCAGCGATACAGCCGTAGCCGTAGCCGTAGCCGTAGCCGCCAATTAGGACATACAAGCCCCTCCCAACTCAGAACCCTTGCCCACCAACAGATAGGAAACATGCAGAAATAAAGGCTCCGATACATTAAATAGCCCCCGAATAGATATATAATAATACAAAAATAAATTCCATAAATTAATCAATTAGAATAAAAAATATGGTTCGCCACTGGTACCCCCTCCCCAATTATGCTCCCATACTGGTCCCCCTTTCTGGTATACAAATGACAAAGCAAATCAAGGGGGCACCTACATGATTATGGTCAAACTGTTGTCATTTTGACATTATGACACCGAACACATCAACAAAGGCACAATCTCCATGCATGTGGTATTAATGCCTATAGCAAGCCTCCTCAGGTCAAAAACCAGGGTGTCCAAAACTTTCAAAACCTGATATGTTATTCAACCTATAGCAATGGACGAGAATCTAATTCTGTGTGGAGGGTCTTCCACTCAGTCGTGTCACGGAGGGTTTCAAAATATGTCCACCATACTTTCCAAGGTGTCAAATATATTAGAAAAACTTCACAGGGGCATAAGTTGATTCATCTTAAGCATGCATGATAACACCTTCTTACTTTCACCATAAAAAAGTTACAATTTATAAAACGCCATATACCTCATACCCAATTTAGATTCTATCCAACTCTTGTGTCTTTCATAATATTATATAAATAATAAATAATATCTGTATCACCTCTTTAAAGATTGTAAACAAGTCGATCCACGTGTACAGCGCTCGACCAATGGGCCCCTTATTGTGTTTCAAACAATCCAAGCGACCGTCAACCATTGAGCCATGTTGAGTTAGACGAGCAACAAGTCGATCGAGCTTAAAATGAATAATTAATTGACGTCAATAGGTGTAAAGTGCTGTACGGCGTGTATGTTGTGCTTGAAGTGTTTATACTCAGCTAGTTTAGGTAATGAGTGGTTCTTTTGCTAATCGCACTACTCGATATTATTGGAGATTGTACTCCGCGGAGAATCGCCTGAATAATTGATTAGATTTCAAAGAAAGCTCGACCCGATGAACAACACTTTTTGACGGTATTGACAACCAATGGACGAATGAGAACAGGCCGGGCTGGCATTAAATATAAAAATATAAAAGGGACGGGAGAACATTGGGCCTAAAACGTCAGCCTAAAACACTCATCTAAAGATGATGAATCAGCTAAACCTTGGACGTTTCATATTTATTACTTCTGGTGAAGCCCAGGATTCTCAGAAAAGCGAACTGAATCACCATACTAGCCAAGAACCCCATGGAGAGAAGACAAGGAAGGAAGTTTTAGTTTAAGATGTGGGAGGAAAACCCCAAATAAATATTCCGTAAAAAAAAACCCACACACACAAAAAAAAAACCACGCAAACAGGTAGGGACCGACAACCCAATCTATATAGTGCCCTCGGTGGGATTCGAACCGGGGTTCTACGAGGAAAGAAACCACTACACCAACCTGACGGCCATTTTCTCCACGGTCATTCTCTCCTTGCACATAACACAGTTTGAACGTGAGGGACCCACAAGCTTTGGAATTCGTTAAAATTTTCAACTGAAAAGTTATCAAATCTAGCTGTTGAAATCCTACTGTAGAACACATACTCCAATCTGTTCATCATGCTTTGCTGACCTGTCATAATGATCGCTTACGTCTGTTGTTAGTTTGTTGTTTGTATGGTTATTAATTGCCTTGTTAGTAGCATGAGTCCCTACATGTTGATTTTACCGGGCTCTGATATTTCGCAAAGCGCTACGAATGATCTTAATAATGTGTATCATATTGCTAAGCAAACTATGACGTCACAATACAATGTTTCTGCGGTAATCTTGACAACTCATCTTAAGGAAGAACCTTCGTGATGTTTTGTAAATTGAAATCGAGCCGCAGGACCCTTTCCCCATACTACGAATTAATGTCTTACACACAATAACTACATCAAAAATACTTCCCGGCTCAATGCACATACAATGCGAGGACCGCGTTGTTTCTTTTGTGTTCCTTTGTTCTGCTGTCCTCACTGGCCTTCCTTAAGAACCCCGAAGCAGAACACTCATTGTCTGTACTTCTTTACTCTTGCTCCAGAATATACATTTGTAAATGGTATTACTGGTTGTGGAACACTGGTTTGAAATGGAGAGTTGAGGTACAAAATTCACTAACTTTGCAAAATGCGCAGATATTTTTCTTGTACAGAGAACACCGCTTTAACGAAATAGATGGATACATTGAGTTCGGTATAACGCTCGTTTGGTCTTATAGCGAATGAAGAAAATTCCAAGATGGCAACCATGACAGAGAGCCATGAAGTATCATGATTTTAACTAAAGAGCTAATATTACGATTTTTTTCCGGAAAGAAAGTATATGCTAGACATGTCTGGAAAAAACCCACTCTGAAGAGAACCACTTAGCTTTTGGTGTTAACCAAACGATCAGAATTTGTCTCGGATCCAGACTACAATGAGGTCTGGTTGCGGGGGTTTGTTTTTATCCCGAACTGAAACGAAATCTACACGACGCCCAGCGCCCGGAACCAGACGCAAGGTGGTGTGCATGGGCGCGGCCTCGTCCGGCTTCCATAAGGGGGAAAACAAGAAGTTATCAATTACATTTCATCCAGTGTGGTCATGGTTTATGATGAATGAAGATGAACCCTCGGTAATTAAGGATCATCCGCTGGACGACGAGGTTTGCGAGGAAGCTGGGGGATGCAAGGAACGTGTGGTTGGAGGGGTAGACGAGCTGGGGATTAAGAATGGACCCAGAGGATTGGGATCTGTGTCAGTGTTCCCTTCACACATGAAATCAGGGCTTTGATTTGTTGCACAACCACCCTCTGAAGCGTACATACACAATGTTTAGTCCAAATTACCATAGTCTAAAGCCGGGTTTGACTTGGCGGCTACAGCCTACAGCTACGGCTTCGGCCAGATTTCTGCGTCATCGTGCGTTTAAGTGTACAGAACATCCTTAGCAACACCCTTAGCAACAGTTGTAGCCGTAGCTGTACCTGTATCCACCAATGCAGAGACGGCCTCAGTATGGTGGAACGGCAGTATTTCGTTCAACCTTACAGAACTTAGAATTGAATGCAGCGATTTTCATTCACGAGAAGCATGTGTATTTGAATAGTCCAGAAATTGCATCCAAAGACCTTTGTCAGTAGCATAGACCAGGGGTGGATTTCACAAAGAGTTAAGACACGTCATATCTCGAGTTAGGACGAGTTACTCGTCCTAACTTAGGACTAGCCTTCAGTTTTTAACAACTACTAGGACTAGTCCTAAGTTAGGACTATCTTTGTGAAATCGACCCGGGACATTTGTGTTGGGGGGGGGGGAGGGGTTGCAAGTGTGAGCAAACATGATAATAAAGAAAATAATGTATATTTTGTGAGAGAGGGGCTGCTGATGAATCGGAACGTTCATGAGCACTTCTTTGATCTTATTTGGGGCAAGGGGACGCAAGAGTTACGAGCGGGGGGGGGGGGGGGGGGTCCCGCTTCTCCACCTTTGCACAGGGGAGTGAAACGCGAGATGGCTGGCCCGTGAATGAGACGCATAGACACACAGCTTATAAAGCTCATGATCCAAGCCACATGAAACATTTTGACATGAGAAACGGTTTTTGAAAACGATACGGGATGCATCAATTAAAAAACATACAAGAATCACACTGGGCGTGAAACATAACTGTGTGCGGTCAAATCAAACACAGCCTGCAGTAGTGTTTGTATACCGCTACAAATATTGTTTTTTTCCTATCTGCACGGAAAACAGGATTGAGCAAACAAATTGCTTGGTAACTAAACTTGAGAGGTGTGTCAATAAACTCGCTTCCGTGGGACAGGACGTTTTGTTGTTCAGATTTTGGAATTGAAGAAGGATAACTAGTTTCAGTACATTGAGGGGAGGGGAGAATTGTAAAAGTCCAACTTTTAAGGTTTACAGGGATTTTAACGAAAAGAGGAGGGCGCATCCAAAGTTGACATTTCATTATGTTAAACAGGTTTTTATCCATAAAAACCACGTGGTTTATTTGAACCTGTGAAGGTTCCCTGGATGGAATAGCGGTAATCGACACTGATTCTCATTACACCAGAATGGACCAGTTTGATTTTCCTTCGAGCCTCAGTTTGATAATCATTTCTAATGTTCAATAACATGAGGCGATGAGTCAGTGACTTCATAATGGCACTTACGCTTTCGTGGAGTTTAAGCACTATAACGTTCATCTATACAGTATAACCTTAGACGGTGTATTTTACGCAGAATCAATTACAAAATGGACCCCTTGCATATGACGTCACAAGCCCAAACAACGCCCTCGCTGAGGTCAATGAAGACCTATCATTGGCTGAGAGCGAATATTTGGAAGATATTTCTACCATTTTGAGTAAAATGATCAACGAGATTTGCACGGCTGATATCAGTATTTTTCAGAAGTTCCAGGTTAAGATATACCACTGCTACGTGGTTATTGTACCACAAACTTTCCTTTGAAATGTGTGAGGTTACAATTCACATTATTATTACTATAATATTATTTCTGGTAATGAGAGCATGGATGCACCATAAGTGAACTGTAATCACTGTAGCTCGCAAGCCTGAGTAGACCGATAAACAAGGGTGCTTGCTGTGGGAACCAGAAACACCAGGGTTAACCCCTACTCTTTCACGATGAGTGTTCTGTGTTATTTTACGTGCATTACCGAACCTAGTACACGGGACCTACGCCTTATTGTTCCATCCGGAGGAGAAAGCATTTATAGGAAAGTTGCTCAAGGACACAAGTGCCACGACTGGGAGTCGAACCCACACTCTGCTGAACAGAAACATCACACGAGAGATAGCGTAAAGGCCGCTTTATGAGCAGACTGAAGCTAAACTTTCACTTTGATTGCACGAATCAATCACCAAGGATAACATCCTTGAAGAAAAACAAACCTTGCACACCAGACACTTATCAAGCTCGGAGGAAACACATATAACTCACCTGTCTTTTTGTGGACGGAAACTTCCGATTAGAAACAAAATGACTCTCTAAACCGCAGAGGCTGGAACTCTTTGATGGCAAATAATGAATCGCCGATCACAATTTTGGTTTGGTTCCTACCCTTCGACAATATCCCCACCATACAACTGAGACATTGTGCAAACTTAAGTGTTCACTCAGCGCGGTAACCGACCCTGACCACCCACACTTAATAAATTGTATATAATGACAACTTGATATCCTGTATGAATGGGCACCTCATGTTGATGGTGGGGGCGTTTAATACAAAAAAGGTTATCTCACAGTCGAAGTATCTTTGCTCCTCTAAACCGCAGACTGCCATGAACCTCAAACCGTGGAGAAATATCTAAAAATGTTTCACCCTCCTTGCCACCAGGCCGGTCCACCAGACCGCAGTCCTTGGGGGAATACTAGAAGTCCGGAAGGGTTTTGTATGGTGGCCCTGAAGGGGAATTCATTTGCAAGGTATTTGCAAGGTATGCAATAAAATTCACGACATTGCAAATGAATTCGCAAACGTGTGCGCACATATTCGCGAATTGTTTCACGACATTGCATACGTGTGCGCACATATTCGCGAATTGTTTCACGACATTGCATACGTGTGCGCACATATTCGCGAATTGTTTCACGACATTGCATACGTGTGCGCACATATTCGCGATTTATTTCGCGACATCGCATACGTATGCGCACACGTTGGCGATATGCGATGTCCCTTCAGGGCCACCATAGTTTTGGCTTAGGAGCATATCCAGTGAAACGACATAGTGACTCCTGAAACAAATCTCAAACACTAAAAACATTATTCGACAGGTTTTTTGGGGGTTGACAACGTCAATAGTGAAAATTCATTTTTTACACAATTACAAATAAATAAAATAAATAAATAAATAAACATTAAATAATACTACTAGCCTACTACTGATAATAACAAACAATTTTCTGTATAGTATTCAATCTCGAAAGCTCAAACTCTCCCTCGAATAAATATTTTAGGTACACAAAACTTTTTTATTTAGCTTTCAGAACATTCAAAATCCCGTAAGGATTGAAAAAAACCCAACCAAACCCCCAAAACAACAACAACAACAACAACCAGAAGCCAAATACTTCTTCTCAAGGGCCAAGTCAGTCACAAGAGGCCACAGCTGAAAGCTGTTAAAACCAGGACTTGATAAATCACCAAAAATGCCGAATGGACTTTTACTCACAGCGAGTTCTGAATGACCTACGTTCTGAATGACCTACCAAAGTACATGCTGTTTGTGCAAAAAGTACCAACTCCTTCAGAAATGAGCTAGATAAGTGTTGGATTATGGGCTACTTTTATTTATTTATATTTGTGTCTATTTATTTATTATTTATTAATTTATTTATTTATTTATTTATTTGTTATGAGAAATTGCCTGACATCACAAGGCCGGCCGGACGGCCACTTCAACGTGAGGGCTACACTTGACTGATTTGGGCCATCGACCCAAATCAACTGTCACCAGGGGCACGTTGCCACCTACTCCTGGGGCTGAAACAGGGTTACCCCCTTCACAGTCCGTAAGGACGTAGCCATGGGTATCATCCACTAGGAGCCTGGCTGGTCGAGCAGGGTACACTATCTTCCCAGGTACTATTAATTAAAGGCATCATTTTCCCAAATTAAAAAGTAAGTGTACATAAGTGAAAGTTTAAGCTTCGACCAAAGGAAGTGTGTACCCAGCGCTTGTCCGCCACCACCAAATTATTGCACATGGGAAATGGAATGCAAGATTGGTGCACTTGTAAATTTGGTCGGTAAACCAACCTCTTTTGGTTTCGATTTAGATTTAACAGTCAATATAACCTTGCTTTGTTATATTATTTTAGTAAAAGTAAACTCTTGCACTCCCCAACACATTGTGTACGCTGCTGACTTGTCACTGGCATGTGTTGGTGAACCCTATTGAGTAAAACGTATTGCAGCTATGTTTGAATTCGGCAGATCGGAATGGAACCTTTCCCTACGTGAATAGCCTACCCCTTAATTGATATAATGAACGGTGTACAAAATTGACTTTAAATTCTGTACAGTTCTAGTCAAAAGTCTCCCGTCATCACTCACCTGGGCCCAGGGTTCCCTCTTGCATTTTTCCCCCCACCAACTATGATTTGTCATTAATAGTTGTTTCTATACATGCCAGGGGGATGCCTGCGAACAAAGACGTTAAAAAAGTTAGGTTTTTCCTGCTAAAAAACACCATAAATCATAAAAACAACCGAGATGTCAAGCTGAAGTGCCTACCAGTCAATAACAGTCATATGGGGTCAACGGACGACATTGTGCATATCTCCACACAACGGCTGTAAAGGAACTCTTATTTTTATTTCCATTGTTGCCGTCAATGTCAGATTTCGGGGGGATATAAATTACACGGGAGGTTGTTAAAAAGGCAAAGTTTTCGATGCAAGTTCGTGTTTTGTTGGTTTGTTTGAGGTGGGCGTGGCCGGGGGCGTTTGGACCCTTTGTGTCCTAGGGCACTGCTCTGTACAATAATCAAAGCGCTCAACATGCTCAAACTATTTACTCACAAACACCGACTATTTCTGTTTTTATGTAAGATTTTTTTACGTATGTTGTAAATGTTACTACTCAAGCCTGGTACGTCGTTGATTTTGCAAGGTAAATCCATCGATAGTTTTTTCAAGAAGCATGCCAGAAAACTGACACAGTACTTGCACTTTACTATTTTTTTGAGGAAACGGAGTAAAACTGCTACCTGCGTAATGTTTTGTGTGTTATTTTTAAATTTATGCCGAGGTGAGTTTTTATTTGGCTTCCCTAAACTTTCAGCATTTCACGAGGAAACATTTCTGGGAATGGTTGATAAATCATTCTGCCATCAAGGCTTTATTGACACTGATAAACCATGGAATGTTGAAAACATTACCTTTGTTAAAATGAAAGTCGGAAACAATCTCACTGACCCATTGAGGACCGGGTAGTTCATGAATGGGATGGCGTCAGGACACCAACAACTTGGCACTCGACCAATTCAATATTTGTCACGATTATCATGTCAACACGATTCTAAGCCAACTTTTTTGTTGTTGTGAACTTCTCTGTTTTTGTTTTGTTTTTCGTTCAAACGAAAGTGAGGATAACAAAAACCGCACAATTTTAAAACACTTTTTAGCCGACAATAACTACACATCAAAAGTGCACTGCTGTTTTGCAACTATCGTGGGAAATATGCGGTTTTACGTGCCGGTAGTTCTCTTCGCCACTATCGCACAAGAATGTATTAGACTCTGTTCGTCCTCTTCGTTCTGCTGGCCAATCCCTACGGACTCATTCTATATACTACAAATTCTATGGTCAAATTCTATATTTCTACAAAATTCTATGGTCAGAGAGCCTTCCACTTCATTACACCTTCATTATGGAATGACTAACCAGGTCATATTTACCAAGCTGAATCTCTTCAGATTTTCAAGGGACTTTTAAAGACTCATTTGTTTGAAATTTTTTGTGTGTAACAAATTGCTTTATATATTTCATTTCATTATGTTATGTGTTGCGCATAGCGGCTCCTGCATTGTGCGCTATCTCGTATTTATTACCATGTTGGCCAGCAACCCCGTGAGCTGACCATCTTTTACGGCTAGAAGGCCCGGCCCTTTACATTATTTGGAACAACATTTGTGTGTTAACTCCTGCCTCGATGTAGGGCACGCTCCATTGTAGTCTATAGTTATTAAACAGGTACTTGAGCGATTTATTTTAAAACGGGAATGCTATTTAAACTTGTTTATAATGTGTTTGTTTATCATTAAATTGTAATTTCGATATTTGTACACTTCAGATTTTTTTTCTCGTAATTATCGATCCAAAATTGTTAAATGAATTCTAGCAAAGATCACGTGTTGCCGTTTTTCGCTCAAGTAGGTCAGTGAGAATAGATATCTGCTCATCACACAAACCAATACCCGAGCGATTTTGTGCACTTTAATTTTCTTTAGTAATTTTCTGTTTAAACATTGTGGGGTTTCCCCCACACTGCAGAAAAACCCACTTAACCAACAGCTACCGTTTTTTGTACCTAAAACTCACCCACAATGTACTGTAGCCCTCGCAGGCCCTAGAATACATGGGTCCTGGGGTGGATTTCACAAAGAGTTAAGACTAGTCTTATCTCGAGTTGGGACGAGTTACTCGTCTTAACTTAGGACTATAGCCTTAAGTTTTTAATAGCTCCTAGGACTGGTCCTAAGTTAGGACTATCTTTGTGAAATCGACCCCTGGGTTCCAATCCCACCGTGAGTATTATTAGCCGTACATTCAGAAAAGTAAATAATCACCTTCGTCTGATTTCTAACCAAAGGTTGAGGCATTAAAGGTGAAACACATTTGCCAAGAATAAAGATCTAAAAGTGAAAAAGAACTAGAGTACAAACCTTTTCATATATCTGACCCTCTCCTAAATCTTCAATCTTAAACAATGCCCACTTTAAACACATCCAGTGATATGCAAGTGGCATGGACTGGAATGTCAAATCTGGAACTTGTTTTCCCCCCTGCATAAGAGCAGATCACAATTGCCTATTGTTCGTTAGTTAACCGGACTGTTACACTCATTGTCTCTTCAGGAATTCGTTAATCCGAGCTTAGTTCCACCCATGTACCCTTGCCAGTTTTTTTTTTGACAGACATTTAGTAGCTATCATAGGATTAGGAACTTAATCCCGATTTCAATAAACGAGACGTCATCGTCAGCTGTTTTGGCGAGAGGGGGGAAAAAAAGCTAAATGGAATTTTACCATTATCAACCAAGTCGACTGTGGGGTTTTTCTTTTTGTCCTGCTAGCTATTACGGGAATTTTAAGAACGTGGAAATGTTCCATTGTTCAGTGACAAAACAATGCACAAAAACGTGTTTAGTACCCAGGTCAATGATCGATAGCCAGGAATTGTATAAGAGACGGTATTGTCCAAAATTTCAGTGACAAAACAATGCACAAAAATGCAGCTGAATACCCATTTATAGACGTTGTTATACATGTGGTAGTGATTTAATTGTTTACGGTAAACCAAGACAATAGCACAATTACTTAAGGAGAAAAACCACAGCATTCCTCTACAACGCGTCTTCTTGCGTTATAGGGAAATCATCTGCTTCTTTTAGATAGTACAAGATGTCATTTTGTTTAAGTTATCAGAACAAAGTATTGATCCAAGAAATGTCTATGAATCATTTGAGACCGTGGGTTTATTGGTGACCTACCACAATTAAAGAGACAAGACAAGTGACGCAATATCCGGTGATTTTGTATTTGTTTTTTATTTGGGGTGCCGGGGCGGGGGATACCTGGGAGACTCGCAGAAGGTGGAGTTCTACTCCCGTCAGATCGTAATCAATGCCAACCAGATTTTACAGTTGTCACAGTATTGGAGGATGCTGCTTCCGGCTCGCCTGCTCTCTTCTTTGAATCAAGACAATGTACAGTGTGGTATAAGTATTTTGTGCAAAAAATAACACTAAATACAGCAGTAGTGTTAGGCTATTGAGCTCATGGGTTTAAATTAAGGTAATGCACCGTACAGCGTTTGAAATGATTTACAAGAATCGTTGCTTGTTGTAAGGATGCTCTATTATAGGCTCATAGATTACGCCGTATTGATGGATATACGGCTACGGATACGGCTACGAAAGTTGCTAAGGGTGTTGCTAAGGACGTATTATAATTCAACGCATGATGACGTGGCAATCCAGCCGTAGCCGTAGCCGTAGCCGTAGCCGTAGACGCCAATTCGAACACGGCCTTACAAACTATACCGGTATGTATCTGAACTGGTGCTGCCAAGTTAAATAAGAAAGTCATGTTATTGCTTAAAGTTGTCACACTACTACTGTTTCTGGTAACCGTTTTTTTTTCCATTTGACCAAGAGATTCCATAAACCAACCATTCACATGGGTTATTGTTTCGTTCATTTGTTTCGAAAAAAAAGAGATAAATTTCAAAAGGATCTGGAAAAATTCTATCCAAACCCATTTTCCTTAGAAGGACAGGCCGGCTGGAATAGGAGAGAGATCGAGTCCCACATATAGCCTTCGATTGGTTTACTACATTTATTTGAATTGAAAAGGGCTGTGAAAATGGCTGCCATACGAAAATAGGTTACAATGCTTTAAAAAAATCAGAAACTCCGTACAGTGTTAATCTTTTAATCTTACAAGTGATTGAATTGTACCTTCCCGGACGAGTTAATCTGCCAAGATGTCCTTTGGTTCCACGCACCCAAATCTTACAAACAACTCTCAGAACACCACCATTAAATCAAAAATATTAACTTTATTGTCAGAATCCCTACTCACCTATTTACAGTGACCTTTTTAAGCAGGAGCAATTCCTTGATCGTTGAAACCGCACTCGACGAAAAATCAAGCACCGTAATCCGATGTCTTGCGCTCGAAATGTACCGCTGAAAAAGAAGCTAAAAAATGCTATTTGTCCAGTTTCCTTGCCAATATCTAAACAAAAGTTCCAAATAAACTCGTTGAATTATCTGAAGAGGGGGGGGGGGGAGGGGTTTCCAAATCGTAGTAGTGATGCTTCAAGCATGTAAGCGCCTTAACGTCTGAAAGAGCTGTCGGCATGTCAAAGTAGAAGATCGTCTTTTAAGAACACAGGAATGTTCTTGAAAACATCATCTTGATTGAAAAATAACTCCTCATCAACTGTGCAGAAGCCTCCTCCGGAGTATGACCAACACATTTGATTGAAGAGCAAATAAACTTAACATAGCCAATCATGCTACAGGAACCCCAGGGCGAACGCCTTACGGAGTAAGTACTGAGTTATTCTACGTGCATTTACACAGCACACGGGACCAACAGCTTTACGTCCCGTCCGAAGGACAAGCAGTAATGGGTGAGTGTCTTGCTCAAGGACACAAGTGTCCAGACTGGGACTCGAACCCATACTCTGCTGATTAGAAACACCAGTGTGCGTGACCGTTCGGACATGGCACGGCATAGCGCAATATCAGACACCCCGAAAACTTACACAAGACAGGTTGTTATTTATTTGTTTTATGTAGGAGAAAACACAAACAGACTGACCGTGCTGTGATCACTTTCAACACTGTGTCGTGCTTAAAACCGATTTCATTAGAAACTGTCTTCCCCAAAACACTTAGAGACTAAGTGAGAATGAACCTTCATGACTTTCTGGTGCACCGAGACCTATTATTGTATTTTGTTAATTGGTGGCTCGACTTATGGACCTCCATTGCCACTTAATAGTTGTTTTTCTCTGTCTCAATGCATATGCATGTCATTAGGGACCTATGCCTACAAACTTCTAAAGTGGATACCTTTGCAGTGTCGTATGTGTTTGCATCTAGTTCTTGAAATCTAAACTGCAAACATGTATTTTTTGAATTGATCTCTTTTGGTTGATACTGTCAAGTTTTTTTGTTATACTGTGAACAATAAATGAACCCTGAACCCAGAAAACGTAAATCGCTTTGTTTTGTTTCTTTAAAAAAAAAAAAAAAAAAAAAAAATCTTCTAAGGATTTGAACGTTTGCATGGTGAGAAATAACCTAGGAAATTTCAGTTTGAGGGTAGCACTATGAGCATTATCAGTCTAATGAGTCGGTGGTACAGGTTGTGCAAACAACTCAACGTTTCAATCAGATGCTCTGGAGTGTCTTCATGAAAAAGAAACCTACATCAACAATGGGCGTAGCCGTAAATTAAAAAGAAAGCACTCTTCAATATCTTCCATCGATAGCCGTTTTCATTTTATTTCACACTTTCAGTCATTCTCATCTGAGATTACCGGTGTCTTCACCCCATGGTCTGCACATGCCCAACTCAACCCGTCATAACTTAAAGAATCTCCCGGTAACTTAGTATGACAACGCCTCATTGTTCAAACCCTCCCGTCGAATTAATTTTCCACCAAATAATGCAGTCCCACACAATGAGGAGTTCCGGACCCATTGTTGTATTTCAGCAAACTTTAAGTTTACCCCAGTGGGTTGCCACAGCAGAGCCGATGTGGGGCTTCGTGGTTGTACAGTGCCCTCCATATTGCTTCTCTTTACCAGAGGAATCTCGTTATAGAACCAATCCTCTTTGCCCCCACTCCTTTCAAAGAGTCAACCACGGAATAATGATGATGGCACTTTTGGCATTCACCCAAAGGATTCACTTTAAAAAGTCAGATTTGTGTAAAGAGTGTCATCCATCGGACCGTCTAAACCTTCGATTAATTCGGCACGAGCTTCGGTCAGTCAGCCGAATTCTTGTCTCCTCTCCCCTTTTTTCTCTCGCTAATACCCTTCCCCCCTAATACGGCTCCCCGATTTACTTTTAAAATCCCCTACGAAGTTCTCTTTGTTTATTTTCTGTATGTCTCCTTTGGAGAGTTAAATAGGACCTGGCGTTTGCATTCAGAGACTTTAATCAGGGTGAAGAAGAGACGCGTCGAACGAACCCTACTGACTGCTCAGTATGTGAAACCGAGGGAGGACGTGTTTGGGACTTCTGGAACTGGGAAACTGAGTAACACCAACGGGATAGGGTTAATTGTCCGACTTATTATTGCCTGTCAGAAAGGATCAAACAAATTCAATTTCACAATAGCCACATTATTGGTGGTTTTTATAAAACTGTCGACGGTTAAATTTGACATTTGGAAATAGTACATTAATACTCAGTCCAATCGTGTACATGTATTCGTTAAGAAACTCGATATTCATGTTGCATTCGAGTTGTAATTTACAGAACGTTCACAACTTTTTTTGCAAATAGTGTCCACATCGATTTTTTTCTTTCCAGTAAAAATGTTAAACATTTTAAAATGAAGTGCAATCACGACCCCTCCCATGTTAATAACACAAGAACATGTGAATGGAACAATTTATTTTTAAAAAGAAGAAAAGAAGAAGCTTTTAGAAAAAAAACACCCCACACACAAATACAACACTTACACAACCCCCCCCCCAAAAAAACCAACCAGAAACAAACAAGAAACAAACAAGCAAAAAACAAACACAAAATTGACGTTAGCATTATGTTCAAGCGCAAACAATGAGAGCTGCTCAGAAGAAAAAAGACGCAAATAAAAGCATACATTAATGTAAATTTATTACTTTCTTAACGATTAATTAAGTTTAAATGAAAAACAAAAATATTTTACGTTAAGCATCGTTTTCGAATATCATCAGATGGGCGGTCATTATTTCGTTATTTTGTTGTATTTCATTCTGTCTTAATTATTAAACTTGTTATGTATTTATTATGTTTCTATTGTGGAGATACATTTTACAAAGACCTGCCACGTTTACATCATGCAATCAAACCGCAAAAGACCATGATCGGACACCCCTCGTCTGACAGAAACAACGATACATGGTGTTCACTGGAGTTCGACCGTTACACCTGTAAGCCGGCCGTTCCGCTAAACCAGTGCCTCGAATCTAAAATGAGATTAAATCAAGGGGAAAAAAAGGACTTGAAGACCAATGCTGGAGACTTAAGTCTAATTCCCTTTCACGCTCTGCATGACGGAATACCCGGTCTCTGTTGTTGTTGCTGTTGCAAAGGGTGGCTCAACATACTTCAATATTGTACCTGAATTTTCTTCTCACACAAAAAGAGAGTTAGTGGGAATTACTGGCTCGTACTTGTGCAACTTTTTTGACTTGTAAAATCCTCATTTTTGAGCAGGCTTATTTGATTGCGGACAGCAACGTGTGGTGGGGTTGTACAGTTTTTAGTCAACATGGTAAATCGTATTACCGATCTGCTGCATAGATTCAAAGCGAGCCTTTTCAAGCCTGCGTACTTCTGCATAACGGAGTTTCGACATGTATTATTCATTAGGAGGTTGGACCATTTTGGATATGGGCGGAGCTTTTTGGTGAAGTGGGTGTGGCTTATATAGAAGCGTCATGGTGTGCTCAGCAAAATATACTGTACACGTTTAAGTATAATGTACATGTACATGTGTACATGTACAGTCGATAAAGGTAGCGCGTGAGGGCAATTGTTAACACAAAACTATTGTGCCATTTTTACGAAGGTACAGCTTCTCTCACTGATTTAAGATATATATGACAGAAAAACAAGTGCACATCTTTTTAATTGATGTAAAAACAAAATGTAATGCAATTTCTCTATCATAACCTTCGCTCACCCCACTCAGTTAAACACTCGAATAACGTCGTAATTATGGCAAAGTGTTCACCTAAAGACGCAATGAACGCATCGAATAGTTTTCAAAATACCACTACAGGACAATTTGATGCATAAAGAAAAAGTAAAATTCCTCAAAACATGGTCCTTATTTCGATTAAGGGCATAATATTTTTAATGAAATTATTAATCAGTGCGTAACACTGCACATGCAGGCAGACACCCTGTAGAGACTGAATGCCTACTGAGTCTACAGAGAATGCTATCGAAATATGAACATCTCGTTCCATAAAGTTATCAAATAATTATTAGTCTATGAAAGTTTCTGGAAACAAGAAGTATCCATAAAGTTTGACCAAGCGACAAAAATCAATCAATCTGTTCGATATGACGTCCTGAAAAACAATTCCCTCCCAAGTTTGTGGAAGTTGCTGGCGTGATCTGCCTGTGAGTGAAAACTCCCCCCCAACAAAACAAAACAAAACAAACAAAACAACAACAACAACAACAACAAAGAAAAAACCCAACAACAACAAACAAGCAAACACCCCACAAAAAAAAAAAAAACTACAACAACAACCAAAAACAAAACCCCACACCCCCATGAAATATTGTGAAATATTATGCATTATTTACTGGGAAGTGTATAGTCGTGTAAATAACAGGCAGACATTTGCCGTATTATCTGCCAAGACCCATCTCCAATACCGAGGAGAAATCATACGAATTCAATCTCTTAAAGATCGACTAATTTATTTTGACAGGTGTGGCAAAATTGTTTTGACTTATACAATTATTCCGGGTTACGAAATCATGTATTTTATATTGTCTGCTTGTCGATGTTGTCATTGATTCAAACTTGCCCCAGGTGTAATGTTTGATTTACCTACGCAAAACATACACATCTATTGCAAGCCAATACTTGTACAGGAGTTGCCGACAGGATGAGCAGTTTGCCTACCAGATTGAAGAGTTTGCCTACCAGATTGCCAATGTAAAAGTCAGTCAAGCTAGCTTATTTTGTTTTGACAGACACCGGTTGCCGGTAATACAAGAACGGACCGCCATGTGATGGACAGAGAATGAAGAGGAGGGGGAGAAAAACAACACAAAGGTGTTGGGCGTATTGATGAGTGTAACAACGCACAGGAATGCACAGTTCCCTGTGGGCAAGAGGGGATTTTAACACGTGTTAAGTGGTCAAATCGCACCTGCGGATGTGAAGATTTCAAAGACTAGTTACCGGCCGGTATGCCGCTATTCTTGTCCCGCTTGTCCATCACAGCAAGAGGCAGGGGTACCGAAGGCTCCCTAACCATTCTCGCAACCGTATCTTCGATCACTCTCTCTCTCTCTCTCTCTCTCTCTCAGCAATTCAATAACTGTTAGGGAAAAAGAGACTTATTGAATGGCCAGTGTTTGCTTTGTTTTTGTCTGGAGCGTGTGACAGTTGTCGAAATCCTTTCTTGCGCCAAGAATACCGTGGGTGTCCAGCAGGGCAGTAAAGAAAGCGAACCTCCAGCGTGATGGCTGTCAGTCATCCGTACTGGGGAACAATGAGCCAGGGAACGGGCGCCGATTGACTTGTTGCCTTGCCCAGCCTCTTCAAAGCCTGGATTTTACGCTCAGATGAGCTGGGATTGAAGCGGGCTTGATGGATGTGAACGCACGAAACAATACCCACCTCCAACCCTCTGCATTGTTCGTCAAACGTCTTAGTGAACGTCACTCACATTGAGCTTATAATAAACGAACAGTAAAATGATCATGCACCCACGGGACCAACAAAAGACCCCGGGCCGTTGACCGTGAGATTCCCTGGAAATAACGACGTGTAATTCCTATCAAATATCGACCCCGATTTGCCAAGGAAAATCCTTCAAATCTTGTAAGGTATTCTGAGAGATACAGTACCTCACCGGGGAAGAGAATTGCAGAACGACCCTGAAGGGACCGTGGGGGAAGACAAAAGGGACATTGAACCCCTCTGACATTTTTTTTACAGTAGATTTTCTATTCATCACAAACCACCGTATGTTTTTATTCACCACTGGGGTTAGTGACGTTTGAACTCGGGTACACGACCGTTTCATCTGTTACTCGCTCTGTGAGTTATGGTTTGATCACGGTTTGGTTTGATCGAGCAGGACTGGCTGGGAATGGATGGGGGTAGAAGAGATTGTGACGGGGATGGGGTGGGAAAAGTGAAGGGTAACCTCGGTTTGAATTGTCTTTGGCCCTATAAAAAGGAAATGTTGTTCGAAATAATCTCATAATTGCTTACTGGTAACAACCTCACAAAAATGGTTTACAGACCGATGCTCTTGGTCAAGGTTTGCTTAAAATCTACCCCACATCTCTTACATAATCACTTTCATGATTTCCCACGAAGTATTTTGATTGTGTGGTATTTTTTCTACTAGTAATATTTTACTCGCACACCGACCGATTCTTGCGTATGGAATGCACGGTATAATCCCCGCGACCAAATACTGACACAGGTGCACGCCAGGGTCCACAAGTTGTCCGATTGACCGACTTTGTCCGTCACCTTGCTCCGAAATTCTCAAACGGTCGAGAAGTATACTGTCGGTTCGTTTGATAGTCATGGACCGACTGTGTACTGAACCTATTAGGGGGACATTCCAACATGGAGCCGTATGTTCTAATGTGGAGAAACTGGGTACGACTTACGGGTACTGTTTGAGTGTGAAATGAACTTAGCTCGACGACGTGATCACCTATTAATTAGTACACGGAAGCGATTTCTGTCTAGCAAGTCATACGTGTCAGGGCAAAAAGAAAAAAAAACCAAGTGATCTTTCGGCTGTATCTAAACATTTCTGTATTTAGCTAATTAAGATCACTCAGTGGGCTGTTCATTTTGAAAAGGCAAGGTGCAAGACGTGGATGGTATTTACATTGACGGTTGCATTGAATAATTATAAAGAATAATATTATTAAGTTTTAATAGCTCTCAACGAAAATATTTTTAAACAAGCACTGTCTGTATACTCTGTGGGTTCCGGGTCCTGTTGGGGTGAGGGAAATCCACAGGTTACTCGGGTGGGATTCGAACCACGACCCCATCACATTCTAGAGCAGCTATCTTTGATTCTAAAATCTGTTCTTTATTTTCACACGATTTGGTTGTCAGAAATCCTTGGAAGTATTTCCGTTTGAATGCTGGTCCAAACCTCATATCGATGTCTTCATACTCCATTTAGCTAGAACCATGTTCGGTTAGCATAACCTGGAACTTGCACCACACCGACTATACTTCGGATTCTAGATGAAACTACAGCAAGAGCTCGGCAATATTCAGTTCTATACACTCTAAAAACTCCCCGGTCAGAATTGACCCGCGTTCCGGGTCACAAAGATAGTCCTTACTTAGGACTAGTCCTAGGAGTTATTAAAAAACTTAAGGCTAGTCCTATAAGTTAGGATGAGTAACTCGTCCTAACTCGAGATAAGACTAGTCTTAACTCTTTGTGAAATCCACCTCTAGCCCATTTCTGGATCAGTCTCACCCGGATTCTAGATTTTAACTCGGATTTTGCGTCAGTTGGACACCGTTTTGGGGCCAGTTTGACACAAGTTCCGAGTCATACTGACCCAGAAATGTGTTTAGGCCCCTAGGGGACCCGGAATCTGCGTCAATTCTTTTCGAGGGTGAGTTGGTCCAACAATTTGCCACTGACTTTGAATATCTGAGATTCCGAGTGGTAATTACCAAATTTGGAGTCGGTGTGACAACGAGTTCTATTTATACTAGGTCTTCTCGACACGAGAGAGGGGAAGCTTTCTAGAACCCGAATCACACCGACCAAGACTTAAGGATTCTGGATTCTGGATTCTTACGCCTGCAACCCAAGTTGGCAAGACTTTGTTTATTTTAAGCCAATTGTACGAGTTTGAATCCAACACTTACACCTGTGCTGGGCGACTATAGTGAAGTTCACTCTACCAGACTAGTTGCGCCTCATTTTAGTCGCGACTTCGACACTAGTCGCCCAGCAGCCGATTTCACGAAACGCTAGGATTAATCCTATCTCGAGTTAGGACGAATAACTAGTCCTAACTTAGGATTAATCTTAAGGTTTACATGTTACAGTGCAAGGCTGGGACTCGTCCTAAGTCGTAAGATTAATCCTAAGTTAGGAAGAGTTTGGTGAAATCGACGGCTGGCCTCCTTACCGCTGACATTATTTGGATATTCTTAGATTCCTAGTGATTTTACGAAACCTAGATGGACTAACCAATATTGGATCAATGTGACCAGCCTGTATCTCCTGTGACACTTGGGTCGGATGTAAACATTTTATGAACTTGGATTCAGACTGACATATGCTTCTAGAAGTTCAGTTGGTCGGACCCAGTTTGGGTCATACTACTAGACATACTGATCACTGGTTGGGGAAGCAAAGCGTATTCAGAAGTGTTACAATAGTGTTACAAATCCAGTTGGTGTTACCCATTTTGGGCCAGGAGGACCTAATTGGACAAGGAAGAAGTAAAACTATCGTCACACTGACTCAGAAATCCAGTTGGTGTGACCCATTTTGGGTCAATGTGAAACACAGTTCGTGTCACACTGACCCATGTCGGGTTGCGTTAAAGACGTTGTGTCCTAAAACTTAGATTCTGTGTCGCTTAATCTATCGTATAATTCATTTTGTATTACATCCATTGGCTTGACCTGGACCATGGAGCTTTATGGCTTGTGGTTCACGAGATTCATACAGGGGACCAGTGGTCTTATGGGGTGAACTGTGTCTGCCGTGAATGTTATTTAGAACGGACTAGGAATGTTTACGTGTGAACACAGGTCTTGAAACTTGCAAGTACGGACAACAAAATGCAAAGTTAACGCACTAACACTTGTCATAAAAGGGGGACATTTAAAACGGAGACAATTTAATAGCGAGTAATAAAGAGAAAACTTGAGGGGTACGCTGTCGCCTTAAGTTATTTTGATGGAAGAAAGTCCTTGCGAGAAAATCGGAAACATGTGCATTGTGAATGGTGTGATGATGGGGGCCGGACCCAACGTGACGGAGTGTGTACCCATCGGATCAGCGCTAAGCGCGGCAGGTATTTCAAGAGGGGGGTTGGACGGTGGCTCTCGGTTTTTGGCCGGGGAGACAACAAGCGGGTTTTGCCCGTTGGCGTCTGGGGGGGGGGGGGGGGGTGGACAACACGGTATCCTTCGGTTCCACGGACTCCGGTCTCCTCCCTACGACCAACTTATCTTGAGTTTTTAATCCCCGTTTAAGTGGCGGGTGGAGATTGGGGGGTAGTCCTTGCGGAGGGTGAGCGCATTCATAGCTGTGTAATCCATTGTGGCTTCATTTTGGGGGAGATGGTTTCGTCAACACTTGAAGTTAGACTTAAGATTTTGCGCAATCATATGAACTTAAAGGCCCAGTAATGACGGGAGTTTACCAGCACTATGGAAGGTATTTACTGGACACCACGGACTTACAAGTTTACTAAAAATGTCTAAATATTTCGACATAGGGCTTTGCATTTAGGAGTACATTATTCAAGTAAGGCAATTCTCTCCTTTAGAGCCAAACTTGGTAACTTGTTTTTTATGTCAGTAAGGTAAAATATTATTGTGATTAACGCCCACAATTTGAAAACGACTTAATTGGCCAGGTTGGTGGAGGTTTAAACATGGTAATGGAGAAAAATATGAAGTCTTGTGATTCGTGGAGAGGGGATAAATAAGGGCGGGGTGTGACGGGGGCATATGCCCCTGATGTTCATGCCCCCTGTGTGCAAAAAATACATACAAATAAATAAATAAATAAATAAATAAATAAATAAATAGTTAAAAAATTTGATTTTAAGACGGTGGCACAGTCACATGTCGTTAAGCTGCTGTTTGCACAATTCTCAATTTAACGTGACAATGATGATACAGCATTTAAAACTTCTCAAACGAACTGTGTGGTATATTGTCCACTAGTAGAATAGGCCCTGGAATGCAACAGGTCCAAATTACTAATTGTAGACAAGATAACATTGTCTACAAATTTGACCGTACGCGGTTCATAAAAACGAAAACAATATACTCTGCTTAAAAAGTCTTTCCCATCGTAAACAACCAATACTAATGCGACTTTACTCTTTTGGGTAAAAAATAAATAAAAATAAAAATAAAAAAAATGAAAAAGGGGTGGGGTGGGGTGGAGGACACACTAGAATCCTATTTCACGCCTTCCCTCCTTGTACACCCCCTTTAAGGGACATCAAGAAGGCTGAAACAGACTTCGATTTATCCGCTTTTCTGGGTAACAGCCTTTCACTGGTGACAATGCTGGAGGACCTCAAGCCCAATTACTATAGACCGTAAGATAATTGGTGTCATTGTGATATTGTCACGACTTGGCATTAATATAGCGCAACAATGAACCAAGGATCAGTTCCTGTTGTGACGACTAAAGAGGAACACAAAACATATCACGACCTCGTTAGAACTGGGAAATTAAATATTTATAATGAAAGATGAAGTCCACTTCAACTGATCATTATTATTTTTCCCCCAGACAAGATAACAAGGGGATCAAGGTAAAGTTGAAAATTTAAGACAACATAAGCGTCCAAGACAGTTCCTCAATGAACGTGTCTCTGTAGAATTCTAACCGTCCCCAAACCTGCCATCAGAACGTTTTGTTTGATTCTGTTGGACTGAGAAGGGTACTAGTCAAGTAATCATGCTTTATACAGGAGAAAGCATACTGTACCCACCATAATAATAAGAGTCCAATGGTTTGGTTGTGGAGTTACCAGAGTGTTGGGTTTTTGTAAGAGTGTGTCAGTGCCTTGTATCACCACCCTAAGGTGGCAGGGTTTGGTGCAACGCTGCTGTTCACTACCTCAACAAAAGCCAATTATCGCCAACAAAAACGTACATTTCTAATCCGTTATTATTGTTTCACAATTCGTTATTACGGATTCACAATCCGTTATTACGGATTCACAATCCGTTATTACGGATTCACAATCCGTTATTACGGATTCACAATCCGTTATTACGGATTCACAAACCCTTTTTATCTGTTATTACGGATTGATTCACAATTCGTAATATTGGATTCTGAACCCCAAAATAACGAGTTCACAATATGCAATAACGGATTCTGAATCCGTAAGAGCGGAGCGTGAAGCCGCAATAACGGATTGTGAATCCGTAGTAACGGTAATATTTTTGAATCCATTCCGTAATAACGAATTAAAAAGACCAAAAAATCGTTGGTGCTATTTGGCTTTCGTTCTGCCTCCGTTTCAACAAAAAATACAATAAAATGAGCCGAAGAGCAATAAATAGACAACTAATAGCGCAACTACAAGAAAACGGTGCAAAAGCCGTTCCAGTGTGTTTTTTGTGTTTTACTTGATAAAGTTGTCAAATGAAGGAGAAAATGAGACGAATTTAAAAACAAAAATTTTATAGAAAATTGACTGCACTTTCTCAAAAAATAGAGCCTAATTTCATAGACCTGCTTAAATAAGGACAAAAGGTAACTAACCACAACCAAAATATGCTTACCAGAATAAGGTTGCCAGCCAAAATACCATTTCACATTCACCATCTGTGACTGATATCCTGCTTCGTTTTGCTTAGCAGAAAATTGTTAACTGTTTTGCTGCTTTAACAAGTAGCTCCATAAAGTTAGGCCCCTTTTTATGTTAATTACCAAATGTTTATAGGCCTATACACGTATTTATAATTAGTACAGTTTAGAGTATAGCTCAGTGTGGTTGTTTTGTTTTTATCGCTTGATTGATGTCCCCCCCCCCTCTCTCTCTCTCTCCATCGATGAGACCCAAATCGAAAATTTCATGACCACGGTGTCGAAAATGTAAAGTTGTTTTTTCCTTCCCGGCCTAATTCGCTCATTCCTAATCGCCGTCCTTTGAAGATATGAGGCGGTCCGGGACGGACACCAGTCCGTGAACACCGGGTTCAGCAACACGGTCCATCCACTAACAATGAATCCTCGATGGTGCGGCCAACCTCAAAAAGAGACTTTAAAGTGTACATTTTTTTTATTGAGTAATTAAACCGAGACGTAATAACTAAAAACAAAAAATACTTTGAATTCCTGGACTAAACCTCTTTATCATTGTAAATCCGTTGGGAAGAATGGAAAGGTAAACGCACGTCTGAGAGAATACGCAAATAAATTCCGGAGGTTTGTCCACTGTTGGGGGGGGGGGGAGGGAGAATATTTTGTGTCTATACGGGGAGCCGTCGTCGGTCAGGCTGAGGTAGGGGAGAAAGTACGGCGCCACTGCCCACTCCAGGATGTACATAGAGGTGAGAAGAGTCGCCCTTGCAGCCAGAAAAGTAACCTCACTGACGGCAGAACCGTTGGTATCTTTATTTTGACATTTCTCTGGAATGTAGACTATACTGTCACGTCATAGGTTTACATAATCTCTTTTGAAAGGCCGACTGGTGATACCTCACACTACCGTATCAGAATTGGCCTAGGAGTCCGAGTCCTGGGGGGGGGGGCGGGGCTGACCCATTTCTGGACCAGGCTGACCCGGAAGCTGAACACACAAAAATGGGATCTTGACTAGAATTCTTCGCCAGTTCGACCCAATTCTGGGTCAAGTTGGCACAGATTCCGGGACATACCGACCCAGATTCTGGATAAGGCCGTATTTATTTAGATAGTGTTCTTGTTGTACACAACTTTATTAACAATGCTTTAATTTTCGAGATATTATTGTTATTATGTATCTCAGTGGCTTATGGCAACACCATGTACATAAATCTCTCGCATGACTTGTGGTGGAAAGCAGCTTTCTCCTGAAGACGAACAGAGTATGGTCGTCGACGCATCGACTGACGCACTATCGGGTCTCTTTAGACCAACCACGGTCTACTAGAGGGATTTAGCCTCATTGGGGAGGTTACCACACACCCATAATATAATAGGTAAACCAGTTGGCAGTTTTCATTATTTAAGATTTGCAATGTTACCCGTGGGCATGATGTCTCGAAAAAGAAGAAGTTGGAAAACCCCCAAAGCGGGAAGCTCACGCTTGGGACTAATGATCAAATCCATACGGGAGTAGTTCCGGTTCGAAGCGAGATTCGAACCTCATGGTCAAGGGAGGCGAAAGTCGGGGAAAAAACCCCTACCAAACTGTAAAACCCCCCAAAAACAAACAAACAAGCAAACAAACAATAATAATAATAATAATGATAATAGTCATGTATTTTTGACGACATTGTGAACACTAAGGTTGTTATTGTGTGCATTTTTGGATAAGTCGATCAAGTGAAATGTCTTCACAAAACCAAGCAGGGCGACCCTGCCAATTTACCGCACTGGATTTGCCCCCATAAAACGTGTATTTAAAACGTGTAGTTGGTACACAACTATGGCTTTTAATTCGTGTTTGTAAAAATCTCTGGATATTGCTGTAATATTCTACCTCTGTGGTTGTACAGGGTTCACATCACAGCCCATACAGGTCCCCAAATGATGATTTAACTTCTTGGGTGATAACAGACGAACACGTTTCAAACGTGGATCTTGGACCGACGTTTTTATTAATAACACTATTGCAAGAACCTCGGTGTGGGTCAATACACTTAGGGTTTATGCTCTCCAAAAACCCTCATCATTACGGCTTTGTCTCTATTCTTCGCGGACTCAAGCGGCTGCCGTTGATCTATTTGCCCCCAAACGCTGATCAAGCACAACTTTCAAAGCGGTCTCTAAGTATCAGTAAACACGGAGTGGAGTGGACCGGCGCGTCGGCGGCTGGCAGGCCATCCACGGAGGGGCAAGGAGACGCTAGCTCCCGGCGAGGAGTCTCAGCTTCAACTAATAAGACGCGATAGCAAATTCGAAAGGTCATGTGTTATTGGTGGAGATAATGTGAGGATGCCGGCGTCTTGGGAGTCTGGGTTTGAATAATACTGTCCAAACAGTTCGTGATGGTGCTCCAACGACCAAATAATATCACAGCGAAATAAATAAAACATTGTTGAATAGATAGTGCAGCAACCATGTTCTTTAGGAGCTGAAGCTTCCATACGCATTCATCAAGATTAGACATCTAGTTCAACCCCCCCCCCCCAAAAAAAAACCCAACAACTTATAAATCTTTAAATCTAACTTGCCTGTCTTTCCAAAGAATAACTGTCAACGATTCGAGTAGCTTCGGGGTTACACCCCTATGTTCCGACAGCCGTAATTTATGTTTCTAATCCAACCGTCTATACTCTAACCCTAGCGTTTGCCCGGTAGGTCACCAAGGGTTATCGGAACATAGGATTATCGGAATTAGTGTTATCGGAATATAGGGTTGTTGGAACATAGGGGTGTCGGAACATCTTTTTTTTAACATAGAGGTGTCGGAACATAGGAGTTTGGGATCATATGGGTTTTTGAAGAACAGGGTTCGCGGAAATCAGGGGGTGTCGGAACATAGGGGTGTCGGAACATAGGAATGTGGGAACATAGGGGTGTCGGAACATAGGAGTGTCGGATCATAAGGGTGTCGGAACATAGGTATGTCTGAACATAGAGCAGCCACTCAGCTGCGAGTAACGGCTGTGTGAAGCTGCTCCTCCGCTTTCGAAATTTAAGGTTGCTCTTATGAAGCTGCCATACGAACGTAGTCGCTGCTTATTGAAAAGTCACAAAAACTGCCCCCGTTCCGACCCGCACCAATTAGGACATTGCCCTTTACCAGAAACCTAGTCCCAAAATAACGGTCATTGATTGGCCACTTAGTGCCCAACGTCACGCCATTGTTTTGCAACGCTGTGCGGGGGGATTTAGCCCAGAGTAGTAATCCAGTGCAACCGATCGCTCCCTCCGATGAAAGAATCAAATCTTCCCAACTTTTGTCCCCACTTTCTTAAGAGGTTGCGATTAGGAATTGAAGATAAAATCGATCGTAAGGTGAAGAAGAAAAAAAAAACACCCCTGGACAAGCTGCTTTCTTTTTTTATTAGGAAAGTGATTCGCAATGATGGACGAAAAAGAGGAGAGAAAGAGTTCTGAGAGGTTTAGTATTTACAATGAAGTATCCGGGGTTTTTTTTTGTTTACAAAAAGTTCTTTACAATTGTTTTATTTTAGCCTCAGTAATTATAATGACGTCTCTGGGTTTTTTTTAACAAAAGTTCTGAAAAGTTGTTTTCTAGCCTCCGATTTTATCTCCTTTATCTGCGCCACCCAAATCACATCTATGGGTTTCCCTTTCGCAACTATCCCCTTTTTCTCCGCAGAAAATTCCTACTAAATCCACTATAAAACATGTTGAATCATTCACGTGCACCAACAGTATGGCAACTGCAGAGTACGGAGAAAGAGATATTGGTCGGGCTCCCATCTTCTTGACGTGCTTCATGTGCGCAACAACACCAACGAATAGTGGACCGTTCTCTCCAAAAGGCATCCGACCACTTTGCTCCTCGAGCCTTGATGTGGAAGTTGGGATTACTCACACAACCAAACCTTGGTTGTGAGTTGTTGTAGTGTTGTATTTGTTATCACCATGTAAAGATGTCAAACCAAAAGCTTGACATTTGAAAATTACACAATAAGAAAGTGCCAAACAGTTACCAATAAGAAAGTGCGGGAATTTTAAAATAATAAGAAAGTCAATTTCACCTAGCCCTTTTATCGTTATTTTGAAATTCATCAGTTGCAATGATGACGTTGGGAAGTAGAGCCATTTGCATACGGTGAGCAAAGTTTGGCATAAAACAGGAACAGCAAAAGTTTGTGCTATTCCCTCAGGGGTAGACAAGAAGAAACATATTTCGGGAAATGGTATAAGTTTTAAGTTGTTCTGAAAAAGCGAACCCTGTCACCCGTGGCGACTGGTGTTGACAAATCGTCGTACCCTTATCACGACACAAATGACACAAATGATACATGACCAGGATTTTTTAAAGGATTAGGGTTGGGAAAAACAATCACACCAATGTAAGAAAGTTCCTCACAGCCAGAAAAGATTCAGTGTTTGGAAATACCACAAGAAATGATTTCAAATTTTTTTTAAGGGAGAAAAATAGACCTGTATAGTCACGCTGGCTAGTCGTGCAGCGTCGGTGCGGTCGACATTCACTCATGGTTCGTATCGATCCCAAAGTTGAAGACCTAAGTTAAAAAGAGAACAAGACAATGTTTGTAAAAGACACAAGAACAAAAGAGAAAGAAGAAGACATATGCAAGCCCCTGGATTTAAATGTAACAAAAAACCCTGCATCAATAACCTATCGGGCGGCCGTGTGAACAGATACACAGGGTGGGGGGGGGGGGGGGGGTTAATGGCGCGTGTGCAATGAATTATCACAAATCCTTCGTGGGAAATACACAGATAGCGATTTTATTATTGTGACTGAATGATTGTTACAAGGGAATCATCCTGGGAACATTGGGGGGGGGGGTGTGTAAACTTTGTAAATGTTTGGGTATTGCATGTTCTAATAAACTCTCAATGTTCTCGTCATTATAAGAAAAATATGCGAGTCTATCGTCAGCTTTTTGTCTGTTTGTTATTGTTGTTTATTACTTGTTTTTGTAAGTTCTTTACAAACAAGGATAGCATCTACTCTTGCAAGGGGCTACAATAAGAAGAAAACATTTAAGACGAAAATAACCCGGTGAGCTGAAGGTAGGAATTGATATTCCTCTTGAAATAGTTACTTAGGTAAATTGTAGGATGGAGGGAAATGTGCACCAGGCATCAAGGAGTTCCAAAGAGATGCAGTACGTCGGAATGAAGCTGTTGGAATGACTCTATGTTCTACATCTCAGCAAAGCAAAAGTGTATGGGTGAGAAGAAGCAGAGAGCCTGTTTTCACGCTCAAACACCCTGATAGGAGGAACCAGGTCAGACACGCTGGTGGCACATTTACCTTGAAAATGTCTGTGAAAAAGACTGAGGCTGGCTAAAGACTGCTAAGTCTTTTGGCACCCACTTAAATGATGTCCCATCAAGCCCATCTTCTTGTTAGGCAAAACAAAAACCACACCCTAATCTTTTGGGCAGATAATTAATATTTTCAAAAACGCACTTATCCTCATTAATTACTGTCATTGTGGTTCATGCGCAATGATCAGACTCGACTCCTTCTATTATAGGTGCCAATACTGAAAGTTCACGCACTGCAAGCCATTGACCTTTGCACCCAATCTTGTTACAAAGCAAAAAGTAACCATGAAGACGTCACTTCGATGCTTCCACACACTCGGCCGGCTGCCATTTCTAATAATAATTACGGTTTGAGAAGAGATACGTTATAAGCTTGTTTGCTATTTGAAGTCTACTGTTCATTATTTATTTTTGCATGCCCACGGTACAAGTTTTTTTGTATATCTCTAATTAGCGTACATGTATATTCCAACCAAACAAATAATAAACTCGATTAAGTCAGCCATTATTATTATTGACCCAACGCCCCCTGTAATCCTCTTGTAAACCCACGGATTACAAGGTTTAGATTCTAAGGGAAGAATAGAGAGTAATTGAAAGGAATACAATGGCAGAATTGATCTTTGGTTCTTATCCTATGATAATTAGGCTACGGTGTTTGCTTAATCTCAGCCTGAGCCTTAAAGCGCGGGAGCCTTCCAAGAAAATGAATAGGTCTTACCGGCTGAATGGAGGGATTTGGCATATCCATAATATTTAAACTATAGTTACCGACAATACACAATGATAACCAGCTCAATTGGATGTATGGATATCTTGTACGGGGATTTCATACTGTAGGGATTCAAAGTGCGCCCTCAGTGTTCTTGGGACTAATGCTTTGCATACAAATAATCTATTTGATAGTTATTAAGACAATATTATCAAATATGTAAACAAGAAAGTCTTTTCTATAATCTTAAAGTTAGTATATCTGCAACCTTTGCACTGCTCTCTTTTCCGTTTAGCTTTAAGCAGAAAACGAGCACCTTCTATTTCCCCCCTGGAAATTTATAACTCCAGGGATTGCCAAAAGATAGATAAATGTTATAACTTCGTTTTTGGAGCCACACCTTTTACCCTAGTATTGTATCATCGTAAGAGAGCTGGGCTTGAAGGACAGCATAACTTAGATCTGGTCTGGGTGCGAGAGAGTAGCTGCAAATCTCTGTGGTTTACCTTCACCCCTTCGTGTTGAAATGGACCGATGTCCGATGCTTGGGTGCTGGGTACCAGACATGGATCTCCAGATCCCCAGTTTTGGAGAAAAATCTACAACAATTACTTTTTTTTTTTTTGTAGGGATCGAGGTGAAATGTTTGTCAACAAGTTCGTGCTCGAATGAAATAAAAAAATACACGCAAATAAACAAAACCTGGGAAGGTATAATTTGCTTATACTGTTTTAATTGGTTTTTGTTGTGCTTGCCATTTAACAGCTGGTTTTCTTCAAAGTTAGAACATGGCAGATATTTTTCAGATTAAGCTGTACTTATCATCTTTCATTCAAGTAAATGTATGAAACAATGTTAGTAGTGTCGCGGATCTAGCGGTCTGGTGCACTGGACTCAAATTCAATTCAATTCAATTCAACAATTATTATTACATTTTGTTTCCATCCTGAACAGTACACAACAGAATGCAAACGACAATGATGTGGAGGCACAATCCTAAAAAGCCAAGGCTTGTTGTGGGAGTCCCTTTAGAAGAGAAGAGAAAAGAAACAATTAATAAGATAATTAAATAATTAACCAGTTAAACAATTATGACGAGAAGACAAATATATTTATAGGGAAAATTGATCTGACCAGAAAGAAGTTGAGATATTAAGTGACAACTAAAAAAAACCCCGTGAAATTCTGGTGCCGTCAGAGATTGGATTCGGGTCACAGTCATGTCACTTGTGTAAATACGCATGATCAATACCTGCATCAGATCTCGAGGTAACGCCGTGGGTCCAGTGTGCTGTGTGTAATGCACCTAAAAGAACCGAGTACACTCTTGTCGTGAAGGGGCTTTCCCCGACGTTTTTGGCGGAGACTGTAGCGCACAGTAGATAGTCCTAGTTCATGATTGACACCATCTTAATTTTGATGCGCATTCTCCGTTCATTGGATTGTGTCATAATCAAGGCCCATGGTGCCTAGACAGTAATGTGGAGATGTAGATACGGCGGCATACATTTAAAAAATTAATGTGCTTTGAATCGCCTGTGTGGTGTGTAATAAAGCGCTATATGGGTTTCTTATAAACACTTCGCTCTAATAATTTCGGGTCATTACGCCATATGAATAAAAACGGCAAGCGTGGCAGTCTGCCCATCAAATCAGCCTGCGTCAGTGCATGTTTGTTTTTTATTTCCATACAAATAAGTGTACAAGGCAACTGCAAAAAGGAATACACCATAAATGTTATACCGAGCGACGCGATGTACTTGAAGTGGCCTCACAATATCTAACGACAGAGGGCGCTATGATGACTTACCAAGCGAACGTTTAGACTGAAGAAGAAGAAAAAAGTTGTCACTCAAACCAAGGGTCTTTTCCAAACCTCGGCTTGGGCTCTCCGGCTTCGGGTTGGATTCCGTTGCCAGTTTTGGAGCAGTGGGCATTTTGTACGTTGTTTCCACGGTCAAATGGAGCCCGGAGCTGGAGCCTAAGCCGAGGTTTGGAAAAAACCCTCAGGTAGTAAGTATAACCTGTGACACGATTTGTTGTTCTAATCGATTCTTCTAATCGAAAGCTAAAATGACGTGAATCTGTCATTCAATCATCCTAAATTGAACATGTCATGAATTTAAAGTCGCTACATCAGCACTCAGATCCAAATACTGCCCCAATTTCATGCTCCCCCAAATAAAATTAGAAACAAATGTTTACTTACCAGTATCCGAAGATAAAAACGACACTGCATAAAATTGACCTTTGCACTGTATTCATCAGACATTGCGAGTCAAGACTCACCCACAAGTGGCAGAACACAGAAACGGGCCTCGCCAAACAAAATGAACCGTCTATTTCCCATTTGATCTGTAAAAAACAGTCTGCTGTGAATATGAACTGTCTCGGCACTTCATGGAGACTGGTGGACCTGTGAGGTACCCTGCAAGAAAAAGAGAAAAAAACCCGTTTCCCTTTTGGACAGTCACCGTCATTGTGGCAGAAGGGATTTCAAAACTGAAATATAACAGAAGCCGCACTAAGCACGGGACTCCCGCTGGTTGGTTCTCGACTAGGTGATTGATATTATTGCCGTGATGGCCACGCCTAGGATGAAAGCTCTGGAAGCCAAGGTGGTTGTCCTGGGAAGAGAAGGTAAAGTGTTTAACAGTATGTTTTCACAGTCATTTCTTAAAAAACAAAATCTATTCGTGCCTTAATTGTATCTTCCTCATGAGTATCACTTTTGTCCCGTCGCATTTAAACACGTAGATCTGACAACTCATCCTACGATACAAAGGTCGATGAAGTTGGGAACCCCCTCCCTCTTTCGCAACGACGGCAGTGATATTATGGTTTTATGGCAAAACATCTCAGATCCACAGAATAAGTGTAACATTTTAACAAAGCTGGACTTTCTTAATTAGAAACGGAAGTTGCAAGACAAGGCTGCGAACCTGACTTGAGATCGCATTACAACTGTGTTGGTATTTCTGACTTGTGGGGAGTTGGAATCGGGCGATCATTCACTCATCACGTAGCTTAGTAGTCAGTCTATTTATCGGAGCTTCTGGATACGAACTACTGTTGATGGGTTAACGTAAGACTAAAGGGTAAGGGTTAATGAAGACAAACGACAGGAGAAAATGGCAACAACACGACAACAGCAACAACGACAACAACAACGACGACGACAGCGACAACGACAACGACAACGACAACGGCAACGGCAACGACGACGACAACGACAGCGATAGCGACGGCGACACAACACAACAACGAGAGAAACAGCGACAGCAACAGCAACGACAGCAACAGCAAAGACAGCGACATCAAAAGAAGCAACAACACCAATAAAAAACAACAGCATCACCAACAAACAACCCTGAATTAAAGGCCGACAATCCTATACAAAAAGGTGTCTTTCAGAATTACTTCATGTGCTGATAAGAAAAAACTTGACTAAAACGGCTTCCAGGTGACCTTTGACATTTATAAAAACTAAGTGGGTTTTAACAAATTAATTGGAATTGTTGCACGAGTCCATGTTGACAGTTGTGTCGGGAAAAATCACAGCGAGCGAGAAGGTGAATTTCCGTGAACTTATTTTTGATTCAAAAATCTCTGGCGATTCTCGGAGTGTTACTTTTAAGTGGTAGGCGGGACAGGAGGAGGTGGGGCAGGGGTAGGGTATCGTGGGTTTATTCCTGATATCTGAGGTTCACAGCAAGTCAAATTACAATGCAACCGCGGTACATCCATGCAACCACAACACACCCGTTATCTTATCACAGTTGCCACGGTGCGTACAAACAGCAAACATGAGATATTACATTGTTGCATGCAGGAGGTGAAACGTCTATGTCAGTCTAAAGGTGAAAAGGTTAAAGGCCGTCAGGTGACATGGTCAGTATGACGTCACGATCCTTCCGAGACAATACAAGTAAATGAGTTAATTAACTTAAATACCATAATCTGACGTTTAAAAAAAAAGAAAACAAAAGAAAACCCCAAACAAAACCAAAACAAAAGAAAACATATTTGACGAAAATAAACTGGAAATTATTTCTTCCAATAAATTAAGCCTATTCCTACCGCTTGACATTGTTTTGCTCGCCATTTATTTTAACATTTTTGGTGGAATAATGTTTTTCAAAACTACAATAAAAAGATCAATGCGAGAAACAAGCCACAAAACACTATTGCAAAATATAGTCATTTTCCCCCTATGGTACGCAGTGATACGAGGTCAAAGATCTTTCCAGTTATCATTGCAAAATTAAAGTCAATATACATTTTTTTTGAAATGGCGGAGCGTCAGTTTAAGTGTCTCCCGGCTCAGGGTCCCGTCATTGTGTAAAACCTTCTAAGTTTTCTCGGGGGTGAAAAACACACACCCCCTCCACAAAAACAAACACACAATTTAAAAACCAAGTATTATGATAAGTGTCGAAATAAGAAAAATGTTCAATTTTAATCATACGGAAGCTGACCGTGATCACGTGTAAGACTTGCGAATCAATCACGACGTCATTGTTATCACCCAGTCAGTGTTGACTAATGACTCGGTCATTGCGGGGTTCACAGCATTCTGACTTCTTGGTGTCAACTAAAACGAAGAGGATTGTAATGAACCCCGAAATAATTTTGGGCATTCACAGTTTGCTTTGGGAGTGGGGGGAGGGGGCGGGGTTGAACCGGGTGAGTGGGAAAGTTATCAGACTTGATTCCAGCCGAATAACAAATAGTGTTGTTATATTATATATTTCTGTATTTCTCGTTTTTTGAATAACATTAATATCTTTTTAAGAATGAGAGCACTAGCGATTTCTGTTGCGTACTGGTACAGGTATACTCAATCAAACTGATGTTGGGTTGAAAAAAAACCTGACGGGAGCGGGACTTGAACCTGCGTTCTCCGGATTAACGTGGCAGCGCTCCACCAACTGAACCATCTATCCCTAATGTTGGCAGTCTCCCAGTCAGTTTCCCTTGTGGTTTAATTCTTGACGAATCAAGTCAAATCATCAAGAGTTGATAAAAAATGCCTTGCTTTCTATGCAATCATTTCCGTGTCATGGTATATTCTGTTTGTCGGGTGTTGGGAGATTTGTTTGTTTGTTTGCTTGTTTTTCTTTCTGTCATCATTATTCGAATGCGAACGATGCCCCTTCCTTGAAGGTACAGTAGATAAAAGCTCTGATAACGATATCCATTGTTTAGATAACCGTACATGATGATTACAGTTGTCTTTCCTTTGGCTGTCAGGTGTTGGTAAAACAAGCATCGTAGTGAGGTATGTGGGGAAAATCTTCAGCAAAAATGTTAGTCCAACAGTCGGCGCTTCTTTCTTCACATTCAAGCTGTGAGTAAATAAAATGAACAATTATAGCTGTTACAATACTGTTTTATCGCACGTTAGATTTTGGTTAAGTTATGACGTTTGACACATTTTTATCTACAATCTTGCCGTATTGTACGGAGCCCCCAAAGGGAAATATTGTTTTTTTCCCCTCGAAATATTATTTCGTTCTCTTGAAATGCTATTTTGTTCCATCCAAGTCATTGCATTCCCTCGAAATTTGTTGCGTCCCAACGAAGTATGATTTCGTTCGCTCAAAATTCGTTTTCGTTCTCTCGAAATCATTTCGTTCCCTCTAAATTTTATTTTGTTTACACGAAATATTATTTCGTTTCCTGGAAATGTTATTTCGTTTCCTCAAACATTTTGAGGAAACGAAATAATATTGCGAGGAGACGAAATTATATTCGAGGGAACGAAATCATTTCAAGTTGTTTACCTGTCCCTTCACGGGCTCCGTAGTATTGTTTATGTACACTCTTTAAACAGGACGGTAGATAACCACAGAGTGAAGCTGATGTTGTGGGACACGGCTGGCCAAGAAAGGTTCCGATCCATGGCTCCGATGTACTACAGGAAAGCCAATGCAGCCTTCTTGGTATACGACATCACACAGTACTCAACATTTGAGAATATGAAAACGTGGGCCGAAGGTCAGTCGCCATCTATCTGAGCAGTCGTTTTCACAAAGAGCTAAGATTGATCCTAACTGCGAATCTCTCTTACTTTAGCAAAGTTTGATGTCACAGTAAAGACCACTACTGCACTAGTGGCAACTCGTCTTGAAGATGAGTCTTTGTGAAATCGAGCCCTCGGGCTCATGAATCATGAAGCTGTTATCAATAGGAGGGTCAAGTCAAAAATACTTGCTTAGTTTTCGAGTCTCATCGACTCATCCGTACAAACCAGGTTCAAATATATTTTATTGGATAGATTTTATGATGGCACTTTAGTGTGCGGTTGCAACTTTGTATGGCGGTGACCTCCGAATGCAAAATGGCGTCCAAAATGGCAGCCGTGAATGTTGCTGAACATCTTAATCTTCTAAGCGGGGGATTTGGAGGGAACCGGTCAAAATCAATGCGAAGTCAATGTACAACTGTAGCTGGTAACCTGTTGCATCTGCTAAGCAAGATTTCTATCTAGACTTTGCTACACTTGTTTGCTTTTCTGAAACTGTTTCTGGAACCTCGTCACCGTTTCAAATTTTACTGACATTTTGGCAGCAACCAACTCCAATCCATACCAAAAAACACACTTCAGTTTCACGAGAGGCATTTAAAAGTCATGTCACACGGGAACATAATAGGCAACTCACTGTATGCAAAAGGAACACTACGACAACACAAACTACAATCTTCTTGCTGTAAATTACTCATAGAAAACGATTTCAAAACTGAAGTGTGAATGAAATTTGTTACCAGAGATTGCCTGGAGCTGTTTGCCTGTAAATTGCCCCGTGTGGCATGGCCTGAACAATATCTCCAGTCGCGTGTTGTTCAAGAGGCTTCGGCTACGGCTATGTCCATTGGCTGAAATGACAACGCTGGATAGGGCCTTTCAGTGGCGTTCCAGCTACATCCACTCCAGAAGCCATTATTCAAACACGGCCCGCTACTCTTCCCAGAGAAAATTATGTTATAATTGGAACTTGGGCTTCAGCTGCCTGCTGCCTTGTTTGACGTGGTCCTTTTTGCAATGACGTCACGCCGTTGCAATGCAAAACTAAATGTCAAAATCATCAAAGATGGCGAACGTTAGCCACTCAGATAGGATTGTGGGATGTGTGACGTCATGTGCTATCCATCTATACAGAGAAATACTGCCACTCGTTAAAAAAACAAGGAAAGAAGAAGGGGGAAAAATAATAAAAGTTGTCCCAAATCGATAACACCATCACCCAACCTTATGAGAACACTAATATTTGTCTTTGTTTCAGAACTGAAGAAGGCTGTTGACACACCAATAGGTGAGTACGGGACGGGGGCCACATCAACCTGTCCAAAAAGGCATTTCATAGGAAATGCATATGCTGAGAAAATAATTAGCGGGGAGCATTATGTTACACTTTCTTGCTGAAAGAGGCGGTGGCTATGAAAGGCGGTTGGTATATTTACTGCTGTAGGTCATTTGAAAAAAATACTTCTAACTCTTTGGTTTCCAATCCCTACATACCATGCAGCCATCTTTTTGTAATTTGTCCATTCAAATCCATGTGACCGAAATCGAGGCTTGAAGGGCAAAATAATCATGACCTTTCTGTTCACACCGATAACAGTGTTAATTGTCGTCATTAAAGTACCAGGAGCACTGGTCAATTTTAGAAGCAATTTCGTTCAGCGATTCGCTGCAAGTTCAATGCCTCAGGATGACATCGCCATAAATGTCTCTTTCTCTATAACTAGATGGAGCAAATTTACTAATCGCTCCATCTCGTTTGTTGACGTCATCGAATTCTCTCACCCAAGTGGTGTCCACTTTCTCCGACCCTTTTCGAGACCAGCTTCGGTTTCCACTCCGCTTGGGCTCCGATAGTAATTTTTGAAAACGTGCGCTTTCGGCACAGGAGTTCAAAAAGTACAGGCTGACTGATTCCAAGCCAGAGTCCAAGCCACAAGTCCCCGTTTCGAAAAGAGCCTACGTTTTTTTTTCTTGTTTAATACAATGCGCACTATATTCTCTATAGTGATCAGAGCTCTGTGATTATATTTTGACTGTGGATTATTTTCCAGTAATGTGCGTCTTGGGTAACAAATGTGACTTGAAAGAACAACGCAAAGTGGCTGCCGACGAAGCGCTGATGTACGCCGCCTCAATCGGAGCTTTGTTCTTCGAAACGTCAGCTCTCACGAACGAAGGTAAGGGGAGTCAACTTCGTTTTTTCAATGTGCTATTAGATTCATCTTGAGCAGATCTATTTGTGAAATTAGACTAGGGCTCGACTTCACAACTGGGTATCAGTCTTAAATGTTCAGTGTTGTGTCATGTAACACAAATCCCTATGGTGACTTCGACAACTCCAGGGCCTTTTCCAAACCTTGGCTAGAGCTCTGGCTCAGGCTTGGGCTCTGTCATCTATTTTGGAGCAGTGTACATGTTTGCGCAGTGCCTCACCATAAAACGGAGCACTGAAACGGAGCCTAAGGCCGACGTTTAGAAAAGGCCCCCAGATGAGTCCTACTGTTTTAAGAATTCAAGCATAGGGTTTTATTTCACAACGAGCCATGATCTACCTTGATAATACTGGCCTTCATCACCGTTTAGTGATACGCTTTGTGACGTCACATCTTGCTTAGCAGTTAAGATGGATGGCTAACTCGTCTTCAGATGAATATAAGCGCTTTGTAAAGTCTTAGCAAGAGCACCTACACGCACATCGCTAAAACGTTGCAAACTGTAGCAAACAATGTCCCAGATGAGAACATGATAAGCATAATGATTAATATTCACAAAACGCTTATAAATTAACTTTACAACAATTTGGCCTGACGCAGCCGGACCAGGTCAATACAACACCAAACAGATAAAACGGATTCTACAATTGCCATAATTAAGTAACTATTATCAAAACATTACTGATCATTCATGTTTTTCACCGGCCACTTTTTACAGGAGTTCAGGAAGCATTTCTGCGGCTGTCTCTGGCACTCATATCGCTCAGTAAGAGCGCCCCCAACTGTGGGCTCGTCACCAAGGACTACGACGCCCGTAGAAAGTCCGAGGACTTCATCTCTTTCCCGCCAAATTTGAAGCTTCTCCGGGAACAGATCAAGAAGGAGGAGATGGCAGAGGAAGAAGAAGACGACGATGACGACGACAGCATAATAGGGAAGTGCTGCTGATGACGTCATGATTTGTTTGAAGTAGAACTTCATTATTGGCTGGGTTTATAGTTGGACCCGAATAGAGCCAACAGACACTTCGCTCGACCCCGCCTATCTCATACAAGACCACTGCGACGGGCTGATGAGCTTGTACACATTCTTATTCAGGATGTAGTGACGCTTGATGGGTTGTGATTGTACTGCAGTCGTCGCAATGCGGACAATCACGTTATGACCACATAATGATAAACATGGCGGCTCCATGGCTAATGTAAACGATCTTTCAAAACAAATTTAATGAAGAACGATTTGATAGAGCACTGTTTTTAGTACAGGGCAAATAATGATAATAATTATTTGCGATGAAGTTTACATTGGAGTTACATTATTATTGATAGTCAAATCTTCCGTAAATAGGAAGAGGTGACCGGGGTTGTTAGGTCACGGGGAATGGTCCGCTGCGCATGTGCATACGTCAGCCCGTCCCAGCGCCTTTGGACGAGGCGCTGGGACCAAGCGAAAGACTTCGTTGGATCCGAATAGAGTCAACAGACACGAACTCATCTCGGAAATTTGGGGTCTCCATCATATTAGACTTTATGCCGCATTGTATTATATAAAAAGAGTAACCCCGCGTGGCCAATATCCGGGTCATTTCCTGGCAGGCAAGCCACTGTGCAGTTGACATAGGTAGGAAGACTTATATTTTGTAGCGTATTTAAATTCAAGTCATTTTAGAAATACAACATTGAAAAAATGTAAGATGTGCCAAGATTTTCAAACCAAAGTGTTGATTAAAAAACGTAAATTGAAAACCATGTGGCTATTTATGTTTTCTTTCGTTGAGCTGTGTGCAGATTGTCACCCCCACAGAAGTTCAAGTCTTTGCGGCTCTTTTGTAAACACGTGACGTCAATAGTAACATGCTCTGCACAAGACTGTTTGCTGTGCATAGCATGCCATAGAAATAGGCGAGTATTCTACACACAGGTTCCCGGATTAAGTGATTGCAAACTGCTGTAGCGCCCTCAAGTGATTATGTAATTATTGTAAAAAAAAAGAAAAAAAAGACTCGGCTGTATTTGCATAACAATGGTGTGCTTTGCATTCAATGTGAATAACAACATAAGTAGACTGAGTTCCAAAGGTAGAAATCGTAACACTGAGGAATGGCTAAAACGTGGCGCTTAGCCGCTTAGACTGATGTGATTCATCATTGTGGCAACAAGGTAAGCATGTTAAACATTCGTCTATGCTTTTGTTCTTGTAGTCTGCTCTTAATTGATTCTGGTCCCCCACCAGGGATTCTCTAACACCAAAACATTTCATATGTAGCCCCATTTGTCTGACTTCTTGTAGTCCAAGCTAGGGTTATAATTCCAGAGCTGTGCATTTAGAGTTGCGACAACTTGCAATGAGAAGCCATGTTCGGTCGGTCAAAAGAAATAAAAAGTGCATGAACGCACACAAGGTTGCCAGACTAAACTGCCCACTAATGGGTATAGCATGCCCGTTCTGGGGTAGATGGTACCCCCCAATATTCCCATAAATTAACGCAATATTTTCCTCTACCCCACCCCCCCCCCCAAATCATCTAAAGAGTTCCTGAGATTCCAAAACATTCAATGGAGACCAAGACATTGCGTAGGCTATGTGTTTTTATTTGGTGTTATACCCGCATCGTGTTTTCATTGTGTGCTTGGAATCTCAGGAAATCTTTAGAGGGTTTGTTGTTGCTGTTGTTGTTGCTGTTGTTTGTGTGTTTCTGTCTTTGCTTGCTTGCTTGTTTGTTTATTTGTTTGTTTGTTTGTTTGTTTGTTGTTGTTGGTGTTGTTTTTTGCCAGGGCCATTTTCGAAACCACGCTTGAGCTTGGGTTCCAGTTTCGACAGCCCATTTGAAGCCCTGCAAGGAAAGCACACGATTTCTAAATAACCGACGGAGCATAACCCCAAGCCCAAGCCCAAAGACGTGGTTTCAAAAATGGCCCTAAGTATTATTCATTTTCCATTGAATTTAAGGATTTTGTCACATAGGATTTTTTTTTTACAGGCAACTGTGAGGCAACCAGGTGCACTGCATGCAAAAAGAGTACCTCAGTAACACAGGAGCATTGTGTTTTGTACATAGACTGGCCCCCACGGAAATGAACATTTGGGGTGGTCTTTCTGCGCCTCCGTACCTGGAACTATAGTTACGTGTAAATCTTGCCTTGAGTGACGTGCTTTGTAACATGAAAACAGCTATTGAGTATAAAACACGCAAAATATAAATAAACTCCTGCAAAATGCAGATTAATTATGTAAAATCACATTTTTTATTTATTTAGGGTAAACACAGTTAGGCCACAATGCTAAACTTATGCGAATAGATGGGTTTGTTAATTAATGTAATAATTTACAATAACAATTATTTGTTATCTCCAACACCGCTTCTGTAATCGTTAATTGTCTTTTGAGAAGAGGAACATAATGGTTATTTACTTGGGTTTTTCCCAACAGAAATGTTCAGTCTCTACAAGATGCTTAAAAGAACCCCCCCCCTAAAAGAAAAGAAAAATTTGATCTTTTTTTTCTGCTGATCGAAAGGGTGTCGTGTGAAAATACTAATACGTGCAAATGTTGCTAAAAACTTTGTGATAAAAAGTCCTCAATTAAGACGGGTTTTCGCAATGTTAGTATAGTTCAGTTACATTTAGTTGGTCCTACTGAACCACTTCAGCCGACGCCCTCGCCACAATAAGTCTTGTTTGCGCCATTTTGGTGGGCAGTTCCCCTCTGTGCTGTACTGTGCAGTGCGCATTTTAAGTAATGCGCGCCCAGTTAGTTAGGTTCGCACATTATGTTTCGCCGCGTACAACCCGTCTCCCAAAATGGTAGACCATGGGCAGAAAGTAACCGCGTGTGTCAGAGCAAGAAGTCAATAGCGCCCTGTTGCATTAAAGATTATCAAAGCTTCGGCTTTTCATTAAAATAAACGAAAAGGGGATCCCCAAAAACTATCAAACAAACAAACACTCTCAACACCCCAATCCTAGCAAACACACAAACAAACACCCCGACACCCCACCAAAGAAACAAACAAATGATTGACCAAAGAGTGATCCAGCAAATTAAGGACTTTTAAATATTATACTTTGATTGCAACATTTGTGTTTTCGAAAACGGCGCAATGCTCACTTTCAGGACAGAATACATCGCGTTCTTGTGAAATTTTGATAAACTCTATTTTGTCGTGTGTCGCGTATAATCACCGGTACGCATGCTATTGAGCATGGTTGACCCCGAATGGTGGTTCTCCGGTATTAGTAAGGCTTTTCCAGGGGTCAGTAGAGGCGGCTTGAGGGATATATGGGGGTGGAGGTTCGGGCAATCCAGCTGATTGAGGAGGCAACACCTGACCTGGTTGTCTGGTCATTCCTCTCCTGCTGACAACGGACTGTGAGTCAGAGTCGGTAGCCGAGGACATCTCCGCACGTGCACTATGCGACTGACCGGAGTTATAGTCCGAATAGTAAGGATCAATCCTCAGTGCGGGGGACTGTTCGTTGGAACGGTACTTTACACCTTGCTCAATGCCAAGCGACAGCGGTGACAGTCCAGACGCTACCCTGAGATTTGCGTCTTCAACCAGGTAGGGTAGTCGTATCAGATCGATCAGCCAGCCGACACCGAACATACCGAGTGAGAAGAGATAGAGTAGTCCCCACGGATACCTGCCCAGATAGAAGTTGTGGAAGCCCCAAAGCCCACCCGGAATGGCCATGATGTAAGCGTCGTCTAAGTAGTATTTTGGGGATTCCTTCAAACCAGCTCTCCGCTGTGCCTGCCTGGCATGGTACCGCTTCAAGAGGATCGGCATGCGGATCCAGTCACTGATGAAGCCCACACCGACGAGACCGCCAGTGACGAGGTAGAGCAGTCCCCATCCATGCCGACCGAGGTAATGGTGATGTAGACCTGTACACAGAATGACAAACAGACACAGACCAAGCTGGCTGATTCTATTATGCATCTTTCCCCATGACTATTCTATAGACCAAATGGAAATTCTGTATAAATCAACAGTGTCAGGGGCATCTTTAAGGATGGGTCGGGATCTTTACTCACCTTCCACCTGTAGGACCCCGGTTCGAATCACGCCAGGGGTACTATGCAGATTTGGGTTTCAGTTCCTTTAATAATGATGGCGTGGGTTTCCCCTGGAAAAAACAATTCTCTGGGGTTTTCCTCCCACATCTCAAGCTGAAACTTCCTCCCTTGTCTTCTTTCCATTGGCTAGTATAGTGACTAAATTCGCTTTTCTACGAGTATTTGGCTTCACAACCAGAATAAAATGAAATTGATTGATATTTTTTTAAAAATAAAGATATATGTAGGGCACATGTGTATTGCTTTTACCTAAAACCCCAGTCAAAGATCCTAAAAGGTAACAGTCGCTCAGCCGCTTTGGGATCTCGTAGTCGAATTTCGGAACGTCTTCATCCGGTGGCAAGTTGGCAGTTTCGTGTTCCCACATCCATCTGGCCTCAATCTAAAAGAAAGAAAAAAAAATACAAACCAGAATTGAACCTTCTCGTTTAACTTGCCGGCCAGGTAGCGAGCCAGGTCGGCATCTTGGTACCAGCCATTAGCTTATTCACGACACAGCAATCACGATGGTTTTCATCCAGTCCACTGCTATTCTTTTAATTGGGAAATATCCAATTGACGGTTTGGAAACCACACTCCTTTGCAAGCTTGACATATGGCTGCATACAAAGTACTTCATGTATAATGCATATTATTATGCAGTATTATTATTACGCACACAAATATGCAGATACCGTACTTTGCATAACGAAAATGATCTGAAGAATAGTGTTAGCTATGTCAAGTTAAACGGAAGAAACAAAATGATTTTGTGTTTTCCCATGTTGCATGTTGGACAACGAGCAAGGCATGTGTGAAAATACAAATACAAGACGACAACAGATCGCAGACTTTCATTTCAGCTGGCAGATTCCAGCTTGACATGAAACACGACAGGGCACCAGCTGGCCATAGCGGGTCAGCTGTTTTACTCAAATAAAATCTGTTTTCCCTAGCTACTTTAGTATTAAGGAAACCATTCTTCAGTTAAACAGACCTGCCTATCCACCGGCTAAGCAAAACAAATTTACGTTTACTGGCATGAGTAAAGTAACCAGAAAAATACCATGTCACATGTACACATTTGACTGGTATCCTGATTATTTTTGCTTAGCATAACCTTCTTATTAAACCAAATTGTTTGCTCAAGCAGCTGTAATGCAATTGGGCCCAGAGAGGTACGATACCTTGGCGTTAGCCTCTTTCACGAGTCTCGGCATTCGCCAGAAGTCCACCAGCCACCCGAAGCCGAACAGTCCAAATGTGGTGAGGTACGCAATGCCGTAACCCGGGTTCCGCAGATAGAAATGGTGGAACCCTACCAGTCCGAACGGGAACCACAAGACGTAGGAGTTACCGAGAGACTTGAGCATGGCCTGCGGCACGGGAGGGATGGCTTCGGATCCCTGGATCTCGACCACCTGGGAATCTAACGTGGACGGAGCAGCAGTCGATGGAGGCGTCGGGACCGTACCACTTGGACCGGCAACGTCCTGATCTTGATGAGATGATTCGTTGGATGACATTGTCGGTGAAAATGGCGCCCTCATCACCTATCAGAGTGAATTTAAAGACCAATTAAGTATTCTTCTTTCATACAAGTCTTTCTTATTATGGCAGATGTTATTAAAATTAATAGTTTACGGTCAGGCCTGGCTTCGTGGAATATTTCCCTGCTTTTTTTCTAAATTTTTATTTCAGAACGAATGCTGACAAATAATGCTGTTTCAATGCAAAAAAAACATACAACAACTGTTGCATAATGCCACGAACATTGCACAAAGTACATACAACTTGCAATTATTGTTTGTATATGTGAAAGGTATAAAAGATGCCCCCGTCATTTGTCGGTTTCATAAACCTCTCAGTCAATTTCTTTGACTAATTCTTTTGACATTTAAACTAAATCGAGCGCCCTCCACGTCAGGTTTTACGGTCGCTCCCGAAATTCCATGCCACGAAGACAGCTTATGAACCACATCACCGTCTTCATTTTACAGGTGCTAAGAATAAAAGAGATTTACCGAACCTGAGAAAAGCGTACCAACCTATATATGAGTATCACATATACATGAGTGATGGACGTCAGATAAGTTTCATCTACTTAGCACTTTAGAAACTCCGGGTCAGAATTAACCACGATTTCGGATCCTATTAGGGTTTGATCCATGTTTCTGGGTCAAAGTGACCGGAATCTGTTTCAAAGTGACCCAGAAATGGGTCAAAGTGACTCATAGCCTGAGTTAAAATCCCGTTAATAAACAGTTTCCGTGACAGCCTGAACCAGAAAAGAGTCAGGCCCCCCTCGGACCCGCGGGTTCCGGGTCACTCCTGACCTGTATTAAGAGTGTAGATGGAAGCACAGCTGTCGCTTCAATATTCACTCAAACAAACCAACACCTTGCCTTGGTATAGGACGGCAGTCTGCTACGTATGCAACCGAGTCCAACCTGGGCTAACACACGCAGCTATCTCCGCACGGATGCTAAAATTGGAGCTTGGCTACAAACGCAGCTCTGTGTTGCATCATCTATGGAAATTCCTTTATTCTATGCACTTAAGACAAAACATATTCTTCAACACTGCTGAAAACACTGTGTGGACGTGTGTAAATCCACATAGTGTTTCAAAACTCTGCCTTGTATGGACCTCTTTAGTTCTTAGGTCCACACTTCGTACGGTAATGCATGCCCGATTTGTGTCGACCATTGTACCGTGGTGTCTTCTGCGCAGTCCCGCGACATTTTCACTGTCATGTTTCATTACTCATCGACAGTCTTCCAAATAAACTCATACATAATTATCGTTTGTACTTACATTTATCTAGAGTCGTCAAACAAGGCTGTTCTCATAAACAAAAAGGGAATGTTTAGAGATCATGGCGGTCCACAAATCTGTCCATAGAATTCAATCTGAGATTCCATTATAAACTTTACAAAGAACCCGGCTAGCTGAGGCACGGAGTCTCAGTGCAGTAGATCGTTTTGGCCAAAATTCAAAGTTCAAAAACGATTTCATGTCACAAAAATAGACAGAAACTGGTTCGATATAATAGAACTTGACCTTTGTATCCCAGTCTTTTGTTGTTGCATTTCTAGAGTGTTGATAATGAGCCACAACTAAATTGCACTACGATCAGGGGAGTGAGGTACGAAGTGGATACGAGGATACAAAGATCTCAACCACGTGTACTCTTTATCTAAAAATTTATTAATCTGCTCAGCACAATTATTGGAACTCGTTTTTTACATCAAATTTAGCATAATTAAAACCCAGCAAAATGGAGGGGGATGGGCTGCAGTAAGGGCCGTTGTGAGCACTTGCTGACATAATATTTTTATATGTCCACTGTCGTACACACTCTGGTCAGCTCGTATGCCATGCTATCCTAAGCTGGACTATGCCACACGTGTCAGCAGCAGCAGCAGCAGCAGCAGCAACAGCAGCAGCAGCAGCATCAGCAGCAGCAGCAGCAGCAGCAACAGCAGAAAAACCCGGCACTTTCCCATCAATTGCTGCAAGAGGATCCACATACACGTCAATAATTCGTGTTTATTTGATCAATAAAATACTTTGGATGGTGTAAAAGGTGAAAGCAACATAGCCAAGCACGGACAACAAAACATGCAACCGAGTTCATGGCCTTTTGTCTGTGGAACGGTTTCGAAACCCAGGGCCTTTCTCAAACCTCGGCTTGGGCTCCGGCTCCGTGCCGGGGCTCCGTGCCGCGCCGGCTCCGTGTGATACAAATACACGCTGCATCAACAATTTATAACGGAGCCCAAGCCGGAGACGGAGCCCAAGCCGAGGTTTGAGAAAGGCCCCCAGGCTTCGGCTTTGGCTCGAGTCTCATTTGGCGACGCTGGTTATTGTACTAGTCACCGGTAGAGGGCGCTACATAGACCGGCTCAGAGAGACTGGACAAGTCTACGATTCCATGCTCGTTTGATACATATATCTGTTCTCCAGTAGTTTATTTTGCGATATCGGCGACTACGTTTCAAATTGAACGTTGCCAATCAAGACTACTTTGGCTCTAGCTTTGACCCCCCCCCCCCACACCCCCTCACTGTTTTTGAAAACGTGTGAATTTGGTCTGGGGATTCAAACAGATGGACATAAGTTAGCCTGAGTCTAGGGCCGAATCGGCTATTTCGAAAGAGGCCTCATCTTGTGGTACGGCACTTGAAGAAACAAGTTGTACCGAAAGCCTTTCCGTTGAAAATTAAAGCTGTCAAAATACCTACGTCGGTTCTTGTACTTTCGTTTCATGGAACTTTACTCTAAAGAACTGTATTAGCATTATTGGACAATTAACAATGCTGGATAAAGTTAACCATAACAAAATAAAAGAGAAAACTAAAGTCAAGAACATAATAGAAACGATGAGATCAATTGGGATTGGAAGGCCATGTGTCTAGGGTCCAAGACAACATGCGGACAAGATGAATGATATAATATATTGCAGCCTAGAGAAAAGAGAAAAAGAGAGCTGCAAAAAGAGAAGATAGAGAGATGACATAACAGCACACATGGGCACGGACCAGTTTGGATAGAGAGATAGAGAGGCAAAGTATTATGAGGAGGGCTTTGTCCAACAGGTGGGCACTAAAGCCTTGATGATGATGATAAAGATGATGATGGGGATGATAATGATCATTATGATGATGCTTCAGAGTCAGTCATGAGTGATTAAACAACTTTCAAACGATGATTTCTATATAAAATAAAAAAAAAAAAAAACCGTTATTGGTAGGAACAAAACGTTACCACTATTGCAGTCATGAACTAACGCTTAACCCAAACTGACCGAAGCAAAAGAAATATCTCTCGTCAGGTGACACCAAAACACACCCCTGACGTCATGGATCGAAGATGGCGGACATTCATTGTTGTCGAAAGCATGACACCTTCATGTGACCCTGCATAATGTGAACAGATAACAGAGGGTTGACTTTATAGCAGTATTATGATTATCATTATAGTTTTGAAGTCCAATGCGTGATTGTGTCAACTTCTAGACCGCATAACGCCCTGATAGCCAATCTAATTGTAAACAATGATTATCTGCAGTAATATAATGATGGCCTTCGCTAAATCTCCGCAACGGCTCTGGCTTCCGTCGGCCATTCTGAAATTCTACTGGGAAATTGATTCATCCTCTCTATGGTCCTCAAGCCGGAGACGCAGTCGTAGCCGAAGTCGGTACTGAGGTTTCGAAACAAACCTTTTGTAAATCCAATCGGGAATGTGCTTAAAGGATTAAATAAATAGACTTTAATTTGAGCTTTCATTTGTAATAGTGTTTGCAAAAAACACTCCTATGTATTTTTGTTTTAATAAACAGCCTTAAAGGTGCGAAAAGAGCGGTTTTGTGAGTTTGTTGTTCACACTTTTTAAAAAACTTGGCGCCCATTGTTGCTGATTGTTTACACACGTTCAGTTATTGGCAAGACTCGGAAATAAGTTGTCAGACAAGTTTTCTTTTTGCTCTTTTATTGTAATTATTGTTAAATCCAACATTAAAGTCGACGAAAATGAAGTCTTCTTTTAGTTTTGATTTCGTGAAATATATTTACCACTGAATCACATTAGTTGGATTAAAAGTTTGTATTCAAAATGCCAACAGGAACAATGCGAAAAAAATAACTGAACAAATTGTATGATGTTATGCAATGTTCATTCAACGCAGCAAGTGTTCCAGGGCTAATAACGGATTGTACATTGTGATCGCAGGACCCTTTCCGTGCATTATTCGAGATAATGCTCGAGAGTAATTATCTTGTTGTTCTAAAAGCTTACTATCATTAGAGCTAAATTTATACAAGGATTATTGGATTTTCGTAAAGATAACAAAAAGAAAGACAGACAAAAAAAAAGAAGAAAAAGAAACAGGCGAGCGCGGCTGAAAATTGCATGCCTTGCATTAGTAACGGACGGGTCCACTAATGGTGTTGCTTTTTGGCGTTTCTACATTCCATCGTGAAGTCTTCATTGAATTTCGACTACTGGGTTGTAGGGGAGTGAAGCATCTTGGATTTACTAATAGTTCTTGCAGCTAGTGGAAGATAGAAAAGAATGATGATGTTCACCTTCGGGTTTTGAGGATAATACGGGTGGAACAACGACAGCCAAATCGCAATGGCCTTGCCATCGAATACTTCTACGTACTATTTACTGGTGGCCATTTTGATGGGCGTGGTTCGTACACGATCGTTCTTGAAGTTTCGTTTAAAGTAAAACTACTTTATTGCTGTATTCTGGGGGTATTTATTTATTTACTTATTTATTTATGTATTTATTTACACATTAGATTGATGCACATCCTCTATAGTTTTGAATCAAGCAATTAAGCTGTTGTGAATATTTTCACTTCAGTTTGTTTCGTGTTTATATGCTGAAAATGGTGCATGGCTTTCATACTTTGTCCTGACCTATACAACGCATTATGCGTGCCCCTTTTTTCACAGGCTTTTTATTTATTTTATTTTATGTATAAATAAGTTTGGTTGATCACGCAAAACAATAACACCGTCTACAACTATTTTGTCAGCTCTACCAATCCTGTACACAACCATAAATTTAGTGAAATCGATTTATAGTCCCCCCCCCCCCCAGAAAATTGTGTACTTTCATATTGAGCTTTTTAGTTTGCGGCAATCAAAATAAAGTGTGATTTTTGGGGTCTCAAAACGCTGTTTCCTTGACCTTGACACTAGTATTTCAGACGAGACTGTTTCCCTTGACTACTGATAGTGGTATGATCTTCATAACCATGTGAACTTTCTGACTAAGACAAACATTTCTTTTCGATAATCAATCCTGTATTTGGGTAAAAAAGAGCCAGTCAAAACCTTTGTAAAGAGAGGGACCAAAAGGTCGAATTCAGTTTTGTGATGTAATCGTTTTTCAATAGATAGAGTCCTGATAACATTGAGGGAAATGTTACAAGTCTCTTACCTCACTATAAAATGATGTGATATGCCATTGTGTTTTATACCCTTTCATCAGTGAGAATTTTGCCACCTTGCAAAAAACATCCAAAGACGTTTTCTGTACAGGAAATGTTTAGTTCATTCCTGATTCTTTTCATTTTCAATCAAAAAGGCATTGAATTTGACCTTTTGGCTGACGCACAAAGTCCTCTTTAGAATTTGATTGATTGATTGATTGAATTGATTCGGATAAAGTACAGCGAGAACATGGCAAAAACACCTACACAACATCAGGAGGTTAAAACAATGAAATAACGTAAACCAAAATAGAAAACAAGAAAGAAAAACTGTACAAAATAGTCCAAGGATAGCCCCCGAAAGCCAATAACTTAGACTTATTTCCATTTGGGTCCTGACAGAAGAAAAAAACCGGCAAAAAACACCAAAAGGAAATAGAAATAAAACAAACCCAGACGGACCTAGCCTAAAGTAAAAAGACGAATCATGGAAAATAAAGCAAGAGAAGATAAAACAATTAATTCTGAAACTAATTTAAAGAATAAGCACCAAGTGGAAACAAGAGGCACCCAAACTATGCTTTCTTAAAAATGGCGTTTGTAGCGTGGTTGGCATTTTACTAGCTTTTTGAACTAATACATATTTTGTTGTTGATATCCAATCTCGTCAAGTTTCAAATTTCCCTCTGAGATAGCGAGTGTAAAGTAAAATTACATTTTACACCATTTTAACGTGAGGTTAGAGATTGGTAATTTCCCCTGCTTTCATTGGGACACTATCTATAGACTGTGCAAGTCTCGCGCGTATTCGAACATTGGGATCCGTTAAAGCGCGTGAGTTTGTTTCTTTAACGCGTTAAAGCAATGTACGTGGGACCACAGTGGTCCCCAAAATGTTCGAATACGCGCGAGACTTGCATGGTCTATTGGGAAATGATTTCATGACCCCCCGGAGGCACTAAAGTTAGCGCCGTGGAAATCTTCTGTTCTCGCTTCTTAATTAAGTTTTCAAGACCGGAGTGCGCAAGGCTACGGTAATTTTTTTAAGACAGTTTACGTCTATTTCTCTCACCTTTCATAAAGGCAAGAGAAATTGATACAGATTCTAACCAAAATTTCGTATGTATTTTTTGTTTCTTTTGCTCAGCATATCAGACCGTAAAATATAAATATTTTATACTCATGTCGAAAAGCCGTAGGTCTCGTGTAGGCCTATTGCGGAACCCACGTTAAAGGAACCAAGTATAACTCATTAAGAGAAGGTGGTTTCTGGTAGGCTGGCTACGACAGCACCTTGTAAACCGTTACTTGGTCGTATTAAATAAAAATTATAATTTCGAACATAGTTCCGCATACCTTGTGAAAATGTATAAGCGCTTTTAGACGCCCGTGTGTGTGATAAGGCGCTATTTAGTGTTATTATTATATTGTTACTATTACTTTTGTAGAATAGCGCAATGTCCGTTATGGCGAAAACATCAACTAGAATTTGTTTTATTTTTTTGCACAGATATGCCCACCGGTAAAATCGACAGCGACCCTGGAGCTCAAGTTGATTGAGTTCAGCAACCCTTTTCCAGGAACCAAATGCGGAGTGCTGGAAAGTGGGGAGTGTGACACAAAGTTAACGTTTTGTATCGACCAGTGAGTTTAGAATATTGTGAACAGTAAATAGGAAGTCAAGGTCAAACTGATTTGCATACAGTAAAACTAGCGTTTAATCTCACTACCTGGCATACTAGGTTGAGTCTAATCAGCTTCTAAAGGTCATGTCACACAGGGCATCTTTTTCAGGCAACTTGGAGGCAACCAACTGCACTGCGTGCAAAAGGAACACTTAAGCTGCACAAGAGACATTCTTCGAACTGTAATAGTCACTATCCCAAAGAAATACCAACTGAAAAGTGAACGAATTTTCTTATAGACCGCGCAAAGTCTTGCGCGTATTCGGCCATTTTGAGGACCACATAAGTCCCACGTACATTGCTTTAACGAGTGAAGAAAACAAACTTGCGCACTTCAACGGGTCCCAGTGTTCGAATATGTGCGAGACTTGCACAGTCTGTGGACCTTATCATTGCGTCATCACACCGCCATATTAGAGGTAAAGCCATGCTGAAACAGTGGGAAACGAACGTCAATGTACGCGCAGTGCAAAGGATTGGCCAATGAGCAACCTACGTTTAGGCTCTAGCCCAGAGCACCCTACCCATATGACGTCATGTGCTTAAGTTAGGTTTGTAAATTGCCACGTGTGAAATGACCTGTTTAAATACGTGATCGATTACCATCGAATGTGAACGAGTGACCATGTTTGGTATACACTCGCAGGTTGTTGAAGTCACTGACTGTAAGATGCTATTCAATTATCACGAACTGCACGTTTACCAATACTAGACCACGTAAAAACACAAAAATTATGCCTTAACTTGGACTAAAAAAAGAAAAACCCATGAACTTCAAAATATAACCAAAAAGACTACTTGAGGTCGCTCATACAGTTGAATTCAATCAAATTAGCTTGATTTCTTGTTTCGACCAGTTTTCAAAATTGACAAAGCTCTCAACGCACATTTTTGTATCAGTATGTACCCACGGACACACGCTGATTTTATTTTCTGGCGGGACCTGGAAAACAATAAGATATACAGTGCTTATCGTACATCGATTTATATACATATCTACCAAAATATATACATTGAATAGCCGTCAACTTTCGTAAAAAGCGCGTGGTAGAAATCCTTGTTAGGAAGCACATCTAATAAGTTGCGTTTCATTAAATAGTGAAGGAAGTTGTCATCAAGATAACCAAACAAATATAGGTTCAACTAAGTTTTGCCAGTTCCTGTTTTGTTGCTAACTCTCTCTCGCTCTCTCCTAGATATCCAGCGGTCGATGGATGTTCGGTTGGTGGGGGATCCTATGGTCCATTTGAAGATTCCAACAATATTAACTTCGATGGACTTGATTCAAACAGCTACGAGGACATCGAAACATGGACGGTGAGACTTTAATTTTAAGTACCGGTATTTTGAATTTCTTTCTTTATCATGGGCCAAATATTCGCCTGTTCGGCCCGAAGATTCCTTTCAATCATCCGATAATATTTTAATACCAAAAAGAGACAAATAGCTGAGATTACTATGCAATGGACCACGCTAAGATAGAGCAGTTTCACTTTGCAACGCAATTGAAAAATTAAAAATAAAAAAGAAAGAAAGAAAGAAGAAGAAGAGAAAGAAGAAAAAACAAAAACTCATATATTATTTGTTGACGTCATGATTTTGTGTACGATCTGTGCACACTCTACAAAAGCTCCCAGGTCAGAATCGACCCGGATTCCGGATCCCAGGAGGTCCTGACCCAGTTCCGGGTCTGGCTGATCCGGATTTTATTATTTTTTTTAAATGGCGCAGACAAACCCGGATTGTGCGTCATTTTCACCCATTTCTGGGTAATTTTGACACAAGTTCCGGGTCATACTAACCTGGAAAATGGGTCCGGTCCCAAGGGGGGCCGGAATCTGGATCAATATTCTGACCAGGGCCCAATTTCATAGGGCTGCTTAAGCACAAAAAGTAGCTAAGCACAACAACATTATGCTTACCAAAAGAAGGTTACCAGCCAAACTACCATGTCACATGTACAATTTGTTACTGGTATCCTGCTTATTTCTGCTTAGCAGACAATTGTTAAGCAATATTTTCTGCTTAAGCAGCTCTATGGAATTGGGTCCTGGAAGTTATTTCAGTGTAGATTATAATGTAACTGTGGGAAGCAACAAACCGCCCAACTACGGACCATTTGGACAGAAATAATTGAGTGTTTCTTTTACAGAAATTGACAAGTGGGCGGCGTTAGAAAACGCTGTCTACCCTCATTCCGCTTGCATACAGTAAAACGAATTGACAGTTGTAGAGAGCCTTCCAAAGTCTGATATTTATTATTTCACAGGAGACGGTGAAAATAACCTTTGAGTTTTTCGATGAGGACGACTTTACGGACGATGATAAGATCGATACTATTGTATTTATTATCGATCAAGTACGTGATAAGACTGCCAGGGAATCCGTGTACGCAGAATATCAGCAAACCGGGGGTGCATTCACAACGTAAGTTCGCTGCATGACAATTAATGTATGGAGTCCCAGATGTGTCATTTATACAGACGATCCAGATATATCTCGCGAAAACATTTTTCTGAAATTTAGAATTTCACTAATGATCATATTTTATTTCGCGAAAACACATTTTTCTGTTTTTATTTCTTCTTTCTTTTAATGCAAATTTGCCCCAAACATGGCTAAAAGCCACACTTGGTAAGGGGCTACGAGAAGAAAATACTGTATGATGAAAATATCTCAGGGGAGCTGAAGGTAGGAATTGATACTCCTCTTAAAACACTCCAGATTGTAGTATGGAGGAATGATGCACCAGGAAAGAAGTTCCGAAGAGATACGTGGAATAAAGCTGTTGGAACGGCTCTTTGTTCTGTACGAAGCTTAAATAGGGACATAGGTGGGGGGGGGGGGAAATCGGGAACAAATCTTCGTATCACATCGAGGGCGCACCCGCGTGAGGTAAACTGGGCGAGAGTTCATAATTTCATATACAGCCACAGGCCAACTTTGATCTTTAGAGCAAAGCCCCTTTAATGTTTCATAATCCACCAAATGTTAAGCCCTCATTATAGAAAATCACAAATCTGACATCTTGTAACAAACAAAATTTTCTCAATAGTTCTTAAAACAAAGACTAATTTATACAGTTCCTTCTAACACAGGATGTCAATCGAGTTGAAAGTGTACTGCAACACTGATTATTATGGTGGGAACTGTTCGGTGGCTTGCAAACAATCGGATACCGATGCAGATGGACATTACACGTGTGAGCCTGACACCGGAGAGAAAGTGTGCATGACCGGCTACGAGGGAACAAGCTGCAAAGATAACACAGACGACTGTTTAAGCAACCCTTGCCAGAACGGTGCAGAATGTGAAGACGGACTAAATAACTACGATTGCAACTGCAAAGAGGGATATACCGGAAGAATATGTGAGGAGGAGGTAGATGAATGTTCCAGCAACCCTTGTCTGAACGGTGGAATATGTGCGGATAGAGTAAATGGTTTCATCTGCAACTGCACTGATGGGTATAATGGAACACTTTGTGATGAAGATATAGATGATTGTTCCAGCAACCCTTGTCAGAATGGTGGATTATGCGAGGACAGAGTAAACGGCTTCATCTGCAACTGCACTGACGGGTATAATGGAACGCTTTGCGAAGATGATATAGATGAATGTTCCAGCAACCCTTGTCAGAACGGTGGATTATGTGAGGATAGAGTAAATGGTTTTATATGCAACTGCACTGATGGGTATAATGGAACACTTTGCAAAGATGATATAGATGAATGTTCCAGCAACCCTTGTCAGAACGGTGGAGTATGTGAGGATAGAGTAAATGGTTTTATATGCAACTGCACTGACGGGTATAATGGAACGCTTTGCGAAGATGATATAGATGAATGTTCCAGCAACCCTTGTCAGAACGGTGGAACATGTGAGGATAAAGTAAATGGTTTCATCTGCAACTGCACTGACGGGTATAATGGAACGCTTTGCGAAGATGATATGGATGACTGTTCCAGCAACCCTTGTCAGAACGGTGGATTATGTAAGGATAGAGTAAATGGTTTTATATGCAACTGCACTGATGGGTATAATGGAACACTTTGCGAAGGGGATATAGATGAGTGTTCTATCAACCCTTGTCAGAACGGTGGAGTATGTGAGGATAAAGTAAATGGTTTCATCTGCAACTGCACTGACGGGTATAATGGAACACTTTGCGAAGATGATATAGATGAATGTTCCAGCAACCCTTGTCAGAACGGTGGAACATGTGAGGATAAAGTAAATGGTTTCATCTGCAACTGCACTGATGGGTATAATGGAACGCTTTGCGAAGATGATATGGATGACTGTTCCAGCAACCCTTGTCAGAATGGTGGAACATGTGAGGATAGAGTAAACGGCTTCATCTGTAACTGCACTGACGGGTATAATGGAACGCTTTGCGAAGATAATATGGATGAATGTTCCAGCAACCCTTGTCAGAATGGTGGAATATGTGAGGATAGAGTAAATGGTTTCATCTGTAACTGCACTGATGGGTATAATGGAACACTTTGTGATGAAGATATAGATGATTGTTCCATCAACCCTTGTCAGAATGGTGGATTTTGTAAGGATAGAGTAAATGGTTTCATCTGTAACTGCACTGACGGGTATAATGGAACACTTTGTGATGAAGATATAGATGAATGTTCCAGCAACCCTTGTCAGAATGGTGGATTTTGTAAGGATAGAGTAAATGGTTTCATCTGTAACTGCACTGACGGGTATAATGGAACACTTTGCGAAGATGATATAGATGAATGTTCCAGCAACCCTTGTCAGAACGGTGGAGTATGTGAGGATAAAGTAAATGGTTTCATCTGCAACTGCACTGACGGGTATAATGGAACACTTTGCGAAGATGATATAGATGAATGTTCCAGTAAACCTTGTCAGAACGGTGGAACATGTGAGGATAGAGTAAATGGTTTCATCTGCAACTGCACTGATGGGTATAATGGAACGCTTTGCGAAGATGACATGGATGAATGTTCCAGCAACCCTTGTCAGAACGGTGGAATATGTGAGGACAGAGTAAATGGCTTTATTTGTAACTGCACTGATGGGTATAATGGTACGCTTTGCGAAGGGGATATAGATGAATGCTCCAGTAATCCTTGTCAGAATGGTGGAATATGTGAGGACAAAGTAAATGGTTTCATATGCAACTGCACTGATGGATATAATGGAACGCTTTGCAATTGGGATATAGATGAATGTTCCAGCAACCCTTGTCAGAACGGTGGAGTATGTGAGGATAGAGTAAATGGTTTCATCTGCAACTGCACTCATGGGTATAATGGAACACTTTGCAATTGGGATATAGATGAATGTTCCAGCAACCCTTGTCAGAATGGTGGAACATGTGAGGATAGAGTAAATGGTTTCATTTGCAACTGCACTGATGGGTATAATGGAACACTTTGTGATAAAGATATAGATGAATGTTCCAGCAACCCTTGTCAGAATGGTGGATTTTGTAAGGATAGAGTAAATGGTTTCATCTGCAACTGCACTGACGGGTATAATGGAACGCTTTGCGAAGATGATATAGATGAATGTCCCAGCAACCCTTGTCAGAACGGTGGATTATGTGAGGATAAAGTAAATGGTTTCATCTGCAACTGCACTGATGGGTATAATGGAACACTTTGTGATGAAGATATAGATGATTGTTCCATCAACCCTTGTCAGAATGGTGGATTTTGTAAGGATAGAGTAAATGGTTTCATTTGCAACTGCACTGATGGGTATAATGGAACACTTTGTGATGAAGATATAGATGATTGTTCCATCAACCCTTGTCAGAATGGTGGATTTTGTAAGGATAGAGTAAATGGTTTCATCTGTAACTGCACTGACGGGTATAATGGTACACTTTGCGAAGATGATATAGATGAATGTTCCAGCAACCCTTGTCAGAACGGTGGAGTATGTGAGGATAAAGTAAATGGTTTCATCTGCAACTGCAATGACGGGTATAATGGAACACTTTGCGAAGATGATATAGATGAATGTTCCAGCAAACCTTGTCAGAACGGTGGAACATGTGAGGATAGAGTAAATGGTTTCATCTGCAACTGCACTGATGGGTATAATGGAACGCTTTGCGAAGATGATATGGATGAATGTTCCAGCAACCCTTGTCAGAACGGTGGAATATGTGAGAACAGAGTAAATGGCTTTATTTGTTACTGCACTGATGGGTATAATGGTACGCTTTGCGAAGATGATATAGATGAATGTTCCAGCAACCCTTGTCAGAACGGTGGATTATGTGAGGATAGAGTAAATGGTTTCATCTGCAACTGCACTGATGGGTATAATGGAACACTTTGCAATTGGGATATAGATGAATGTTCCAGCAACCCTTGTCAGAATGGTGGAACATGTGAGGATAGAGTAAATGGTTTCATTTGCAACTGCACTGATGGGTATAATGGAACACTTTGTGATGAAGATATAGATGATTGTTCCATCAACCCTTGTCAGAATGGTGGATTTTGTAAGGATAGAGTAAATGGTTTCATCTGTAACTGCACTAACGGGTATAATGGTACACTTTGCGAAGATGATATAGATGAATGTTCCAGCAACCCTTGTCAGAACGGTGGAGTATGTAAGGATAAAGTAAATGGTTTCATCTGCAACTGCACTGACGGGTATAATGGAACACTTTGCGAAGATGATATAGATGAATGTTCCAGCAAACCTTGTCAGAACGGTGGAACATGTGAGGATAGAGTAAATGGTTTCATCTGCAACTGCACTGATGGGTATAATGGAACGCTTTGCGAAGATAATATGGATGAATGTTCCAGCAACCCTTGTCAGAACGGTGGAATATGTGAGGACAGAGTAAATGGCTTTATTTGTAACTGCACTGATGGGTATAATGGTACGCTTTGCGAAGATGATATAGATGAATGTTCCAGCATTCCTTGTCAGAACGGTGGAATATGTGAGGATAGAGTAAATGGTTTCATCTGTAACTGCACTGATGGGTATAATGGTACGCTTTGCGAAGATGATATAGATGAATGTTCCAGCAACCCTTGTCAGAACGGTGGAATATGTGAGGATAGAGTAAATGGTTTCATCTGTAACTGCACTGATGGGTATAATGGTACGCTTTGCGAAGATGATATAGATGAATGTTTCAGCAACCCTTGTCAGAACGGTGGAATATGTGAGGACAGAGTAAATGGCTTTATTTGTAACTGCACTGATGGGTATAATGGTACGCTTTGCGAAGATGATATAGATGAATGTTCCAGCAACCCTTGTCAGAACGGTGGAATATGTGAGGACAGAGTAAATGGCTTTATTTGTAACTGCACTGATGGGTATAATGGTACGCTTTGCGAAGGGGATATAGATGAATGCTCCAGTAATCCTTGTCAGAATGGTGGAATATGTGAGGACAAAGTAAATGATTTCATATGCAACTGCACTGATGGGTATAATGGAACGCTTTGCAATTGGGATATAGATGAATGTTCCAGCAACCCTTGTCAGAACGGTGGATTATGTGAGGATAGAGTAAATGGTTTCATCTGCAACTGCACTGATGGGTATAATGGAACACTTTGCAATTGGGATATAGATGAATGTTCCAGCAACCCTTGTCAGAACGGTGGAGTATGTGAGGATAAAGTAAATGGCTTTATCTGCAACTGCACTGACGGGTATAATGGAACGCTTTGCGAAGATGATATAGATGAATGTTCCAGCAAACCTTGTCAGAACGGTGGAGTATGTGAGGATAGAGTAAATGGCTTCATTTGCAACTGCACTGATGGGTATAATGGAACACTTTGCAATTGGGATATAGATGAATGTTCCAGCAACCCTTGTCAGAACGGTGGTATATGTGAAGATAGAACAAATGGCTTCATCTGTAACTGCACCGATGGGTTTTTTGGAACGGTTTGTGAAGATGATATGGATGAATGTTTCAGCAACCCTTGTCAGAACGGTGGATTATGTGAGGATAAAGTTAATGGTTACATTTGCTTAGATGAGTTATGTTTAGAGATTGAATGCGTTCAAGGTGAATGTTTGGAAGGGCAGTGCTTATGTAACGAAGGATACGTTGGTGATAACTGTAACCTGATCGACCACTGTGCTAGTTCTCCCTGTGAGGCCGGGACGTGTATTGAGAACAACGGTGACTTCAGGTATGTATGATTTTTAATCGTCAACCTGTCAGCCAGCGGCAGAAAGATGGGTAACAAATTTAAGAAAGTCAATGGAACAATGTTAAGTATACATAAAGTCTGATTAAAAAGTCGAATAATAAACAGGTTGTTTACACATTAACTTTGGGTGATGACGTCTCGCTATCCGTGTGGGTATTTAACTTTGCTATGGTTTTGAAGTGGTTAACAACAGCGTTAAAAACAAAGAAAAGAAAAGAAACCTATACCTGTAAATTTTACGGTTGTAGTTGTTGTTGTTGTTCTTGTTGTTGTTAGGGTATTTGTTTGTTGTTGTTGTTTACATTGTAAACCTGTAAAACATGTTCTATTGCAGCTGTGAGTGCGAACCCTTATTTATGGGCACCCTTTGCGACCAGCCGGTTGAGGATCCCTGCCTAGAACTCCAACCTTGCGTTGGCGGAGAGTGCAGTCTTTCAAGTTCCACGTCTTATGGCTACACTTGCAACTGCCTGACAAACTTCTACGGCACCAACTGCGAAATTGGTGAGACCCTCGACAATACAGTGACGTCTGAAATTCTAGGTGGCACTGTCTCCTTTCGAGAAGCTGCAGCGCGCCATAAAGTTGGGCCCTGCTGACTTTGAACCACAAAAAAAAGCTTTGAAAAAGAGCATCAATACCAAACACATGAAGTTTCAGGAGAAATTTGGAGATTGTTGGACTGCGAGCAAATTAACTGCACCCCGTGCATCTGTATTTTCCTATGACGAGATCGCCTACCCCCACAAGGACCAAGCATATAAATTATTTAACAACCCCAAGAACAGTTGCCCAAATCAAAACTCAACCAACTGCACTTTTGAAAAATTTCCGTGTTCTTTTCCTCGCAGATTTAATCGTGTACAGCTACAGCATGCTCGTTGACGGCAGCGATATCAACAGCGTTGAATTCGAGTCCAACATGGCGTTTTTACTGCAAAAGGAAAGTGTCTCTGTCCTGGCCGTTGAAAATGAAATAGTTGTGACTGTTTTGACCACGGAGGACTACAGAGCAGTCCAGACAGGGTAGGTCAAACAGCCCTCATGGATTAATACAACATCATAAGAATTGTGTGGGAGATTCTGTCCCCAGAAGATTCTGTTTCCCCATACGGCGAGTTGGGTAGAAAGTTTGTCCGATAGCGCCCTCTCTTGAATCAACTTCCTCATCCGACGTTAAGTGTGAGGGACACACACACACACACACATTCAGAATCGGGTTTGTGTTGTCCTGCTATTGTTGTTCTATTATTCCCTTTTCTAAAGAGTTCTCTTGTGGGGTCCAGGTTGAACAAAGATATCTCTTGTGGGGTCCATTGTGATGCAACCGTGGACCACAATGTTTTCCTTTGTGAAAGCAACCGTGGACCTATTGTTCCTTTTGTTATTGGTCCCCGGTTTGAATGCGTATACCTACCCACCCTCACCCTCACACGGGGGACAAAATACCCTACGACACCGGCGTATATTTTGTAAACATTTCTCTGGAGGATTATAGACAATGAATCGATGAAAAAAGAAATCGAAATTTTCAGGGTTGAGTAAATAAAAAATAAAAAAAACAAACAAACCAAGATATCACAGCTTCTATTCTCATTTTAAAATCTGTAAACCCATTTTGTTGTTACACCCCCCCACCCTAGTGACTTGTTGACAAACCTGACCTTCATGGCGAAGCAAATGGAGCAAAGTATCTTCAAGTATCTAACAAGGGAAGAAATCGATGCTTTGCTGAGTAAATCATCACAGGAGGACATCGAAGACGCCCTGGGGCGCAAGTTGTTTTTTGGGGAGGCCACACCAGTCGTAGAGTCAGAAGTGAGTAGCAATAGTCCTGTCCTCTCAATCGTCAGAGTCCATCCTATATAGAGCTATAGCCCGTGTGTAAAATAAAATTACCCTGGAGCCCAAGCCCAATTCGTGGTTTCGAAAAAAGGGCCAAGGAGTTGCTTTAGAAATACATTGAGCTGAACACACAAGCTATGTTATTTAACAGATCAAACGTCTCTTGCACGTCTCTATGCAACGAGAGACTTTTGGGGACGCTAGGTGGCAGCAGACTCACATGTTAACTCATTCTTCTTGGAAATATGCGCATGCTCAGAACAACGTAAACAAAGAAAATTTTGCTGCCATTTCTGCTGCCACCCATACAGAGTTTCTAAATGGAGTTACTGGTTGTTTCTATGCAATAAAATCCGGACATGCTACTGACATCAGTTCTAACCCACAACCCTAACCCCTCGCAGAGCATCAACTAAAGTCCGTATTGGTCGGTGTCATCATTAATTTTCTCCTTTTTTTCTCCAGAAAACTTTGGCTTACTACTTGGTGTTCTTCGTTGTTTTAAGCGTCCTCCTTATACTGGTCGTCTCAGTTCTGATCTTTATCGCTGTGCGTTTACGGTAAGATACTATCAGTTGTTGACGTTATTATACCTGTCTGGCAACAAAATCAAGGGACTCTCAGAAGCGACTTGCACTTTGACCTATCACCCGAAGAAACATTTGTAAAAGCAGATGAGAAAATGTCATAGATGTGGGAGGACAACCCCCAAAACCCACACAAGGGCCGGGGCTGAAAGCCCAATCCACATGCAAGGCGTCGGCCCGGGCTTCAAACCGGGTTTCACGGAGGTGAAAGGCAGGGAAACTTAACTTCCCGAGCCAATCCGAATCCGTAGCTCAAAGGTCAAAATAGTGTTTTCTTCTAACTGTAATTACTGCTTTGTTTTTTAAATTAAATTTTGAGACCCTTGAAAGACTTTAATGGTCAGAACATTATCTCTGGGACTTAACATGGTGTATTGTTATACTCCAATTTTTTTTCCTCTCCAGAAAATCCAAGCGAAAGGAGCAAAAACAGCTGGAAGGCGATGAATGCTCGATTTCTACATTTAAAAATCAACAAACCAGGAAAGATCGAGTGACGAGTTGGCAAGAATCAACGCTGAGCGCGGTGGAATTTGAAAATCCCGCCTTCAACGATGATGTGTTCTTACCCGACGATGCGGGCGCCAGAAGCTACCAAAATGGCGCTCCTTCATCGGATTTGCGTGCATGTGGGAGAGACCGCACCCCAGAAGGGACGAGCTACAGGTATTACTGGAAGGATGGAAAGAGCACTGTAAATTCCGGTAGCAAGCATCATAAAAGCAGGCGCAAGGATGGTAATAAAAAAGCTAAATCACAAGCACCCCAGTCCAAAGATTCTGCTGCTGACGTAGGTGGGGAGTGGTCTTTTGGACAGGGTAATCAGAATGAGGGGCGATATTCAGGGAGTTTCGATGTTGAGATGGGTCGGGGAGCGAATACCAGGATCCCCAATTCCTTTCACGGTAACGTACTGATGAGGTCCACTTCCCACCATTCGCCCCGCAATTACAACTTGCAGTTTAGCTCCAATCGATCGACAAGCATGTTGTATTGATGCAATTGCACGCATATTGCTCTAAGACCACCCCACGAACAGTACGCCAGCAGCACTTACAGGAACAGAGTCCAGGGTTCTCCTGAAGACAATCAGAGCATGATGACGAAACATCGAGTTGATAACCACCGGGTTTTTTTTTTTCTCAGAACAACCACCACTAATAAAGAGAGTTGTATATGTGTACACGCATAAGCCTTTAACTAGATTGCATTCCCACCACGCAAAGTTCAAAAATCTTACTTCTAAACACTCCCATTGTTGTGGGTGCCACATGGCCCAGTCTGTGTGCCAGACCGGGAGAGGTACGCGATTGGGGCATGAACAAAATCCATCACTTGTTACTTGCACCAGTGTCGTTTTTTTGATCTGAAAAGTTGTCAACTTCATGCAAATCTCGTGCTTAAAAAAATATTGATAATATAACAAATCCGGGGAGTTTGGGGTTCTCGCCGTTTGTTGAGAGCTGCAGTTTGGTTTGTTTTTGGAAGGCTGTTACATAGGATTGTAGATGGTGGGGTTGGCAGATAGGGAATGGGAGTGGCAGGTACAGGATTGGATTACACCTTTGATGATACAAGCATTGAATGTTGGTACACACAGGGTCATGTCATCACGAGAAAGTTATTTGGCAATAGGGTCAGCATCGTAGATTTGAAAACCTTGAATTTTTTTTAAATAGCATTATAATGCTTATTCTATATATAGTTCTGCATTCTATATATAGGTCTGCGATGGCCTATAATAGCCAAAATAATATCTTTCTGATGACATACCGGTACTGTGACTGTGTGTGCCACTCCGAATTCCATGCCTGTCACCAAAGGCACAAATCTACCTAAATTTTCCCTTTCTGCCTCGCTACGATGCTTGCACAGTCTACTGCTTTCTGAAAACACAAATATATTGATGCCTCATTTTTATGACGAGAGAAGCCTCTAAAACAGGTCACATTTTGGAGATTTGTTTTGGTGTGAGTTTGGAGAAAATAATGGTTACAAAGGTAAATTTCAAATCAAACGATTTGCGTTATCAGACATTTTCATTGGATGGGTTGGGAGACAGGGACGGGGGCAAAACATTGGGCGTGATATATTCAATAGTAGCTATTTTCAGTGTATCAAAACATTCATACAATTTGTTTTTATTCAAGGGGTGGGGTGGGGCAAGGGTTCTAAGTGTAGGGGTACTCCCAACCCTGTCCCTCTGGTTACGTTACGCCATCGGCATTCTGTATTATTCAGTTTTGTAGTTTTATAATCTAATGAGAGAGAGAGAGAGAAAAAAAAAAGTATTTTTAAGTCACTGGAATGCTGAAAACGTCTGCAATTCCATCTACTTGGTGAACTTAGTGTTAAGTTTTAGTTCGTACAATGTATATAAACTTGTTTTTATAACTATTGAACTGATAATGTATCTTCGAGTTCTGGCGATGGCTGATGAAGTATTTCCAGGGGATGAAGGCTTGCAATTGTTTTTTTGTTTTTTTTGGAAAATCACTGTATACTTAGATGATGAAACTGTGGACCAGGTGCATGCTCAGTTCCCCGGCTTTCACTTCTGTGGACCCCGGTTCGAATCCTGCATCAGCAGACCGGAGCCCCGAACGGCTTTCAGTTCCTACCTGCTATGCAAGGTTTCTTCTACTGTCATCTCGAATCTACATATGAACATTTCCTTGTTTCTACATTGGTATCGGACAATACGAGTTTTAGTGTTATAGACCTTTATGCACATGACGTCATTTGAGTAGGGCGCCCTCGGCTAGAGGTCAAAGGAATGGTGCCCATTGGCCCATCCTGTGCGCGCCGTGCGTTAACATTTAATAGCAGTCGTTCAAGGTAAGCTGATGAAACGATGGGACCCATCGTTTCATCACCTTTCCTAATGAGATGGCGGCTTGATGAATGATGACGTCATTGCATGAGGTTCATTCTGTGAATAATAACGGAGAACAATGATAACGTCCTTAGTCGCCTTTATGTGTCCCTTTGTAAACTGTGTTTAGGCCAGCTAGAAAAATAAATAAATAAATTATTCATATGTATCTCTGCTTTTTTATAACAATAGCTCTAGATAAGCACAATAAAACGGATGACACGACATCGATTTGGGGTGAATCACTGAGACGATTTTATTTCTGTATAATTGCATCTAGACGACTACACTGATTAATTTCGATTACTTAATGACTCATTTTCTTTCCAGTAAATATATCTAGAAAAATAAATACAAAGAATGAGTTAATGTGTTCATGTTTTAGAATAATGTTGACGATACTATAAACATTATAAACAAGTGTGACTTCAGGACATAATGTTTTCCGGTTGAGTAGACGCAGATCCATCGTGGGCGTTTACAGCCACTCTAGGCCCTACGGGGATTTTGCTACACGTTTGCAGTCGCAGTTGTATATTTTTCGACCATATCAGAGTCTTTCTCGAAGGCTACAAAATAAAAGCCTCTAATTAGAGTGTTTCCAAGTGTCAAAACCGGGGGAAAGCGTATAGCTACAACTTCATAAAAAGTAATAATTTGTGAACAATTGTACGACCTACACAAATTTAGATTATTGTTTGTTACTTTGCTCTGACAATCTTCCGTTTTTATACACAATGACTTTGTATTTAATTTTGGACGTCTTTTTTGGTCACTAAATTCTTCCATAACAAATTCCAAATAATAACGATATTATAATAAGGAATGTTTCGCTTTATTGCGAAGAAATTATCGAAATTAAAAAATGAACTCATGGTCCAAGAACAAAAGTTGCCAACTTGTTGCAAATCTTTACCGGAGTGGGGCTGCGTCCAAGCAGCGATAGCTAGGGTTGAAGTTAGCCACAAGTCACGATTTGTCTTCATTGTCCTTCTAAAGTCTCCTCGTTCAATCGGTAGAGGGCGCAGTACTTGAGGTTGCTTCCTGATCCTCTTATTCGTGGCTTGATTACGAAGACAGCAGAGCAGTACTTACTACTACGATAAGTTTACTTCGTTGTTTTTTATGCTGAGCTGTGTGGGATCTAGCAAATTGCTAGCAATAGCATGCAGTACACCATTCACTTGGGAAACGATGTTCAAACTAGCTAGCCAGGGCTGCCCTGCATTGTAATCCAAAAGATATTATTGTGCTAAAGATTTGGTAAACACAATAATCTTACTTCTTTAAACAAACCGGTCCCGGTGGAGGATTTTCGCGATGCCGAACGACAAACTGAGTTGGCCCGATCCGAAAGATATGGGGATCGGGACCGATGTCGACCATCCGTCATTTAGCCCGGCAGAAGCTACCAAGTCACCGGCGAGTAGCACGAAGACAGACATGCTGAATCTGCTGAAGAAGCACGGAGTGTCGTTCTCAATGCTACTGGCGGTATGGGGTATGGGTTATTTCAGATTCAGTTGGAGTTGGCTGTTGCTGGTAAGTATAAATTGATGGACGGTGGGGGGGGGGGGGGGGTTAACCTTCCACACACTCCACACAAATATAGCATGTAAGTGCAATAGAAAAGCCACGTATCACTGAGTGATTATATTCTGCGATTATCATGATAATGCCATGGACTTAACAAAATGCATTCAATATTTATTTTGGTTTTTACCCTATGCATTCAATATTTGGTTAATATTATTATTAACATGCGCATAACGGCATATCCTTGTTATTTGATATTTTTTGTTTGCAATAAACACAAAATAGTTATTATAAACAACTCAGACGACTCCATGTCAGGAGTGGTCAGTACAGTGCAAGCTCCAAGCAGCCTTGGCAAGACTCTTGGCAGTTGTATCTCTGAGCTTTCAAATGCTATTTATAGACCATGTTTTGGGTATGTAACCTGTGAGTGTGACATCACAAAAAATCTTTCATTTTTTATTTCATTGTCTGATTTGTATCAACTTTCGATATGTAGAAAAGGGGGCACATCTCAAAACTTGTTCAAGCTGTTACATTTATAACTCTTGAAATTATGTGGAAATTATGACACCAAATGTGCACTGATTTCTCATTATGAGTTAATGACCAGTGCAGAATCTCTCCTGCTAGTAGTAAGTGTACAAAGTCACTATTTTTGTAAACAAAGGTTTCATTGTCTATTCAGCTAATTAGGTGCCTACATACATACTACTCAGGAACTTTGATGGAAATTTTGGGGCTCAAAAAGATGAGGGAAATCAACAAAATAAAAGTTGTAACACCATGTCCATAGTCAACCCGGGTCTAACTGTTGCTTTGGGGCAATTCTACTGTTGGGGCAGGACACTTCCTTAGGGTAAACCCAATTTATTTATTTATTTTTTTTTTGGGGGGGGGGAGGAGCAATGTTAAATTTGCAAGGAAAAAGTCTGTTCCTTTCTCTATGATTTAACCATGATTTGACTGCCACTTCTTCATGTTATTATAGTAACAAAAAAGCATAGTCTTAAACTATGTAGAATTATTGTGATGGTACAGTAATTACTCACATTCTAATCATAACAAATGAGAGCATCTAGGCTTAATATTAAAGGGGCTGTGTCGACATGATCAAAGCAGGTCTGTGGCTGTACATGGAACCTCTCACCAAGTTACTGCACGCACGCGCCCTTCCCCGTATCATGCACGTAACTGTGGAAAGCGCGCGTGCATGCAGTAACTGGGTGAGAGTTCGTTCCATGTACAGCCATGGCCCATTTATTGTCATGTTTTTCTTTTTGACTCTTGGGTGCATCCCATGTTAACTTACGTTGAACTATTTCAAGATAATTTTGTAATTGTGTGAGACTTGAATTTAATTGCCACGCAACTCGATGTCCAGTATTTATATTATTTAATAGCTACCTTTCACTGACATGACATTTGGGGGACATGCTGTTTGATTTTGATGGGTTATGGGAGGTTTATAGATTTGTTTTGGACAAACTTTTAAAACAGAACAGCCACATGGTGTACAGATTTGGGAATTGTGAAAATAGAAAAATAGGCCTATGCAGTTGAAATAAACATGGCCTTTATTGATAAGAAAAAATGTGACTCGCGAAACATGAATGCTCCTAGTCAAGTCTGAGTCATGATAGTGGAGTCTGAGTACATGCGAGTCTTTTACTGAATGTGACGTGAGCTGAGTCCGAGTCACCAAACCATGACACTTGATCAGAGTCCAGGGGCCGATTTCACTAACGCGTTTTGTTCATCGCAAACGCCGAAATCGATCGCTAAATCCCAAATCCATCGCAACTTAGCGATGGATTTTGGAGAAAGATTTCACTAAAACTTTGCGACAAACTTACTCATCGCAAAACAACTATTAGCGATGACAATCTTGCGATGACTTGTTAGTGGCCGCAAAGTGTAAGTTCATCGCAAATTATGATAGATTGCGCCATTGTGTGCTTAGATTTTATTAGCGGTGTACGTCTCGACGTAGTATAGTTTGTTCGTGAATTAAAGGGTAAAATGGCGTTACGTTTACTCTTCGTGGTCTTTTACTGGGAGACTCGGGATAAACACAACGCAGTTGGCCGATGACACCTTTCAGCTTGAATGTGAATGTTGCTGAAAGAGCTTAAAATCGGTAAAAAAAAGAGGAGATTGTCATCTATTGGGTTCAGTTATTTTAACCAGCAATTTGGCCTAAAGTTAATGTAGGCCTCATAGCATCCACAGTTTTTCCTTTCCGATTTTATACCATGTACACATTTTCGATGACAACACTTTGACAAAAATTTCGGGCATCTAGAAACGAATTCTTTTTGCCAATTAGGCCTCGTAGTGATTATGCCTTCGGGAAAGTAAGATTCCCCTTTAGACGTTCGTATATGTGCTGAAGCTTATTTAAAGGGTATCAGACATTAATTACCAAAAACCAAAATCGTTATTCTCATTTTGTCAATTTTCATCCACCTCAACGTTACAATTATTTACAAGATTTTTAGGGGGGGGGGGGGGCTATAGGCCTACAAATGAAACATGTTGAATTTGATTTCATGTACACCCTTTTTTAAGTGAATGCCTAGAATATAAGCACTAATATGGTCCTCTTGTTGTTACTTTTGATGCACCAGCATGACATCGTTTACATTTAAACTGCAATATATGCCGTTCGTTTTTAATTGAACCTCAGCATGCAACAACATTTTTGACATGTACGACGCACACATGCAAAGACCGACGGTTTTCTTGAGGTTTGTGTCAAAGGTCACTACTTTTAGCCTCGTACAAAACGTTTAGTTTCCTTGTCATGTCATCGCAACTGCGATGACTTTAGTGAAACGCAAAATCAGCGACGACGCAAGTGCGATGGATTTGGGGTTTGCGATCTCATCGCAAGCGTGATAGCGATGATCGCAAAATGGTGACTTTAGTGAAATCGGCCCCTGGACTCGGGACCTACAAATGTACAACAACACAGCACCTTAAGGGCAGGGTATACTTAAGCTGGCAATTGTCAAAGACCAGTATCCTCACTTGGTGTGCCCTAACATAAAATAATAATAATAAAAGGAACTTATAAAGCACAGTATTGCTGCAAAACAGCCTCAAAGCGCTATGTACAAAAATGAAGCTAGCTCAAAAGACAAAAGTCAAAAGCAGAAAAATTTTAAAAAATTTTACAACAATTACATATTACAGGAGAATAGACAATTTTTTTACATTTTTTTTTTTATGCAAGTCGCCAGACACACAAGGCCTGAAGGCCACTTCAAGGTGTGAGCTACAATCAACTATTTTTTCCAGGGGCCGTTGCCACCTACTCCTGGGGCTGAAACAGGGTTACCCCCTTTACAGTCCATACGGATGTAGGCTTTGGTATCATCCATCAGAAGCCTGGCTGGTAGAGCAGAAAGCACTACTTCCCCTACTTTACGAAGCAATCATTGTTAAGTGTCTTGCTTAAGGACACAAGTGTCACGACCGGGACTCGAACCCACTTTCTGCTGATCAAACACCATGAAAACCAGAGCTTGAATCCGGTGCTCTTAACCGCTAGGCCATGACACGCCACAAATAATAAGTATGAAATCACAAACATGTTAACAGGCCCGCGAGAGCGGGGGGTGCTGTGGGTGCTGCAGCACCCCCAACTTTTTGGATGGGGGTGCAGCTGGTATATACTAAAGCACCCGGAGCTGGAATATTATACTAAAGCACCCAGAGGGATAAATACATACAAAACAGAAAGCACAAAAACAAAAGCAAACAAACAAGCAAACAAAAAGCTTAAACATACATTAAATCACAAATATTTAAGGAACTAAAAAAAAAAAAATTAAATCACAAAACAAAAGTGCTATGCAAATAAAAAGACAGTAAGAAATACTTTAAAAGATATAAAGAACACCTGTTTTCAAAGTTGAGGCCTACATAAAATACAAATAAATACAAGCCGAAAAAATGATGAAAATAATTCAACAAATTCCCATTGTAAAAAGTAAATACATTTAGATGCACATTGTTTTGAAGTAACTCAAAAATAAACACACATTTCACAAACAAAAAATAATCATACTGCATACAGAAACTATTAAAAAATATTAATAAAAAGCTTAGTACGTGCTTTTACAATGCAGATTTTAAAAGTGGGAAACACCATGAGCGAGGAACACACTGCGCGCGCCATTGTCATGATGATGAAAGAAGTTGACATTCAAGCTAGATAATTTCATCGTTATTATCATTTTACAACAAGTCAACTGAGAAATGGGGAAATTAATAACAATCTATCAAAGCCTTTACAAATATTTTGTTCACGCTTATAAAAAAAATCGCAATAAAAACTACAGGTAGCCGTTAACGAGAGGCACTTATTGTTCCCTTCGCACTTATCACTTCTGAACCTGACATACTCCGTTATTCATGTCAATAGGCCTATTAACGAAAGAGACGATAATTGTACGTAAAGAACTAGCCTTGGAAATATTTTAACATTTGGACCACAATTCTAGTAATTTACTGCACGAGTCTCGAAAACTAAACATCTTTTCAGCATACTCGAGCGATAGGAATGGGGTCAAAAATATCCAGACCACAAAGGTTTTTGGACCATAATGGAGTAAGAAATAGGTAGACTTGGTACCCTGTGGTCACGTTCAAAAGACCGTGCAAGTCTGGCGACGAAAAGGTCACTATTGAGCTTCCGAGCACCTCTGAGCCATCAGCTAATGGGAGATTAACGTGGGTGCAATTTTAGGTGATTTTTAAAAATTTTAAATCTCTTGTTTCCACATCAAAAACATTTTGGTAGAATGGCTACATTTTAAACTAACAATTTGATAAGTAAAATTTTAATAAAATCAGGAAACTTATAGACATGAAGAAACCCTGCTCAACATCCTATCGCTTTGAGCGGCTGGGCGGTCCAGTGGCTACCTTTTAGCCACTAGATAGCCCAGTCGCCCAAAGCGATACACTGTAACATGCGGTGGAAAACTCTCACCAGCTTGTGCTTGTAGAAAAAACGTGACATCAAAATAAAACTAAATAGCCATCGGTACGCTTTGTTCAAGTCAATGGCAATCATTATTAATTACTAATTTCCCCTGACTGGTAAAATGTTAATAAGGATTAAATTATTTAGCTTTAATGTAATTTTTCGTTCACCATCGTGGCAATGCCAAAAACGTATGACTATATTGTAAGCAATTAATCAGTGAGCATTTGATGCCAAGGATAATTAAGCCTTCAGAAACTATTGTGTTCATCCTTGTAAAAAATAAACGAGAGGCACTTATTGCTCCCTTGGGTCTTATCACTTCCAAATTTGACATATTCCGTTATTCATTGACAATATTAACGAAAGGACGATAAACGTACGTAAACAACTATGCATTGGAAATATTTTTCAATTTGAGCCACGATCTAGTAATTTACTGCAAGAGTCTCAAAATATATTTTCACCCAACATCGCCTCATCATTTTGGGGTAGTCATTTTGTAAATTACACTTATAATATTCCTGCCCCCCCCCCCCATAAAAAGGGAGAGATTTATGTGCCAAATCGTGTCTCTGGTTGTTCGAAAGAGCATTTTAAGAACGCGGGCCCGGACCTTACACCGTATACGACAGTTGTCTTTGAAAAAAACCCAGTACCCCTTTGCAAAAATTTGTTCTCGCGGGCCTGCATGTTAAAAATATGAAAATTAGAGAAAAACATGTTGAGTGCAGCAGCTCAAGATCGACGCCCTCACATGCATAAAATAATAAACCTGTAAAAACTTGGGCTCAAAAGGTCATCCAAGTTGCAAGAAAAAAACACCCTTGTTGCATATAATTGTGTGCTTTTCAGATGCCCAAGAACTTTTGGGTGAAAAATTCCTCTAAAACTACATTACTTTAAAGGGTGTCATTTCTAAAAAATGTTGATCATATTTTATTTATCAACAGCTCTCCAGCATCCAGTGCTCTTTTTTATTGTCAATATCTTGTGGAGTAATTACCAAAAGTACACCCTAATTTTAGTCTGTAACGAGCTCAGTTGTGATGTGCTTCTGGTGAGATATCGTGAGTTTGTTATAAATTGTTAACTCTTGAAGTCACTAAAAGCTCTGGACCTCTCTCCTCCTTTCTATTTTTAGGGCACAGTACTGATGGTATGGCGAGAACGGAATGGTCAGAATAAGAGGCTTACAATGGAACTTGCTCGCCGTGCCACGCTGAATGAGCGCCAGACAATACGCAGTGCTGTCAACAACTTGCCGTCATGGGTCAGTGGATACAGTTCTCTGTTTTATCGCTCAATTGTCAATCAAAATACTTTTTTGACAGCAACATTTGTTGTCCTTCATATGTTCACTACATTAGGCTGATAGGCCCACTTTACATGTATGTAGTGTCTACATGGATGTGACATTGGCTGAAATGAAAAAGAAAACGCACAAAGTGTGTTTTTTCAGAAGCCAATCTCACTTAAGAACATTTGTCACTTAGTCGAGTCGTTGTCACTAAGCCAATGCACAACACATGATGGACACATGGGTTTCTGGCCTGACATGTAAACTGGAAAAAACATACGTCACTCAGGCCTACATGTATGCCAGAAATCCATGTCCATCATGCGTTATGCATAATGCGTAGTGTGCAAATACATCAGCCCAGCAGTGAACGCAGCGAATAACGCAGTGTGTACTTTCATTTTTACGCATTGTGCGTTACGTATTAATGCACAACGAATATGGAACGCCAAAGAGGCATTTAATAATCGGTGATGGTCTTTTACAACCGGTGATCAAATTTTGAATCGGTGATGGTCTAACGCGATCGGTGATCATCTTTAGCAATCGGTGATGTATCACGATCGGTGATGGTCTAACGCGATCGGTGATCAACTTTAGCAATCGGTGATGTATCACGATCGGTGATGGTCTAACGTGATCGGTGATCAACTTTAGCAATCGGTGATCTATCACGATCGGTGATGGTCTTTCACGATCGGTGATCAACTTTAGCAATCGTTGATGCATATTCGCGATCGGTGATGGTCTTTCGCGATCGGTGATCAACTTTAGCAATCGGTGATGTATCACGATCGGTGATGGTCTAACGTGATCGGTGATCAACTTTAGCAATCGGTGATGTATCACGATCGGTGATGGTCTTTCGCGATCGGTGATCAACTTTAGGGATCGGTGATGCATATTCGCGATCGGTGATGGTCTTTCGCGATCGGTGATCAACTTTAGGGATCGGTGATGCATATTAACGATCGGTGATGGTCTTCCATGACCGGTAATCAATGTTTTGATTTGTGTATACTTTCACAGCTGTTGATTAGTTCTGCAATATCGGTATTATTTCGCTATTAATGTTTTATTTCACTTCATTAATTGAGCGTTCTTTACTTGGTTTGTAAGTGCACCACCCGCGTACTTTAAAGTTGAATACCCCCAAATTAACACCAATAATTGTTAAAGGAAAGTACCTTGGTTTTTCTCACCCCGGTATCTACATTTAGTAATTTGTTTATACATGATTATGGCCAACTCTTGTAAATGTATTTTGGTCATGGTCTCGCTGTTGAAAATGGCATCGAGTTATCTCAAACGTGAACTTAACATTTCTATATGTTAACCTTGTCAACTTGTCATTTTGATAATGTGGAATCAACTTCATTTATTTCTTTTTTAAAATGAAGGGTGTCTGACCACATTTTATGTGTATTTTGTGCGCACTTCACCGGTGACCTTTTAAAAAACAATATTATGTATTGTCTGTGTTAATGTTAGTTTGAAATTATGAAATCATATTAATACAAAAAAATTTACTTTCAAAGTAGGCCAGTCAATATATGAATTTATGTGTTTTTTTATTATCAAACTTCAGCGAGACGAAAGAAAAACAAGCAGAGCTATACATAAAATGTTCGATCGTTTTTAACAGTCACGTTAAGTAATCAAACAAATTCAAAATAATTTAGTTTTACAAATGGTAAGACTGGCGTTGCATATTGGTAATTATTTTACCTTTTTGAAGGCTACTGCGTGCACGATACAGTCAGACTGAAAGTTAAAACGCCTACGCCCCCGTTATGCAAGCCCCCCCCCAAAAAAAAAAAGGGGGGAAAAAGAGAGAAACACACCAAACAAAACATCACAGAAATCACCCACAGACACTTCCCTCACACTTTATAAAGGGCTTTGCCTTTATTTCCTTATACAAAATAATAAAAGTGTTAACAGGTAATGTTGAAATCTCAACTGTTTACATTCCAAGGGTAATTATCTCCATACTTGTTTATAATTACATTACGGGAAAGCTCCATTAAAGAAAGAGGCCGGAGTTATACATCCTTTTCGTCTTTACCACGAAGTCTTGCCTGTTATCTCCAGGAATTCCTTGTCCAAACAGTGGACTCTAATCTATAATTGGATCGTCACAGTATAATTATTTTAAAACATTTTGTGGGTTTAGACTTTATTTTGAAATTTGAGCAGTGGAAACCAAGTTCCATGTAGTATTTATTATGTGAAAACCACCAGCCAGTTATGTCGCTAGCTCATCCACGAAGATTGTCGATTGGTGTTCGGCAGTATTAGAAACAAGGACCCTTAGGCCGTTCGCTACACTTTGCATATGGGCGCTGCTTTTATTATGTAAAACACCACGGTCATACAAAAATAATGAATAATGATTAATGAAAAAAAGCCTCATGTGTTTTCATAAAAGTCCGGACACAATTTTTTAACTTTCATTCTTGTGGCCTAATAAGTGTTAGAATACAAGTGAACTTGGGCATGAGTAATCATATAGAAATTATGGAGTAATATAGGGAAACAAAATGACCACATTATTTATCCCCTCAAGTGAACACAAACAGAATTGATACAAAAGTAATAGAAAAAACAATAAAGATTAAAAATGGTCAAAACATGGAACTAGAAAGAACAGAACAGTTCTAACAATAACTAGGATGCAAATAAAAAAATAAAAAAACATCCAGGCCTGAAATAACACCGTGTATGTTATCATTAATGTAATAAAATCAGGTCCTTAAGTAAACAATTAAAGAAAGTAAAAGTGAAATACTTAATACATATAGTTTTAAAATGGTACTCTTCTCCAATGTCGGACAAGTCAGTCGATGACCAGAGTGGTAAGTGGTGTGAATTAGATATACCATAACCGATCCCTAAAAAGTTGACCACTGATCGCAAAGGACCATCACCGATCGTGAATGCATCACCGATCCCTAAAGTTGATCACCGATCGCAAAAGACCATCACCGATCGTGAATATGCATCACCGATCCCTAAAGTTGATCACCGATCGCAAAAGACCATCACCGATCGTGAATATGCATCACCGATCCCTAAAGTTGATCACCGATCGCAAAAGACCATCACCGATCGTGAATATGCATCACCGATCCCTAAAGTTGATCACCGATTGCGTAAGACCATCACCGATCGTGAGTATGCATCACTGATTGCTAAAGTTGACCACCGATCGCGAAAGACCATCACCGATCGTGATACATCACCGATTGTTAAAGTTGATCACCGATCGCGTTAGACCATCACCGATTCAAAATTTGATCACCGGTTGTAAAAGACCATCACCGATATAAATGCCTCTTTGGCGTTCCATAAACGAATGACTGCCACATGGATTTCCAGCCTCACTTTCACATTGTTTAAAAAGGGAAAGTACAGTTAATGTGGCAGACTGCCAACGGTGTCCTTGAAAGCCTTGTGGCTTGAGCACATTGATGCTGCGTTTTTCGCAGTTCAGCTTCTCAGCTGCAAGTGTTGATGATTAGACTCTAAATCAGTATCTTTATTACAATTATCACTATTATGCAATATTGGGATTATACCTTAAAGTCCACAATTATATGTTATTTTGAAAGCTCTTAATGTTCACTATAGGGGTGTGATGTTACATATTATAATTTTTTAAAAGAACAATTTCATAAATGATAAATTTTCATTTGAAAGCACATGATAAACACCAACGATTTTTTTTTTATGGAAAAGGCCCCCCCAAAAAGGTGAAAATGTGCTTCAAATGCCACTGTGATTGTTTTTCTAGTCCCTTGTGTGACTTGTCTGTCTGGAAAAATTATGATAATATTTTTTAAGGTTTTACTCATGCAGAGTCTAGCCAGAGTCGAGTTTTTGTGTCATGAACTATTCAAGGTCAAGCATTGGTATGCCATTGAGCATGTTGGGTGCATTGTCCTACCATGTATGCACCAATTGTGCAGCACGGATCATTTCAGCCAGGCCCGGCAAAACAAATGTGTGGGATATTGGGAGTTGAGGTGCATAGTGCTGTGATGAAGGTTGCAAATCACAGCACTATATATACACCTCAACTCCTTGCACTGAACAGGGGTCCAATTTCATAGAGCTGCTTTTGAAGTGGAAAATATTGCTTGGGAAATGTTTCTGCTCAGAAGCAAAATAAAGCTCAGTACACCAGTGAAAATTGCATGTGACAATTATGGTATTTTGCCTGTTAACCTTTTTCTGGTACAATTTGTGTTGTTGTGCTTTTTTAAAACCACTTTCTGTGCTTTTAAAAGCTCAGCTCTATAAAATTGGGCCATAGCCTGCCAGTAAATAATCATGCAAAATGATAATTTGTATGAGGCGCACCACCGTATAAGACGCACCGCCTAATAAGACACACCTTTGACCGCACACAGAAAACCTTGTTGTGAGATAGACAGTCATCGCCCTTGACAAGTCCCCGTCAATGAAATACTGACGGAAAACTTGTCACTGCTTTCAATGTCACCGAAAAAATGTAACTGTCATCGTCACTGCTGCTGACTTTTGTAATTGTCACCAAATTGCCAGTTACCACTGTAATACTGCCACCACTGTGTGGACACCCACCGATCTGACTAAATACTGGCACATTTTACTGTTGTTGTAGTCATTGACACTACTCCTGTGTCACCACTGTCATGGCCATACACAGACACCCACTGTTTTGGCTGTCATTTCAATGACAAAATGTAACTGTTCATGATGCTAAAAATACTGTCAACAACTGCCCTGGTTGCGCTCTGTTTTTACTGGCATTTGATACTGGTACTTTCACCACTGTCGTAGACATGGACATGTACCTAAGTACTGTCAAATGGAAGTCAAAGTTTAACATTAGTGCTACATTTTTGTGTATTATAATTTCAGGTGATAACAATTTTATGTGGTAGCCTATTGTTAATTTGCCTGAGACTGAGTAAATTTATCCTGGTTGATTCTTCGTAGTCCCAAGCCAAAGGGCACCTGTAGCTTTGCTCTCCCCAGGGGCCTGACTTTTGTTTCGAGAGACTATTTCTCTGTTTGTTACAGCTGACATGTAAGGGTCCCCCTTTTTCCCTTTTTTTTTTTAATCCAGTGACATTTTGCTGGTAAAGATCAATATTCTCTGTGTTTGCACTGATGCCAAGTACATTCCAGGCATGATATCCTTCCCACTTTACTCTGATCTCCGGGTTTTTTTTTTTGCCCTTGGTAAAAAATCAGAAAAACATTGACTAGACATGTTTTACATAGCCTGAAAACTCTGTTAAAGCCTGTACCATATGTAGGTTGGCCCTTATGCCCCCAAAATGTTTTCCTACTTTTCCCGAAGGACTAGTTATGAAGTCTAACATTCATAATGTTCACGCCATGTACAGGGCTACAAATGGCTGTCAGTCCAAGTACCTTTTTTCTAGCATTGTGCCAGTAACTTTACAATTAGACTAATCCAGCAGTTGAGTGTTTTTTTTTAACCTTTGACAGTAAATTCAGAAAGTATGAACATAGAGAGAAAGTAGTGACAGAAATAGTTTACAAGTGGTCTTGTGGCTCTATTTCCTGGTCCAGTGTACAAAAAAAAGTACAGTAAATGATGAGCTACATGAAATAGACGGTAAGACCTCTGGTCTCGTGAAGAATTTCTGAAATTTTGAGCCTTGAGCCTTGAGCCAAAGACCTGAGATTGTTCTCAAGATGTATTATATAAAAAATCTATCTTAAAAATGCTAAGCTAAGTGTGAAGTCACAATACAAATCCCTATAGTGATAATTACTGACAATTCACCAAGATGAATCCATATAAGTGTTTTGTGAAATTATTTTGAAAAGGAAGATAAGATTACAAAGCGCGTTTTCCAGAACCTGATGCCCCTCGTTGTACATGTTGTATGGGTGAAACGACACGTAGTACGGTAGGTGCATGCCAGGTGCACACTACAGAATGGACAGATCGGGTGGATATTTCCATTAGCCATCCGGCTGCCAGCAAAAAATTGAGGGCTCTCCGAAGTTGTTCAACCATTCGCTGTAAGTCGGTCAAGAAAAAGTGGTTTTCTTAACCTTATTCTGGTAAACTTTTTTTGTGATTAGCTAGATACTTTTTGTGCTTTTAAAGCAGCTCTGTGAAACTGGGCCCTGAGTGTATTGTATTAAAACACTCTGTTACAAGTGCAGTCACACATGTCTGTTTGTCAAGTTTTGTTTCACGCTAAAAAGTTGTGTTCCTCCATTAGGGCAGATTTTTTTCCCTTATGATACTAGCAAACATCCATACAATATAAAGTCTTGGTAGATTTGCACATGTTTCTCCAGGCCCAGGGACCTGCAGTTTTATTCGCATCTCGTTAAGTTTGATTGTGGGGTCTGCCCTAGTTTAAATACTTCACCATCTGCCTTAAGGTTAGGCTTTTGTTTTATTACAGCGCCATGTGAGAAAACAGCAAGAGTTACTTAGCTTCTCCTCCTGACCGACAAGCAAATACCTGTATAGAATTGACCTGCTGTCAGGACTTATTTTGATTGTGGCAATTGAAATAAAGCAATTTTTCAATTGTTTTACCTATTACAATAATTTTGTATTTTGTATTTTTATTATTTACTAATTACAATACATTTTTTGGTGGTGTGGGGGGGGGGTGGGAACTTGGAATTCCTCTTTAAAAAAAAAAGTTAGCAAAGAGATTTGTATTTTTATGAACGTAGTACCAACTGAGCAGGCCAGGAATTACCTGAAGTGCAGTGGCCTCTGTCGCCCTGGTTATAGCTCTGGTGCCCATTCGAAAGTTTCACATAAATTATAAGATTTTCAAATGGATGATGGAAGTGCCCTTTGCAAAATAAAAATGGCCTTACCCTCTCAAAGATGAAATTACAGGCCTGAATGAGCTTCCAGATTGAAAGTTCTTGTGTGCTGGATGGTGTCCAATCCTTTCTCCGTTTTTAAATGTATGTTGGTCCATGACTGTAATTTTAAAAACTCGCCCGAAGTGTTTAATAATTTATTTACTTTGAACTGTGAGATTCACCAAAAAATTAATGGCACTTTAATCACATTGTTCCTACTTTATAAGGCACCACGGGTCACTCTCCTGTTACACAGTTTCTCTGCGGATCCTTAAAAAGTATGAAAAACTCTTAAATTGAACTATCCATGGATAGGGAAAGGACGGGTTGTGTAAAATGAGTTGTTTTAGATAGTGTACGTTTTAACCAACCATGGTTGATTATCACCCAACCTTAATTTTACCCAGCCTGAAAGCATATTTTACTTTAACCAATCAATTATTTAAAAGTAGTTTACCAAATTAATCATATCTAACCAATAAAAGGCGATTTTTAACCAATTAACTTTTAACAAGTGGAATATTAACCAGTGTTTTGAGAGTGCATATTTGAGGCCTTTTTAGCATTAAAAAGTATTAAATTCAGTTGTTTAAGGCCTTAAACAATTGGATGAAGTATGGGATGGATTTTCCTATCAGCTCTCAAAGAACCGAATTACGCTGCATGTAATAAAAGTAACATAAAGCATGTAAAGTGTGAGTGGGTATAGCTGTTTCTCCTCTGCTTTTATATATTCACTTATTTGTTCATGTTCCCGGTCTTACATTTTGTTAAGGGTAGCATTAAAAGGGTCTTAAAAAGTCTTAAATTGGTTATTGTTTAATTCTTTCATTTTACTTTTATAGTTTGGAGGAACCCATTATTAATTATCTAGGCATTCCATATTTGAATGAAGAACCCCCCCTTCAATAACCAAGCAACTTCCAAAACCCATTTTGATATATAAATTTATCTATCTTCATATTTTTTGTCTATTTTTGTCATAGTTCTGTTCACCTCTGCACCTTCATTTTTGTAATAATTTTGACTTAAAGTCTCATCAGAATAATAGATAGATTTTCTGTCTCACGTTTATTAAGTAAGTAAGATACCTCTCGCTTGACCTCTGGAAGGCGGGGACCAGCTTTCTTTGAAAGTAATTTGTTGTACTCTCTGATACCCTACCTTTTGCTAGATTGATGTGCATGTGTATGACTGTCTGTAATGATTATGTATGGTTGTTACTTTTTGGGTGAGATAAATTAATTCGTTTAGGCCTAGCTATGTTGTCTCGGATGTCATGTGATAATCTTTCCCTGCAAATTAGCAAGTGCTGTCATGACTGTATAAAAAAAGTGTGTGATATTCAGTCCGAATTGGATGTCAACAAGTTTGCCATGAATAAAAAACAAACAACAAAACAAAAAACACTGCCAATAATTCTAAAGAATGCAAATCCCCCAAGTCACAAGTCTTTATCAGTGCAAGTGATTATATAATTTACAGATACACTGTATAATTGTTTATACTTTTTGATAAGAGTTGGGTAAACACCATGGTAGAGCTAATCACTTCTGTTGAGAAGGTTGATTTATTTTGTAAATAAGTGCATGGATGTGATGGTACATTCCATTTATTTTATTCTGCGTGACAAGCTTATTAAAGGGACATGTAACAGCACAATGCTTTTTTTTCTGTTGCAAGTTTGCTGGATTGATTAATGATTTGTTGTCCTACTTCCACATGGATCCCATACAACTCTGCTTTTGGTCTCATTGTATACGAGATGCAGCAGCGCCTTTTTTAGAACCCTGTTTGCCCTTAACTTTTTTCAGTGACCAGCCGGCGGTACCTGTTAACTTGTAGTTTCACTAGTCCCCCAGAATTTTCACTGGTCATGCTGGTCCGCCAGGTTTTTCACTGTTGCCAGGTTTTTCACTGGTCGATGATTCTTATGAATGCTTTTCAACATTGAAACAAAGAAAATTTTCCGTCCTGCATGACTGAACTAGCCAACTGGACCACTCAGAGGTAACTTTGACTGGTCCTCCGGTGTTTTTTAACTGGCATTTGGCCAGCGTACCACTGTAAATGGAGATCACTGTCCTCTAGCACTTTCTGGAGCAACTGATACTATACAGTATGGTACAATTGTTGGAAAATGTTACCACAGAAATGTAAAAATGTTTTTCACATTTAAAGCATGGGGTTAGTTTGAAAGAGATAGTTGGAAGGCTAGATCTTTAATGTCTTCTTGACTTTGTAGAAAAATACAATGAAGAGTCATGCATTTCCCAGAACTGTTTTTTTTTTTTGGCAATAAATTTCTTTTGTTTCAAGTACATAGGGCCTACAGTATGAGGCTGATGATAGACAATGCAATGCAATTTACCAAAGCTCATCGTTATTTTTTATTCATTCTAAATTTTAATTTGTAATTTGTAATTAACCATTACCCTTCCAAATCCTTCTATATATCGTCTTTTGTCGGAATGAAGGAGTCAGAAGGACTGAGGGGTGTACAGGTTCTTAAACAATTTATCACTGGGTCAGTTAACTCAATGTTTCAAACATGTGGGCATGGTGGGTGTAAAGAAGAGGCTGGGGGTTATTGCAGGATTGAGGTCACTTATAGGCAAGTGGGCCCAGGTAGTAAGGGTTGTATTTTGTCTTAATGTTTGATTTTAATAATGGTAATTAGTAACTAATCCATTTCCTGGTAGTATTGGGATCAATTTCCATTTTCTAGTTTTGGTCGGACCCTCACAATTTGTGATTTCGACAACAATTTCATTGTACAAAGGGAATCAAAGCTGTTTGATTGTTGATGTGAGTGCCCCATGCCTGAATCAAGCTCTTACTCTGAAATAGTAAAGTGGCATAAAAAACAATTATTTCGTTTAGGCAATAATTTCACTTGGAAGCTCTTATTCCCATTATGAGCAAATAAACCCTGTTTTTGTGCCTGGTCTTGTTTCATTTACTTTTTCAAATAATATTGTCCAATTTGTATTTTTTTCAGGTGTACTTCCCTGATACGGAGAGAGCCGAATGGCTAAATAAGGTACAGTTGTGCTGGATATTTTTCTCTTAGAAAAATCAATTTCGCGCAGCCTTAAATTGCCTATCATGGAAGGGGCTGCCAGTTTTCCTTTGCTTGTAGGGAGAACAATTTTAAAGGGAAAACTGTTGACCAAAAGGAGGATTTAAACTGGAAGGGGGATGTTAGTAATAATAATTATTCTGGCAAAAGTACGTGTAGGCCTACAAACATTGAAAACGTACATTAAGCAACAGTGGGATACTCAGGAGGGCAGAAACATTCTAAAAACTTAAGTGTCGCCATCTATGTCTCTAGAATATAAGCAAGAAAATACCAAGAAACATGAAAGAAAAAAAAGTTAAGGCAAGAAAGGCACGCATGTGATTTCTCAGGATCTTTCCTGCTTTCAGGTTTTTTTCAAGACCTCATTGAGCCTTCACATTTTTCGGAAAGAAGTCAAGCAATCACCAAAGCGAGAAAGAAACGGTCCACACTCGTCAAAAGTTTTAGCTTTGTATTTCTGGTGATGCACAGAGCCTTTATACCTCCTGAATCGTAAAATCTTTGAGGTTCTTGGTCTAGATTAACGGGGAACTTAAAACCACAAACCAGGTTTCAGGAATTCTTATTATTCTTAAATCTCATCCCTTGAAAGGGCATGTAGTCATACAAAGAACGTCCTGCCGTTTCTTGATCAGTGTTTTATTTTGGATTCAATGAGGTGTCCCCCCTCCCACTCAAAGGCCTCCTCCAAAAGTGTGCACCTTTGACATGTATAAAAGGTCAGAGGATACTTTCAGTGGATCCTGGAGGCGTAGACTCTGAAGGTTCACAGTGAGTTAAGTTTAATCCTCTATGAGCACATTAGATTGCATTGAATGCCTTCAGCAAGAAGTCAACAAGGAAACAAGGAATCCATTCTAAAGTAGCCATTGAAGCAAACTGACAATGGGAGGCGGGCAAGCTCAATTCTAGACAAGCTAAACAGTAGTGGCGAAAAGCCTGGAGTAGGTCAGAGGTCAGATTGCCATTGGTGGTGTAAGTCAGAGGGGGGTGTGTGGGCATCTCTTGGACTATGGAGTCGTTCAATTGGACACACTGTTTTCACTTTGGATGCCGTAGCCAGACCCCTTTTCATAGTCAGGGCTTGGGCTTAAGCTCCAGCTCAGCTTTGTCTGAAACATGCACTTTCAGTAAGGGGCTTCTAACAGACGGACGGTATTATAGGTATTAAACAGGATTAGTAGAGAGCTCTGACAAAATTGTCGCAGACAGTGTTTATGTTTTGTGGTATCAGCCATATAACATGTACACAAAATAACAAACCTGTGAAAAGTTGGGCTTAGTCCGCTGTCCAAGTCAGGAGGAAAAAGTGAAAAACCATTCACAATTGTCAGTGTGTAAACACATTGCCCTTAATTTTGGTTGTTAAAACCCTTTTTTTTTCCACAGAAAAAAAAAAAGGTGCTACCTTGTAGTATGAACTTCATAAGAAGTAATCTTTCTGACTAAAATCAAACAATTACGCTTTTTTACCGATACAAATCCTGTATAATATCTTTAATCTGTCATTTACATGGATAGAACAATACTGAAAGTGCACAATTTAGACACCATTTTCGAATATGCAGTTAGTTTGGAATCCGAGTTTTCAGATCCTGGTTTTTGGGAGGGGAATTTTTATTTATATTTTTTTTTTCCCCGGCGCTCAAAGTGTCTAGCCCAGTTAGACTGAAACCTTAGTAGACTCATGAATATGTTGAACCATCTGTTGTCCATCTGATGGACAGCATTGCGAAAAACAATAATAATAGTATAAAGGAAAGGAATCAATATTATATCAACATTAGTTATTAAAGATTTGGGGTTGAACAAAGAAACATTTTCTAGAGTGGGATTTGAACCAACGACCTCTGGTTTAACGTGCCGGCGCCCTACCAACTGAGCTATCTAGCCCTAATGTTGGCAGTCTCCCTATTTTGTCAATATCTTTGTTTGAGGTGACAGTCAGAAGCCATGCAACCTGTAACTGCTGTATAGCCAGGGATCACACCCAAGTTTATGATACAACCTGGGAAGGGGATCACCTTAAGGGGATGCGACTTTTTGTTTCAAATATCAAGTTATAAACCACAAGGGAAACTGACTGGGTAATGTTATCATTAGTTATTCACAATATAAAAATAACACGAAGAATGCAGTTGCGGTACTGGCTGTTCTACCAGATTTAAGGTAGCCTCTTTTTGTTCCCCACAGACCTCTAGAAACACTGATTATGTGTCATTACCTTAAACGCAATGGGAAAATATAGTTTTCAATTAATACATTGTACACCGTACAAAACATTTGGTGAAATTTTAGAGAAAAGGCCAACAGTAATTTATTTATTTTTTTCCAGGGTTTATGTGCCTGCTCATATCAGGCTTATTTCAGTTGCGGTAATCAAAATAAGCCAAGGAGATTTTAGGGGTGTCTGTAATACTATTTCCTCAACTTCAAATTGACTTCCGAGAAAAAATCTGAAAATCACAGACTGGAGTTAAACATAAAAAAAAATATATATTTACCAATCAAGCACTTGACAAATTGATTCAACAAACAAATTATAAAAGCAGAACTATATCACCCTTCATCAATTAATTTCATGCCGGGGGAGATTTTCTTTCGTTCTTTCTGGATTCAGTTACCCCGAATTAGATCTATGTAGTTCCATGTTTTTTATCTTAATTTGTTATTTCAAACCTGTTTCCAGATGGTGAAGCAGTTGTGGCCGTACATCGAGGGCTACGTTGTGAGCATGCTCCGTGACACCGTGGAACCGGCTGTTCAGAAGGCTCTCCCGTCATACCTCAAGTCTTTCCGCTTTGAAAAGATCAAACTTGGCACATACGTAAGTTTACCAGTTTATCAATAACGTAGTTTTGGTATTTACAAATTACACCTCGCACCTGTCTGCCTATTTATTACTTTAAACCGTGGAGGTAGCTAAACTTAAGATTTAAAAAAGTAAAGTCTGTCGTTAGCCAATATAGCTCATCAGGCCGTTGTTTATCTCCCATTTCATTGGCAGTAAACGTCTGAGTATATTTCTATTCCCCTTAGACAGGATTCCAGTCCATCGCTGGTTACTCTCCAGCTCTAGCGGGTACTCATTTGTACTCCTGGGTGGAGAGAAGCAATTGTGATAAAGTGCCTGCTCAAGGACACATGCATCGAGACTGAGCAGGCACCCAACATCAATAGACGTGAGGCAGAGTTAAAATAACAAATTTTCAGTATCTCTGAAGTGTTTTGGGCAGAAAGGAAGGAGTTTTTGTCATTTTTTCTACCAATGCCTATTATTATTATAATTAAACCTGATCAAACGTTTTTGTGTTGGGTCGTTTTAGTAGGCCTCGCTTCAGAACTGGCATTTACTAGGGGCTTGTTATGGTACCTAAAATAAGCAGATAATTGTGCTGGTTGGCCCTGGTTTGCACATTTTCATTAGCGTGACTTACTCGGAATAGTGCTTTTTGACAGATACACTGTACATGTACATTAGTTGGGTAGTTTAATCCCTCAGATTACATTTGGTTCACGGTGAGATAAACATAATGAGACTTCCGGCATCTGTCTCCAAACTCTTTCGCAAATAATCAAATATGAACACCGGCTGAGTCTACCCTAGTATGTATTCATGAGAAAATAAAAATAAAAATAATTTTTTCAAATACCAAGGTGCAGGTACATGTACACGTAGTGCTCTCCTTGGTTTTCTGCCTCAGTGCATTGGCTTTTCACCCAAGACTCAGCTTAAAAGTACATGGATGCCTGCATAAAAACTGTTCTTTGCAAATCAGTGTGTCTTCTGCAGAAGGACAAAGTGTGCCTGCCGAAAGGTCAAACAAACAAAAATGTGCAAAATTGTGTTCCAAGGAAATCATGTGTGAAAGTAGTAGGATCGTTTTCTGCTGTTCATACAGAAGTTCAGGAAAGTCAAACTCCAAGTGGAAACGGAGAAAAGTTGTCTTTATCACATACGACGCTTACTTTCTTTTCTATCAAGGATGCCCTCTTATTGCTTATATGACTTTGTGCTGGGACAAAGTGTTGTACTTAACTTGCCCAGCAGGAGGTTGTAGAGTCTTAGGCTGTGCCCGAATTGACGGCTACGGCTAGTTTTCCAAAGTCGTCATGGGTGGAAATGTAGTGCATCCTTAGCAATACCCTTAGCAACAGTCATAGCCGTAGCTGTAGCCGCCAATTTGGATACGGCCTTGCATAGGTCAGGACGAGCACCTGATGACTTGACATCAGTGCAGATCAGGACGAGCACCTGATGAAGTGATCATACATGCCTTCAACGCTGAGGCCCTTTATTACTTTTTAGAAAGTTATTTTGAGCTTTCTGAGTCACAGACAATTCAAGGAAACTATTGTTAGAATAGATAGACCTTTTATTTGTTTATATATTTATTTCATTGCACATCCTACAGGGCAAGCACCAATAACAAGATGGTGATCTTCTATTTTTAGTTCACCTTCTTTTGCTTTTTGTAGGTTGTTTCTAGTTTGTAGCTCTAGGTGTTGTCTGTTTTCTTCCGTGTTTATTTTTAGGTCAATTGTGTATTTTTATGTGGGTTTTTTTTCAAAGCGCTTTGTGTAGTTTGAAAGGCGCTATACAAACTAGATTTTATTTATATTATTATTACCATTATTAGGAAATGAGAAGAATATTTGTACTTGAAATGTGGGTGGGAAACCTGAACATCCCACACCAGTAATAGGGACTGGAAACCCAATCCACATGCAAGGCTCCGGCCGAGGTGGGATTTGAACCGGGGTCCTCAGAAGTGAAAGGCAGGGACTGAAACCATTGAGCCAACCTGGTCCCCTGATTTAAATTTGTTTTCTCAAAAGTTGATGGGACAATAAAAAACATCGTCTGGGCTGTAGGTGTCTGCTTCAAGAGTGCAGTGTAGTATGTTTTATGGGCGTACTACACAGTTTAGTGCTTTTGGGGTAATTTTTTCTGCGGGAGATCAAAATAGTACATGAAACGCAGCCACTGAAATCATTCAGCCGAGGATTACCAGACCAGATTGTAATAAAACTTTTATTATTTTGCATTCCCATTTATCATTTTATTTTGTTATAGAGCTGTTGATAAAGCAGACTCCAAACAGAGCACTTTTCATTTAATTAACTTTAATGATAAATATGCTGGTAGTCTCGTCCACCATCTGAACGGTTATAAATGAAGGACACAGACGGAGATCTGCAATGAATAATACATAATAAAGTTTAAGTAGAACTTCACATCAGTGCTAACTGTTTTTTGGGTTTTTTTTTCAAAAAAATTCCTCTTGGCTGAGTTTAAATGATCTAGGTCCTTGGGGGACAGCTCTAGCCTTCTCTGTCGCAGCTCCCCGGTTACAGAACTCGCTTCCAATTCATATTCATACATCTCTACCACTAAAAAAACATTTAAAAAACTGGCTGAAAACATATCTCATGCAAGGCACTTACATGTATGGTCGGGGTCATTTGTAAAATATGTGCTTATTCTGTATTTTCATTGGTAACTCATAGCCTTGCATTGTTTGCTATAGTGTCAGAGTGTGTGTTGGTTTTGTTATTATTTTCGTGTTTACTTTCTATGCGCCATGAGCATTTAAAAAAAAAAAAAATTGTTTTTATTTGTGCGCAATATACAGTAAATGTTCTCTATTGTTATTATTGTGTTTACTAGTCAGAAAGTCTGTCGGCCTCCTGAACTTACAAACAACATCAGTCCCAGTTTCTTGAAGTCAATCCTTATAATTACATTGTTTGTTTTGTATTTTGTACCCATTCCATCAAACACTTCCTACATCAGAATTGGCATATCATTTCAAAGAGGGTTGTTTTAGACTCTGAATTTACAGCCTTCTCCCTTAGCAAGTGGTTCGCTGGCCAAATGCCAACTAAAACACCAGGGCCCAATAGAGCTGCTTAACTGCTGATTTTGTGCTTACTGAGCGATTTTAGTGCTGCTAACCTTAAGCACACGAAAAGGCATGCTATCCTTCCGGTGCTTACTGTATGAAAATGAATGACATAACAATGCAAATCCAATGGTGAACGCGCAAGATGTCTGTCTAATTTTCATGCTTACCTGTGAAATACGCTTACGCTTAAGCAAATTTTTCTGCTACAGGTAGCACAAAAATTTGCTTACCGTTAAGCAGCGCTATTGGGCCCAGAGGACCATTAAAAATGTGTTTCAAGTGATACTACTCATACTGGCTAGTTCAGTGTTGAAAAGCATCCCGATTTCATTTGAAATACAGACCAGTGAAAAAGCTGTCACAGACTCAATTGTGAAATGACAAGCTAGCTGGTCCTGCTGGCCAGTCACTAATAAAGTTAAGGGCAAACTCTGGCATGCCTGATCTACATGGTGTCGGGAAGTATTCATGTTCCAATTATACTCGATGGTAGTTATAAAAAAAAACACCGATATGAAGTTTTTAAGCAGTGGCAGTGAGCAGAGCTTGGGAGGCTGTGGCCCTGTGACCTTGTGAACAATATTAGGTCTAGTGTGTTGGAGGGGGTTCTACATGTATTGTCAGTTCCCATGTTAGTCTGAATCATATTTAAAAGCATTGTACACTGATGTGGAATTTATAATCTTTTCAGGGCCAGTGATTTGTCGGGTTTTTTTACTGATTTTTTTTATTGTTCATCTAATAAGTGAATAATAATAATAATAATAATAATAATACATGTAGCATAAGTTTAGTAGGCACTTTTAAACCTAGTATCAAAGAGCCATACACTGTTACTACCCCCTGGTCATTTGGCCTGAAGCATTCCTAAAAACCACCTCAACCATGTCAACTCCTTTGGAGTATGCTGCACCAGCAGCCAAAATGGCACACAGGTTGCTGATCCTTCACACCAACAATCTCCACCATTAACTCTTGGGTGATGAGAAGTACATGTAGTTATGGTTTGTAAGTGTCTTGAACCAAGAATGTCACAACCAGGATTTGAACCCTTAGCTCTAATGAATAAGACATCATAATTTGATTGTGATGCTCTCAGCCAATTGAAATCCACAACTCCCTACAAACTCTGTAAGAGGTGAAATAGTCACAACCGGGCAGTGAAGACATGAGGGAACCTCCAGATTTCAAAGTATTGTAGGCTAGTGCGTGAAGCGCTCGCTCTAGCCACTTTTGCCCTGGTTCGATTCCCGGCTAATGCCATTATACTGTATGTGTGGAGAGTTGTGCATTGTTTCTCTCCTATGCCTCGAAGGTTTTTCTCTGGGCCCACCGGTTTTCCTCCCTCCGGAAAAATCAATCACTTTCCATCTCAGGCTGTGCTCCATGGTTTATTTATGGGTCGATGGCTGGCTGCCAAAAGCGCCCTCGCATGCCTGCGGCTGGAACACGTTGTAGCTGCATTATTCGCAATTCAGCTTCTCATCTGTGAGTAAGGATGATTAGCCTCCCCAATTATTCTTATAAATCATTATTTTTATTAGAGAGGTAAAAATCTGCCAAATCTGTGTATATATCGAGCCACCTCTCCAGACCAACAGGGTAACTGCGAGATGCATTTTTTAGAATGTATACACTGTCGTTCACTCATACCACTATCTTTTATTCTGTTTATGTCTAAATTCAGCCACCACGCATCGGAGGAGTAAAAGTTTACACTGATCACGTCGGTCGAGATGAGATTATTCTGGATTTGGAAATCTTGTAAGTATCCATTAGTTTGGAAAACAAAAGGAAAGTAAAAAAAAGAAAAAAGGGAACAGATGTTGCAAACTGCTTTTACGTATACTCGGCAAAGTGGTTATGGCCTCAAGTGTAGCAGAGTCTTTTTCAAAGGCAAACTTATTTGTTAGAAACTTTTGGTGGCTGATAAATGAAGTTGATGCTGATACTGGAGTGTAGCAAGAGGCAGTTTCTTTGGGAGGGTGTGCGGAGGCTAGTGTTTGCAGAACCACTGCATTCAACATTGTCAAAGCATATAACTATAATGATTTGTAGAACTTTGGCAAAATGACAGAAGTTCAGTGGAAATCTACTGTGAAATATTTACAGATTAACTCTTATGATTTATTTTTTTTTTTTTCCCCTTGGTACATGTAGATGATTTGGAGGAATGTACTCTCCCTTGGACCAACCAACCTTGTTCTATCCCTGTCACTTTTTTAACAAATTGCTCACGCTGTCAAAGGCTTAACTTGTAAAGTGAGATTGTTTCAAATTGTTTCAAATTAGTTCAACTTAAATGTTGTGGCTTGTGTTTCTCTAATGTCAATGGATGTGTTCTTTCTTCCTTTTTTCAAGTTATGCAGGGAACTGTGACATCGAGATCAGTCTGAAAGCATTGAAGCGCTTCAAGGCGGGGATTGAGAGTCTCCAGGTAATGAATATTCATTAGACTTGATCGTCACTATTCTGTTTTCCCGGCTCAAAACCATTTAAGCAGTTCTGAGTGCAGGGATTTATAGACACGAGGTCATGAATATTCATGAGGCTTGACTGTTGCTATTACCCCAACCAAGCTCAAAAGCACTGTAAAGCATCTCTCTGGGATCAGTGGGGATTGAGAGACACTAGGTAATGAATATTCATTTGGCTTAACATTCGCCACTCCCCCTTTCCCAGCTCAAAAGCACTGTAAAGCATCTCTCTGGGATCAGTGGGGATTGAGAGACACTAGGTAATGAATATTCATTTGGCTTGACTATACATGTACTTTCCAAGGTCAAAAGCACACCAGCAGATCTAAGCAGCCAGTCATGGGATACACCAGACAATTAATTTTGATGATGCTTGACTTTGTAAGCAGGTACCTCGTCTTCATTGTTCTGTACAAACCTGGGAAAAATGAAGCATTGTCTTCAAATGTCCAGGCCCCAGTTTCAAGGTGCTGCTTTGCATGTTTTTCATGCACTCGCCCTAATTAACACAAAGAACAACGAATTTTCTTGTACATCATGTACATAGATTAAGGAAATATTGATTTATCCAGACAGCTTGGGATGTAGACTTCCATGCCTGATTAGGCAAACGAAGAATTGAGCTGAGTGGGGTATAGCAACATTCAGCACTGTACTTGCATGAGCCTGAAGTGAGGGGCAAATTGGTCTGTAGGCACGGCCAGATACAAAATTCAGTCTATCCTACAGTGTCCTAACGATTATGAACTAGGGATGCATAGGGAACGCGCTGTAGTGGAATAATTTTGCTCTTTGTGCAAAACAAAACTGTATATTGTGTGGGCGGTAAGTGCATCAAATCTGAGCAGGCCCTGATGCAGGTTCAATCAAGTACTCAGACTGTTGAAGAAAAGATCCACATCTGGATGTGAATTGACAGCAGGGGCTAATTCTGTGACCCAATCAAGGGAAGTGAGTCACGAGGTGACCCACACCCAGGCAATCTTCTCTGTGGGAATTAACATCCCCAAACCTTCAATTTACAGGTCAATTTACACACACATATTATACATGTACATGTTTATGATTATCTTGTGTCAACATGGTAAATGTTTTAGCAAGAGTTGGCTTGGACATTTTAGCTGTGTCGTAGTTGTTCAGTAACAGTACTTTTTGGTTGTTAATGCCTGGTAAAAGAGGGTGTAAATTTTCCCCCCAAAAAGGGTGCCCTAAAACATGCGAGTTTTAAAACAGGTGCCATCACTAGAAGGGTTTGAGGAAGACCCATGTCTGTCTGAGAGTTGTGCATGGTTCATCTGTGTTCATTGTTCGACCACAGTGGAGTCTCATCAGGACCCAATTTCATAAAGCTGTTCAGCAGAAAATTCTGCTTAGCAAATTTCTTTACTTAGCAAGAAATGAGCGGGGTACCAGTGGCAAGAATGTAAACTTGTTTGGTTGGCTGTTTCTGCTAAGCAATATTTTCCAGTGAACCAGCTTGAAATGTCCCGTGTTGACCGTCTCGCATTTTGAACATGGGGACCCTCGAAAGTGCAAGGTTCTTTACATTAAACATGTTAAAGCAAAACAAACATTTCCTTGTTTTTCTTCTTCTTTTTTAAAAGCGTGTGTACAAATTTGTTTTGTTCAAGACTCATATGATATAAATTTATTAGGTCGCAAACTATTTCGACAAAATTCTATGGTCAGAGAGCCTTCAGGCTGTTCAGGGCCTTGAACTTCATTGCACCTTCATTATGGAATGACTAACCAGGTCATATTTACCAAGCTGACTCGCTTCTGATTTTCAAGGGACTTTTAAAGACTCATTTGTTTGAATCTGCATATTTGTAATAAATTGCTTCACAGAGGCTCAGTGCATTATGCACTATACAAACTGTTACTAGTATACCGTTTAACTAGTAACACTAGTTACTAGTGTTATACCGTTATACCGTTACTAGTATACCGTTCATGTAAATAATATACCAGTGTCCAGGTGGGTTGTCCAGATTTGCCTGATGGCATGGATGGAATGAAAAACACAAAACAACAAAACAGCACAGACAAGTTCAAAATACGGGCAGTGTTACCAACAGCCAAGCCTGAAATTGAACACCATCGTAGCAACTCTACACGCAGACCTGTCACTTGATGATTTATGTGCGGGTTAAATTTCAGCTCCTCAACAGACAATGAAATGATGGTTTTTCATGATGACAGCAACTGTGGATACACCATCCCTGTTGTTGTTGGTTTTAAAAAAAATTAACAAATATGTGCAGATAAAACCACATTGTATCCCTACTCCAGTCCTTCTCCTAACCAACGCTTTTCCCAAGATATTTTGTTCCCATTCTTGTTAATAATAATAATAATAGTAATACAATATTTATAGAGGGCCTTATGCGAGGGCCTCAAAGCGCTTCACAGATAAAAAGCAGAAGTGCTAGCCATGCCTTGTTACCCATACCTTGCCAGTTTTTGCTGGCTTCACCATGTAAAACTTCAAATCAAACTGATTAAAACAAAATTGTGAGTTGAACAAAGACAAATTATTACTAGACTTCCGAATTTGTGTGCCAGTTAAAAGACTGGTCAACATCTTTTTTCGAGTGCCAGTCTTCGAGCAAAGATACTGACAGAATAGGAAAACCACCAACATTAGGGCTAGATAGCTCAGTTGGCACTGCAGAGCACCGGCACAAAAATCCAAAGGTTGCACTCATCGCAGGTTCATAATCCGTACTAGTCGCTAGTAAATTTTTCTTTGTTCAACACAAAACTATTTAAAAATTTCCGCAGTCAGTTTCCGTTGTGGTTTTATTACTTGATTATTGGAAAATAGTCGACAGAGCTGTGTGTTCTGTGTAACTCTATTCAATCAAATTAAGGTATGTTTATTTGTTTGTCCTTGAACACCGATGTGAGATAAGCACTGTACTCCCACCTTCCGGAGTTCTATAAAAAAAAAACAGCCGTATCACTTGGTTTTTCCCACAAGACTTGGGGGGAAGTAAATGGTGTTTAAAGCTTTGCATGGTGTGAAAAATAAGAAGTAACTCTAAATAGTAAACTTGCGGGTACAACCATATAAAATCTCCAGCGCACACACATCCAGCCAGCAACCAACTCCCACGCTTCACCGACCAAGAACAGCTTGGATACTTCCCGCCCAAATGTGCATCCTCCAAGCGCTACTTAAGCAGCATCACCACCGGCAGTCCAGCATTCTCCTGAAGACGAGCAGAGTATACTGTTCGAAACGTCGAGACCACACCGGCTCTTTTCAGAGCCAACACTCCCTCAAAAGAGATTTTATACATGGTTGTACCCGCAAGTTTACTATTTAGAGTTACTTCTTATTGGGGGGAAGTGCTGAGTATACAGTGCTTAACACACATCGGTGTATGGGTAAAGCCTGAATAATATTCTTTATCCCTGATGCAAATTTAACATCTATCAAATTAAAGTAATAATTTATCAGAGATGAACAAAGCAACACTAGTGCAGATTTAACATGCAATAAACTTTTATCAACATGTTATATAGCATAGCATATATGTAGCATGGTTTTACTCCATCATAAAAGTGTTTATAGGAAGCATTAAAGGTAGGATCGTAGTTTGATAATGACCCCAAAAAGAAACTGTGTAATTTTTATCTGAAAGCCTACTTTTTATAACGTGTATAAAGATGGCGCTTGTAGTATAAAGCATCCTTCCAAATTATTTTGTCTGAAGTGCCACTGTTGATTAGGAATCAATATTGTTTTGTCCAAACATAAGTACCTGCAGGCGACCTTTGGAAATTTCGTTCGGCGTTCACTTGAAGGCTGCCCTCAATACAGCCACATATGGGGTTGCTATCCCCTGTCACCTCGCTAAATATGGATGGATTCAACGTTCTCGATGGAAATATTGTTTGTTGCTGTTTTCTCAATAAGTAGGCACTGTGTTCAATTAAAACTTTCACAGGTGACTGTTATTATATCTTTCTTGATAACTTTTCTTATAAATCAGCATTACGCTGACAAAAAGCAAACGAGGACCCCTACTTTAAAACAGTCGGCCATGTTTTTTATTTTTACAGCTTCACGGTACCCTGCGTGTTGAGATGAAACCATTGGTAGACAAGGTGCCCCTGATTGGAGGAATGTCCATCTACTTCCTGAATAAGCCGGTAAATATACATGTAGAACCACCTCCTCTTCTTGCGTCCAAACTTCTTGTGACAAACAGATGTCTCAAGTCTTGAGTCTTTGGAACAAATTGTGGATATGTTTTCCCTCCTAAATGTATTTATTCCATGTTTATTCATTTAGCTGTCTTTATAGCACTTCTGTTTTCCTTTGGCCTACAACTATGCCTAATTCAACGGATTTGTGTTTCAATTAAAAGTTGACTGAAAAGTTATGCAAAGTAATTTGGTAGAGTGCCGGTGAGCTAATCCAGAGGTTGTTGGTTCTAATCCTGCTCTATTCAATTTTTCTTTGATCAACCCCAAATAATTTGTAAGAAGATTAATGTGAGCCTAAAAGTGGAGAAAAGAAGTCTTAAACCTCACCTTCAGATGGTGTAAAATGTCATTTTACTTGATACTTATTCAGAGCGAAATTTGAAACATGACGTCATCGGGCATAAACAACAAATGGGTCTATTTATTCCAAAGAAGAATGGTTGCACAAGTCAAAAGGTCAAATTCAATGCCAGTTCCATTGAATATCATCAAAAATCAGGAATGAGCTAGAATTTCTCCACACAAAAATAAAACCATTATTTGAAATGTGAGGTCATCGAACGTTTTGGGATTTTGACACAAATTGCCCTTGAAGGGTGTCAAACAAAGCGGTAATTTCCACCATTTTCGTAACCTTGAGGTTAGAGAACTGCAAGGTTTTCCCCATGTTCATATGGACTTGTAGTGAATTCCTTGCTACAAGAATAAATTAGGCCCAAGTACATGTATGTGGCGTGGTGTTTAATAATAAAGACTTCCTGGTGCGCAGAAGACGCACGTTTTTGTTCCCAACTTCTTTGATAATCACTGATGCGTGACGACAACGAAGGACGCAAAGTAAGAGCAGCTTACTTCACGATAACTTCACGCTCAGCTCTTGTCCGACAAGGTTCAACTGTATCTTTAACGCAGACCGTTTTCCGTGACGACAATTTACTTTAGCCAATGTGGCGGGTTTGGAACTGGCTTGGTGGTGTTTTCCCCTTACAGGAAAGAACCTGCTCATTGGTTAAAGTTGTAAGTAAAATAAACTTTATTTAGCCTAGGCAGTTGCAGGCAATTTATATATTTGTAGGCCTCGGCAAATGCAGGCTGACTTAACTTAAATTTTGGTAAGGTTTTCAAAATTAATTAACACTTACCACAAAAGACTCTATCTATTGGAAAGTTAGCGCATCACTGAATTTGACCTTTGAGCCCCTCTTTAACATTACATGTATATTTATACCCATCAAATACTGCCACACTCAACAACATGCTGGCATGACTGGTAAGCACTGCTTTGGAGCTGAGGGGGGGGGGGTTCTTAATCTCTGGATGACTTTTAAAATGTTGAAAGCTGTGGAAAGCCCCCTTAGAAACTAAAATTATTCTTAACTTTTTCTGTGTCCGCTATTTTTAATGTTTTGAACCTAAAAGGCCCAGCTTTTTGAGCTTAAGCTTTTTCTAAATTCTGTATTAGAAAAAAAGTCTTTCTACATGTTCTAGCCAAAAAAAAATGTATCGTGCTGATTTGTGTTGCCTTGGTACATCCCAAAGCCAGTAGTATTTCTTGAGTGATAATGTCCTCTCTTGATAACACGTATATTATGGGTCGTACCCGGCGATTGGTGACGCTTTTTGAGTACATAAAAAAGATCGTACATGTACGATGATGGCGTTTTCAGAAAACATAAAATAGATCGTACATGTACGACCTTGGCACTGAAAGAGTTAATCAGTGTATGAGAGGCTTTATGACAATGCATCCTGGGTATGGATGCCTTTTTGAAGCAACACGTTTTATAGTTCAGCTGCATGTTTTTGACATGGCCTGATCTGTTTCAGGCACGCGAGAGAGGGGGGAGGGTGCTGTGGGTGCTGCAGCACCCCCAACTTTTTGGATGAGGGTGCTGGAATATACTACAGGGATAAGCCTTCAAAAACTATTGTGTTCATCCTTATAAAAAATAACCACCATAAAAAATTACCGGTAGCTGTTAACGAGAGGCAATTATTGTTCCCTTGGGTCTTGTCACTTTTTAACCTAACATATTCTGTTATTCAATGACAATATTAACGAAAGGACGATAAATGTACGTAAACAACTAGCCTTGGAAATACTTTTCAATTTGAACCGCGATTCTGTCTTTTCACCGAACTTCGTGAAAACAAGTCATTTTGCAAATTACACTAATAATAATCCTACCCCCCCCCCAAAAAAAAGAGAGATTTATGTGCCAAATTGTGTCTCTGATTGTACGAAAGAGCATTTAGGAACTTAAGTGTTAAGTGAGCTCGGACAATACGCCATAATGGCTATCGCTCTGCTCACGCCAAATGTCTTTGAAAAAAACCAGCACCCCTTTGCATAAAAATTTGTTCTCGCGGACCTGACCTGATCTGTTTGTATTTTTTTCTCGCCGGAATTATCATTATTTTGGTTTGTTTGCTGCCTTTTCTTTTATTTTTGTTTTTGTTTATGTTTCTAGGCTATTGACTTTAATCTCACCAATGTGGCAGATATTCTGGACATCCCAGGCTTGAGGTAAAAAGGCAAAATCAGACGTTAGTGGGAAATGTTGTTAATAATGGTCGGTGCATTCAAAATGTTGTACAAAGTCGAATCCTTAGATCAGTGCAAAACTGCAGTAGCTTAGTTACAGGGTAACTTTGGGGGGTTAAAATAGAGTAGAACAGGGATGAGAAATTTCAGACTGTTTTCTGAGTTCAGACGTTTGAACGCTGCCTGTGATACAACAAAAATCTCAATTTTTTTCAAAATAAGTCATGATGCTGTTTGATCTACTTCTCTAGTGCTGAGGTAGTGTTCCCAGAAGCTCCTTGAAATCTATAACTCCAGGGGTTACCAGATTGCCAGAAGGTGGAAATGCCATGATTTCAACTCACCACTTAAATATTCAGATCCTAGTGTCGGAGACCTTTTTCTCGGCAGTGACCTTCACCCCTGGTACAACCACCTCTTACAAGTATCGCTAGGGTGTGCCTGCCAATTTCTGCTACTTTTTTTGTTTCTGTGAAAATAAAATTGTGACAAGAGAGGAAGTGAAATCCCCGCTGAAAAAGGCACGAATCGCACCCAATTTTCTCTAAGCCCGTCATCTGACTCAGTAGCCATTTTTGAAACCCTGGCTTGGGCTGTGGTTCTTGCTTGGGTACTGTCTTCCTGTTTGAAGTCCCTTACTGAAGGAGTACCTTTAAAAAAATTACTGACAGAGCCTAAGCTGGAGTCTAAAAGTCAAAGATTTGGTTTCCAAGAGGGCCTTTATTCTCACAGACAGACCATATATCAGAACTGTTTTGGTTTTACCCTCGACTTTAAAGCTAGGGCATGTAGGGTCATATATTGTTTTTGTGTCTATGTAATGCTGATTTATAGGCCAAACTATAAAGAAAGATACAATAAAAGTTGCATGTGAAAGTTTCAGCTGAATACAGTGTGTACTTGCTGAGAAAAAAAAACCCTCTAAAACCTGTCAAGATATTTTCACATGAACCCATCTACGTTTAGCGAGATGACAGCGGGTACCAACGGCATCTCTGGCCGCAGCATTCGCTAAACGGACACCAACCCTCAGGAAATTGCGAAATGATTTATGCATAAATCATTTCTCAGATTTATATGTTCTTGGGTATATCCAAACCTTATTACTTCGAAGGGAATCCTTTCTCAAAATAGTTTATACCATCAACAGCTGCAGTGCTTCTCACCAAGTCAGCTTTTATGGTCATTAATTTTTGGAGTATTTACCAATCTATGAGGTCAGGTCTTTAACGTTAACCACGTCTTTAACGTTAACCATGTTAACTGTTGCATTTAAAAGTATGTTTGTTGATGAATGAATAGTGCACTTCATGAAGAGTCATTCACATTCGGTGAGACTAGGCCAGCTCATGGTCTATAAACCAAGGTGGTTTTTAAACTGAGAGTGTTACCACACACAGTATTCTTAGTTTCCCCTTCTCAATAAGTTGATCATCGGTGTATGGCGTTCTTCCTTTTAGCGGCCTGTTGCACTCCATTCTAGAGGATCAGCTGGCCAACTTCCTGGTCCTTCCCAACAGATTGCCCGTCAAACTCATGGACGATGTGGACATCAGTAGCCTCAAGTATCCCATGCCACAGGTAAGATGGGAGCCGTTGTGGTCAGGTTCCCTGTATACATACTGGTAATGAGAGCACACCTTCTGATTACATGGAAAGGGACCAGGCATTTTTTTCACCTTCTAACCCCAGTTTGGTCGCCTGGATTTAAATTTAAGAAGAATGGCTTTACTATGATTAAGGCCCCGTCCAAATTATTGATTGTTTCGACAGAGAGTACGGCCAGATTACGAAAAAGTCCTATTTTTAAATCTTGTCACTTCTGTCAATGGCTGCAGCCGTAGCCAAAGTCCTGACATTGAAGTCCAAATAATTTTCAACTACACAAATTTATGACGAAGGTATTTTTTGTGTTCAGGTAGCTCTACGATATTTGGCCTTGTGCTCAGAAATTCAGAACTGACCATGCAGAAGATGGTGATTGCTAGTGTAGAATTCGATGTTAATGGCAGCTTTTAAAAAAATTATGTTTTTGTTGTTATGTTCTTCAGGGTGTTTTGCGAATTCATGTGATCGAAGCAAAAAATCTTGTAGCGGCAGATATTGGAATTCTGAAGAAGGGGAAGTCTGACCCATACTGCATCGTAAGAGGTAAGGCGGAATTTTCCACGATTACCAACCAACCTCACAAAATGTACGACAGTGGACATTTTGTAATGGGCCATGTCTGTCAAAAAGTGCCAAGACAGGGGACTCAAACCCACACTCTGCTCTGATCAGAAACGCCGTAGCTTGAGTCCAATGCTTGAGTCCAGCTACGACATGCCACGCATTGAAGTCAATGCAGTTCTGAACCCTAGCTAATAGCAGAACTTTGAGGGTGAGGGAGATAATTGTGTGATCTTTTGGTAAGGGTGACCAGTCTGGCAGTTGAGTTCCGGAGCTTTTTAGAGACGATAAATCCCATGTTCTGGTTATGTTTACTGAAAATGACATTTCTAGGTTTCCTCTTGGCCTTTCAAGATAACTTCAAGAGAACGGTTGGAGTTCGCTGATAAAATTATTTCTCAATTCCTTCATTGCCCATTAAAACGAATGCAGTTGTTAACATTTTCATTCTGGTTAATCACACAGTTGGTTCTCAGAAGTTCAAGACAAAGGCCATAAAGAGGTCGTTGAACCCTGTTTGGGAAAAGATCTTTGAGGTATGTACACAGTGTCTTTTGTCTTATAGCAATCCACCCAAAGCGGCAATCATTTTTTCAAGGATTTTGTGAGATATTATACTGTTGTGTCAGTGGAAACAGGTTGTATCTCCTTAAACAATATATTCCATACGTGCGAGTTTGAAATTGCCAAAACGTTGTATCTTGCTTAAAATAGCCCGGATGTGCACACAAAACAGGTACGCGCCGAGAAACAATGTTTTTGCATTTTCGGGTGAGAGGAGTAACAGGCAGGGCGGTTGCGGGCGGTATGCGTGCTTAAGGGTGGAAGGACCCCTATTTTCACAACTAAAAATCCTCTCAGAATTAGACATGTTGCTGTCCTGTTTAGCAAATGTATGACTTGATTTAATCATGTGTTATTTCAGGCGATTGTGTACCAGTGCTACGGTCAGATGATGGACATTGATGTCTACGACAAAGATGACGGAATTGGGAAAGACGACTACCTGGGAACGTAAGATAGATTTGTGGGTTTTTTTTGGGGGGGGGGAATTCCTAATAAATTAGTCGCTAAGCTGTTCTCTCACTGGTTATTACTATCAATGAATAATCTGCTATTTCCAGGGCCCAATTTCATAGAGCTGCATAAGTGCAAAAACTAGCTAAGCAGAAAAACAATTTTGCTGACCGAAAAACGGTTACCAACCCAAATACCCTGTCACGTGTACGGTGTTTGTGACTGGTTCCCTGGCTGTTTTGCTTAGCAGAATAGGGCACGTTTCATAAGGCAATGACACAAAAGGAACAAGTGAACAAGTGCATTTTCTACAAAAACTCAAAAAGGGTGGTTAGTGAAGTTGGATGCTTTGTGTTCTGTTGACAGGATTAGCCTGAATCTTCATCACGTCTACGAGGTCGGCCATCTGGATGTTGTAAGTATAAAACAAAATCTATGTCTCCGGCTCTGGCTTACCCTATAAGCCAATTGAGCTTTATGCTATGGGTGTATGGCTATAAATTGACTTATGGTATCAAAGCTACAGCCGGTTTTTAAAGGGTCTGTACACGTTTGGTAATCACTCTTAAAATTAATGGCAATAAAAACTTACTTGAATAGAAGTATAGCAGCTTTGGGTAGTATGAAGCATTTTGAGAATCATTTCACTTCGAAGTAATGTGGTTATGGAAAAAAGATATCAGTTTTTATCCCCAAAAATTTGAATCAGAGAAACACTACTGTCAGTGATGTTTCTCAGACTGTGTATTCCAATTACGTATTTTTCTTCCTGCGTGGACATAACCACTCTGGATTTTCGGTGATATCTCAAAAAACGCTACCACCTTTTGAAATGAAATTTTCACTGGTTAGTTTGATTGTATATTTCTACATTTACATAGGATTTAAAACAATCAATTGGTTCCAATAACCGAAGGTATACATTTCCTTTAAGTAGCTGTTAAGAAAGTATGCCATGCCCGGTATGTGGCAGCGGGTATCCTCCCCCCACAAATTTTCCCATACTTTGACACGCTATTTTCCTCTTGTACAGAACTACCACCCTAAAACCCTCTACAGAATTCCTCAGATTTCAAGCACAAAATGAAGACACAATGGGGATGGGGGGGGGGGATGGGTACACCATGCCACATATCGAGCACCAAATGTAATAAAGTTACAATGGCATTAATATAATCCACTCTGACATTTCTGTCTTCATTTTTAATTTGGTTTTTCCCTTACACCGATGTGTATTAAGCACTGTATGCTCAGTGCTTTCCCACCCGAGTGATTGCCTGTGGATTTTTGTTCACAGAGCTTGGGAAAGCACTGAGCATACAGTGCTTAATAAACATCGGTGTAAGGGAAAAACCAAATTAAAAGTCTTCATCCCGATGCAATTATTACATCTATTAAATCTCTGTCTTCAGTCGGGTTGGCATAGTGGTATCATTCTTCGCCTTCCACCTCGAGCACCCCAGTTCGAATCCCGCCATGGGAACTATGTGTTTCGGGTTTTCAGTCCCTACCTGATTCCATGGGTTTTCCCAGGGATATTTCTGTGGGGTTTACCTCCCTACAACTACAACTAAAACTGAAACGTCCTTCCCTCTCTTCTCTCCATGGGGTTCTTGGCTAGTACAGTGATTAAGTTCATTTTTCTGAGAGTCCTGGGCTTCACAACCAGAATAAATGAAATGAAACGAATTGAAAAGATACAATGCCCATTCACTCAAAAATTTTAATTAGAATTTGAAACTTTGCATTGTAAAGATTCAATGAAGTGAGGTTTGGGACACACTATAAGGTCACAGTGTCTCCGCAAACCTCACTCAACTCATAGATTTTGTCTGTGTTGTTTACCTCATCACCATAACTTCATGTGCCTGATGCTCGATCAGAACACTAGAGCTTGAGTTTGTTGGACTAGACTGCTCGGCCACGACGCGCCAGCATAACCTTCTTTTTCCCACGCTGATTTTCCTTTTTTGTTGAATGCAGTGGCTACCGTTACAAGAGATCAAACAGGGTGACATTCATCTGGAATTGACGTGGTTGACGCTCACAGAGTCAAGAAAAACCGTCTACGAGGTAACAGTTGACTTGGGTTCTAGAGGGGGGGTGTGGTCACATCAGTAGTCTGGGGAAGAGGAAACTAATTCCACAGTGATTTTCAAGAAACTTGGAATATGTCTTATTTGTATCAGGGAGAAAGTAGAATGGGAATAGGTGTCTTTGCCTTGACTTGAATTGGAAACGGGTTTTTAGATTCAGGTTAAGCAGAAAAAATTTGCACAGTTATATAATGAAAAGGACATTAAGAAAGTTTAACCCCGTTTAACCCCTGTACATAATGCATAATGTTATTTAAATGGAGGGTATACCTTTGGCAACTACTCCAAAAATTAATGACCATAAGAACTTACTTGGAACTGCAGCTGTTCATAATGTGTACACTTTTGAGAAAACGATTCCCTTCAAAGGAATGTGGTTTTAGAGAAAGGGATTCAAAACAATTTCATTCTGAAAAACATTTTATGCATGAAATGTTTTCTCAGATTGTGTATTTCAGTGTGGATTATTCTTCCTGCATGGACATAACCGCTCCAGATTTTCGGTGATCAAAAACCCTACCAAATTTTGAAATGAAATTTTCACAGGTTTGTTTTATTGTATCTACATTTATATAGGATTGAAACAATCGAACGGTTACAAAAGACCAAAGGTACACTTTGCCTTTAAATTACATAATCATCCCAAGGCCTAAAAGCATATAAATTACTTTAGGTATTCTCCTTGGAGATGCCCAACAATAGAATGAAAATCACTTGCATCAATGACTCTGTTATCATGTACATTATTCTGTATTTGCTGTTACATGTAAGTATAAAATTTCATTCTTTATTTGAATGACCTGGTCAGCGGATTGGTTCTGTACACGAATGTATTGCTGCTGCCGTATGATCTGTATTTGCTTTAACTTTAATTTTATCCCCAAAATTGACTAGAACAGGATTTAAACCTGCGACCAGCAAATTAATATGTTGGTGCTCAACCAACTGAGCCACATTATCTAGCCCTCATGTTGGCAGTCTCCCTATTTTTGTCACAATCTTTGTCCGGGGGTGCCATTCGATAGCCTATCAATCTGAAACTGCCGTCTAACCAGGGATCACACCCAAGTTTATGATAAACCTGGGAAGCGGCACTGCAAGGATCACCATAAGGGGATGCTACTTTTTTGTTTAAAATAACAAGTAGTAAAGCAAAGAGGAGGATTGGCTGGGTAAATTATATTTCAACTTTTGGGGTGAACAAAGAAAAATTGTGTTGAACAGGATTTGAACCTGCGACCTGCAGATTACCAGGCTGGCACTCTACCAACTGAGCTATCTATTTTGGTGGCAAATGACCTTGTAATGAGTACATGTATATTTGATTCTTGGTTGAGTTTCACTCGTTAGGAGTGCAAGCTATGAGCAAGTTCGGGTGCTAAGCTTTTAGTCAATATTGCCATTAAATCACGCATGCGTGGTCTGTGGTTCACTCGAGCGCATTTAGTCGATTGATTCGTCAAATATGGCAACTCATATATTGGCTCGTAAAACAATTTCTTGCAAAATACAGTGCAATGATAGTTATTATCTTAATATTTGACATATCTTTTTGGCAAAAACCTACCATTTTATCGTTAAACCAACTTTTTGTGTTATTGCAAAAGTTTACAAAACGTTCTCTGCCGCGAAACCAAACCGCCATCTTGACAATTCAAAGCGACGTAACTTTGTTAGATGACTAGAGAAACAGTGCTCCGGAGCTAGGTTGATCCAGTTGGACTAGCTAGTTCAACCATGCAGTGTTCGAGTGACATCTAGATCGACTATGGTTAAGTCTAGTCGACTCTAGTCAGCCAACTACACTTGCTCTATGTTGAACTAAATCTCAAGCAATCAGATGACAAAGACATACTGTTGAATATGCATGAGATATCGATCAGTCCCGTTGGCTGTTGGTGTTTTTTCATCAATAACTGCTCCCATTGATACCTACTGCTTTTAAATATTCATGAATCTTATCCATGCTGCTGCTGTATATTCCTAGTGCGAGGAACAGGTTCAAACGGAACTGAAAGAGGCGGAGATGGAAGAGGTAGGGACTTTATACGTGTTGCCGTGACAACCATCCTGTTGACATCTTCATCTCAGCTTTCTTTTCTTTCAACAATCACCTATTTTACAAAACGATTTGACGATTGCAGTGAACAGCACCGGTGTGATGAAGAGATTTCCAAACGGTTTGATCCGTCTTCCCTGAGTCGTTTTGACCTGATTTTCTCACCTGCCCAGACCTGAAGAAACCCGAGTTTTGTTTTGTTGTTGTTTTGCGAGTTTGAGTTCCTTCACTAGTTTAAGATTAATATTCAAGCATGATTCATTCTTTGAGTGTAGTGTAGTCTTTTCCTCTTGTAGACCTGTCTCTGTACACCATGAGAACTGTTTTGAACATCATCGTTTTCTGATACGGTTCTGCAGTCATCATTTTTTTGTATTTAGTCACAAGAATGGCTGAGGGAAGGGGGACAGGGTCTACTTTAGTCTTGGTGCAAGACCTTCTGGATTTGGTTTGTCACAATTTTTTTCCTACGAGAGGGCACTATCATCCACAAACTGCCTTACTGCTGTTTGTGGATAATGGCGCCCTCTTGTGGGGAAAATTGTGACAAGTCAAATTGAGAAGGTCTTGGACCAAGACTAGGTTTACTTATAAGCCTTTTTCACATTAGACGAATGTCCCTTGAAAATTCATCGGAATGTTAGTTTTTCACACTTGAATTGCTCACTCTTGCCAACTCGAGGCCTGACGAGGCCCAAGCCTTGCGGCCTTATAGCCTGACTAGTGTGCCCTGCTTGGGAGTAAGGCTCAGTGAGATGTGCTCATTTTGCCCAGAAAAATTGCATCAAGTGTGAAATGAACATCTGGTGGCTGTATGGTTCAAATTTCCCAGGAATTTTAATTTTTATTTTTTTTCCATGGAATTTCCTCGGTAGTGTGGAAGGGGCTTTCGTTTTATTATTCTGAGACCAATCATTTCTGTATAGGAATCATCACCACATTGCATGCCAAGACAGTGCTAACATTCTTGATACATGTACACATTTCTTTTCCAGTGAAATGTGTGGAAAAAATAATACAAACTAGAAGAACAACTTTGACATGACCTGTTACTACGACCTTGTCAGTTGGTTGGAAGGGGATCAACTCTTGTGGCTTTATGTGGCCACCATTGGCGTCTCGGTACAAGCCATGACCACTTGTGGCTGGTTTGGCCTCTAAAGGGGCACATCTCATGTGCTTATTGTTTGCTATGGACAAAGGAGGGTCTTGATGATTTTGATCAAGTGGCACAAAATGATCTCCTTCATTTTTTTAAATGTTTTTTTAAATTAAAACTGCAAGGGATCTTAGACACAAAGTCATCCAAAATGAACGACTGCACAAAATGACAATCATGGCATGGTTTGGGGGATCTTTATGATAAGATTTAAGTGCTGTTTTGTTTAATCTGGAAAATGTTCTGTGCAATTTAGTTTTTTAGATATATATCCCAAAAGAAAGTAATCTTTAATTTTGAAATGCTTTCTGAAACACGTGTAAACTGAAGTTCTATATGGCCTGATACCAAAAGTTTGCCTTTGTCATTGGTGTTCCATTTCTTGTTTGATTCTCATGATTTTCACAATCCTCTCGTTTTCTTGACTGTGTTGTACCATTTTATACCTTAATTAATGAAAACATTTTGATTAACCCATTGACACCTCACTTAGCAGCATGTGTTTCCACATCCCAGTTTGGTTGATTTATACAAAAATAGTTGTAAAAACAGATTGAAAATGTTTTCTGGTAACATATTGTGGTTTTCACAACGTGCTCTACAATGATACTATGTGTCTTACAAAGGGCCGAAAACCACTGTTTTTGGAAGAGGGATAAGTAGAGTGCATCATCATGACTTTACAGTGATAAGAATTGAAAGTAGAAGCCCCACTGTTTCCCTAAAGATAAGCAGCAGGACAAGTTTTTACCAGACCTAGGTACATGTAACTAAGAGAGGTTTGCGGTAACACCATGTGAAAATCTCTTTTGAGTAGTGTTGGTTCTGAAAAGAACCGGTGGTAAGAACCAACACTACTCAAAAGAGATTTTCACATGGTGTTACCGCAAACCTCTACTAGTTATACTTCCACCATGCAAAGTTTCAAATCCTACTTAAGTACATGTAGTCTCCTGATCTTCTCTCTGTGGCAGTAGATAAGTAACAGGACATGTTCATATCAGAACAATTCTACACAGCAAAGTAGATATTATCACTCGTTGTTTGTGCAAACCATGTTGACACGCCATGCAATGCCTCAAAACACATACTCTTTATATTAATACAGCCGCTTCTATCTTTGGACGTGACCTTTTTTTCTCTTTTGATGTTGCTGTAGCGCATGGACTTGAATGCAAATGCAGAGGAGGAAGACGAAGGTAGTGACGAAGAGGACGACTCGACTTTCTCTTCTGCCATCTTGATCATCAAGCTGGACTCCGCTAAAGATCTCCCCGTAAGCCCTGTCGCTTTTATTTCAGCCTAATGTTCAATGTAGGCCACGTACATAATACATCAGAGACTTAATTTGCATATTGATCACACTTCTGTGTTTACACACTGGTAAAAAAAACAGCATTGCAAGCTTTGATATTTTTCAAACCGGCGGAAGCCAGATTCCAAGTTGATATGATCATAGTTTATTGCTCCATGATATGATGAATGAGTTTAACCTGTATTTAAGCCTCCTATAAGGCACAAAGTAGGGTCCCATTTCTGCAATCAATAATCCCTAGAGTTATACAAGTTTGTCGACGTTTGTAGCCAAAAATAACGCAAAAAGATTTTGAGTTGATGGAGCAAAGATAATGTAGTACTTTGTGATAATTGCAGGGTATAATATAGTCTTGGTGCAAGACGTTCTCACTACACACACTCGATAGAGGGCGTTTTGTGGAAGCCACAAATCTTGAAGTTTCCCAACAGCGCCCGCTATTGTTCGATAGTCATGCGGGCCGCGAAGTCATGCGGGCCGCGGATAGCGCGCTAAATCGCGATAGTTGCGTGATAATGAACAACAACGTCTTGCACCAAGACTAGGTATCATACAATGATTGACGTCGACTGCACTTGATCAACTTCCAAACTAGGTCTCCGATGTTTACCAAGCGATGTATGCGATGTTCTACTAGGGCAGAGAAAACTCTTATTGAGTATTTAAATTGCTGGGATGAGTTCTGGGATATCTGTCTCTCATCTTGCAAACTCTATTGTTGCAACATTTTCTTCTAGGTTAAAATGTGAAAAATTACCAGATAGTGTTGGGACTGGAAAAGGCAACATGGGAGGTGGTGAACGGTACATTCTTTTGAAAGCTTAGATTCTTTAAAAAGGAACGCCATCTGTGATTGAGACACTGATTATTCGTGTAAGGTTTCTCTGTAATGCAGGAGTTATCTTGATTGTTTTCTACAGGTCTCGACCCGGTCATCGTCATTGCCGAATCCCTTCGTCAATATGACAGTTGATAGAGACAGCAAGACAAGTCAGGTTGGTTTTAAAAAGAACAAACAAATGTTTGTGATTGCTTGAATCATCCTCCCCAACCCAGAGTTTGTGGCATCCTATCTGCCTTGTGTAGATTGTGTCCATTTGCAGGCATGGACATGTTTGGTTCCTAGCCTCAAGTATCGGGAGTTGTGCAGCAAACTACGGGCAGGTGTTTGTCCCCCAACAAGAAAAATGTTTGTTGCTGTTTTATTGTGTTGTGTACACACCTTGCAGATGATGTCAGGAGCCCAAACGGTCCACTCAGCGAGGTCAAAGAAAGACCTGTCATTGGCTGAGAGTTGTGCGCAGCATGCTTCCATTGTTTAACCCCAGCAATGGCGGCCTGCGCAAGGGGTACTTTTCATTAAAATTGTGAGCGTACCTACCCGTTGAAAGCGCCGACTTTTAACAAAAGGGATCATTGTGTTTTGACAGAGTTAGGACATCCTCGCTTTGCTTTTACGTACAAAACCAAAAGGAACAATGCTAAAAGTCCAAAAAATTAAAATGTGTGATTTTGTGTGTCTATTACTGTCTGTGTGTCGTGGTCGAGTGGATAAGAGCACCGGACTCAAGCTCTGGTGTTTCTGACTCAGCAGAGTGTGGGTTCGAGTCTGGTCGTGGCACTTTTGTCCTTAAGCAAGACACTTAACCATTACTGCATCGTCCTTCGGATGGGATGTAAAGCCGTAGGTCCCGTGTGTTGTGTAATGCACGTAAAAGAACCCAGTGCACTTATCGTAAAGAGAAAGGGGTTCGCCCCAGTGTTCCTGGTTTGATTGGCTGCATATTGCGCCACAGCACCTTGTAAACCATTACACGGTGCTATGTAAAGGAATAGGTCTCATATTACAACACGTAGCTCCGCATACCTCGCGGTGATATGCGCTATATAAGAATGGTTTATTATTATTATTATTATTATTATTATTATTATTATTGGAGTTATTAAATTGTGCTTTTCCTTCAGGTTCAAAACGCGACGGTTTCACCGGTGTGGGAGGAGGTGTTCAACTTCCTGATTCAGTCTCCAAGCTATCAGAATCTCAAAGTGGAGGTATGTGAGGGGTTCAGTTACGTTCTTGTGACTCCACAAATGTAAATGCGATCCAATTCTAGGTAGCAGTCCAATCCTGGGTAGGTCTGTATGTACAATTTTTATACACAAGTGCATGAGTGAAAAACATTATCAGCCAAAAGCTACACAACTTTGGGACCTGACCTCCCTCTTAGGGCCTTGTCTCATGAGGCAACTTTTACAGGCAACTTGGAGGCAACCAACTGCAGTGCAGGCTACAGGACCACTTTGGTAGCACAGGAGTAGTTTTTCAAACAATGTTCTACGATTCCCAAGAAAAATATGTGAACATTCGAATGTGAATGGATTCTCTTCTTTGAGATTGCCTGGAACTGGTCGCCTGTAAATTGCCCCATGTGACATGGCCCTTAGATATGTTGACTAGTCCAGTCTAAGATGTCATGGACTTTGACTCCTCCGGGGCACTGCACTTTGGAGAAAACAGTGAAATAAATAATGTGTGTCGTGACTTAGTGTTTCCAGACCTCACATACTGGTTAAGACGAATTGGAAATTGTATTTACTCCTGAGAATTTGCACTACACCAACTTTGTTCTCTGATTAATCAAAAGTACTCACCTTGCCCTTATTACAATCTCCAAAGCTTAGTCTTTTTTGTCTTTGATCGCTTGACTTCAGGTAATCGACAAGAGGAAGGACAGGTGCATCGGCATGCTGGCTCTACCAATCAAACAGATTCTGACAGCTCCCAACATGGTGCTAGAGCAACCCTTCAAACTGGACGGATCCGGACCCCAGAGTTTCATCACTTTGAAAATGTGCATGCGGGTGAGTAACGGGTCGCCCAAAGTGTTTAAACAGAGAGTAGCACTGGAGTAGCAACATGGAGAGAAACAGGAAATCAACCATTCCTAAAACGCATCAAAATCCTGTAATCATTTTTGTGTTACTGCTCATTTGTTGTATTTGACTGCTTTTATCTAAGTCTTTTTACTTTTAAACTGTTTAACTTGTGACTTTTTGGTCCCACAGTGTTTGTATGTTGGTATTTTATATGTTAATGCTTATGACTGACTCATCCACTTTCTTTTTTCTGTCTTCTTTTTTTTTTTTATAGTGTGCAAATCTCTCTTCAATGTGCTCTTAATTACATTCACAGTGTACTTTGATTATCTAAGTATCTTGTAATAATTATATGCTTTTCTTAGTTTCTCTTTTTTTCCAGCGCCTCGGAATATGTTTGGTCATAGATGGATGACGCTTGACAAATTTTGTATAATAATTATTATTACTTTTATTAGTGACCCTTTCAGCTACAGTTGTTTGTCAATTCATCTTTGAAAACCAGAGAAAAGAAAAATAATAATAATTTCCATAATGTTCATATCCCCTTCCCCAGCCATAGAGTTGCTGAGAACTCTTATTTGCTTAGCAGATTGTTTGGTTTGCAGATATTGTTACCAATCAAAAGTCACCGGGATGTGTATAAGTTATGACGGACTCCCTGCTCAATTTGGCTGAGTAAATTGAGAGAACTTTTCAAGCAATAAGTTCTGTTAAACATGTTAAACAGCCTTATTTAATTTACCCCAGCAGTGTTTTTTAAGTGTTTTAACTATTTTGCAATTTGTTGTTGTTTTTTTTTCAAGAGGATTTTAATACATTACATTAAGAAAAAAAGTGAGAGAGAAAGATTTGAGTTATTAAATTTAATTCTTTAATTTAAATAAATATCTTTACTTATCGAAGGCTTCTTGATGTCGTTTAAACTTTCTTACAGGGACTGGAACGTAAAAAGGCCGTGAAAGTCAGCAATCCTAGAGCTATTCTGGTGAGTTAAGAACATTCCACTCTGACATCCATACAGATGTGAAATATAAGTGATTTAAATCTCGAATTGGAAATAAATATTGCCAGATTAATTCAATTAATCCCGCACTGATCAGCTATAAATCTTAAATCTCATGGAGAGATTGTGAGATTACCGACCAGTGTTGCAGTACTCGCACTCGGTACTCGAGTACTATTGGAGTACCGTTTTAATGGTATTTGTACTTGGCTAGCAAAATACTCGGAAGTAAATAACTGGAAGTCAATACTCGAGACTTAAAAATAACCTGTACTTGAAGTCATGTACAACTGAAAATGTACTCAGTCTCAATTATTTTATTATTTTTTTTTTTTTGACTCGTCATAATCTGATTGTCTAAATTGATGCTACTGCTATCCAAGGAATAGACGAATAAAGCTCTGGAAAAAAGCAAAATTGAAGTTGTCTATGATGAATTCACGTTTAAAAGATAGTTACCATGATAACAAGCACAGATTATCATCTAGAAATTATTCAAAAAGCAATAAATTTGTTGAAGCCTCATTTTGCAGTATTTGCTTTTAATAGGTTTAAAAACTACTTGTACTCGTACTCGTAGATCAAAGTACTTTAGTACTACCCGGCCACCTTGGGACCTTGTGTGCCTCACAAACCAAAAGTCTTCTTTTAGATTGGTCTCTGATAGCCATTTTCATACCGACAAATGTCATGGGAAGTTCCCAGGAAATTGGCTTTTTCACAGTTGAGTTCCGACCCCTCGCAAACTCCCACGAGGTCACAAATTCCTGGGAAAAGCTTATCTCTGCTTGGAGGTAGGGTTAGACAAGATAACGCTGGGGTAAGCGTGTATGGGAGTTCAATTTCTAGGGGGAAAATTGCATCATGTTTGAAAGGAAATTGTTCCCCAGTGTTTTCCTTGGGTTTTTATTCCTGGAAATTCACACTGTACTGTAGTATAAAAAAGGCTGAGGCTTAGAGTCGTGGTAAAGGGGTATATTGCCTTTGGTTTGGGCGCTTTGGGCTATAAAAAGCGTTTGTTATAAAGTGAATATGGTTGGAAAGTTATTTTAAAAGTAGAATAGTATGATTCACATAAGATCATAAACATCCCTTGAAATTGTGTGGTTTATGTGTAATTTCATGACAGAACAAGGTCTGCTGTTTTGTAGAACCAAGTGTTCGACTCAACAAAATGGCAGACCGTATTGTCTGCTGGTGGTAATTCCAGAGGCATTTTATGTTTATTAAATCATGACGACTCGCTAATTACAACACACTGTACGTGTTTTAGTGCATGAACAACTAAGGAGCAATTCCAAACAGCAAAATCTTGAGAAGTTTAAAGGCACAGTGCCCCTTTTTAATATCCACCTTAAAACCCTCTTGCACAGATGTCTGAAATGAGCATGGATGTTGAGGAGGAGCCTGGTCTCCCTGACTCCTTGGACATCAAACCTCAGAGACAGTCTTCCGTCTTCAGAGAGACCTCCGTCAACGATGTCCAGCCCAAGGGCAGCCCCCGTAAGGAGCAACTGGCCATGGTGTCCAACCAATTGGACAGTGCTTCATTATCAGAGAGCATTGGGGAGGCCCAGCCAGTGAGCGAAAGTGAGCTACGCAGGCGGCTTGTTCAACACTCAAAGTGAGTCAGGAAATGTTGAAGGCAAGGGGTTGTTGTCTTTGAAAACTTTCTCCTGGTTCATGAACACCAATCCCACATTAATGCTTTGTGGTTCAAACAAAACCTGTTCTGCGATACGCAACTGTTCTGACTCCCTCTGGCACACAACTTTTTTTTATTTACAGTAGTTGAAGGAGAACGTAACACATATTGATAATATTGATAATATTGAGGCCATTTCCAATTTTTTAAAAGCCCAAGACCCTTCAGAGAGGGTCCACATGATCCCACAAAGCTTGGCTAAAAGAAATCTGGCCTTTGTTGTAGTGCCACCAGCAGAATTGCCAAGGCCGTCATCCCAGAGGCTATGAGATTTGTGCACTTTTAGGTAACAGACCACTCCAGCATCAGCATATGTAATAACTCACAGGAGGTGAACCAACTAAGCCTGGCCATTCAACTTTGAAGTGTTGTTTCTAGATGGTATGGAGTAGATAAGACCGAAAGTGTGTTGGTTTTTTTTTACATTCATGAGTAAAGCTATTGAATATATTTGAACAACTGAGTGTTTAATTGCAGTAGGAAAAAGAGGAAGAAGAGGATAAGAAAAAAAAGGCGGGGCTAAACGCAGAGGGCTAGGGTTAAAGTTAATATAGCCTGTTTCTAGAGGGAACTTTGAATACGCTTACAACTTGTGTTTTGTTGTTTATTTTTGTTCTTGAAGGGAGAGTGAGGAGGCCCCACTGGGAAGGCTGCAAGTAACCCTAAGATACAGTGTGCCAAAAAATCGACTTATTGTCGTCATCCACAAGGGAGAGTAAGTAACCTCAGAGAGGATCTGAATTGCTGCTTGCTTTATGTTTGTTGCTGCTTCAAGCCCCAGTTATCCACTTGTATTAGTTGCTGTTTCAAGCCCCATCTATATTTCACTTTTATTAGTTGCTGCTTCAAGCCCCATCCATACTTCACTTGTATTAGTCCCGGCAGAGTTAGCCCAGAGTGACGTCTACCTGGACATTTCATACTTTGTCTTTTGCAGAGGGATTAAACGTCAAGAGTCGAACGAGGCTCCAGACACCTATGTTAGGATGTATCTCCTCCCAGACAAGTCAAAGTCCAGTAAACGCAAGACCAAGGAGGTCAAGGACACTCACGCACCTCTCTACGATGAAACGTGAGTAGAGAAATCGCTCGTTGTCTTTTATCTCTTAACCGGATAACAATTCATCGTTTGTTTTTCATTCCCCTTTTCCAGATTTGAAAGTACACTATCTACAATTGTATAACCAAACCCAAATATTAAAAGGTCATTTTTAGTAGGGAAAAAAGAAGATTTTTTGGTATAATTTTAATTTATTGTTGACGTGTAATTATGCTCTAGGACATTCCCATTGCATAGTCTGCATAGGCGTGCATCTACCGTGCAATGCCTTGTTTCTCCTGTACAAAGCGGGACAAAGGGTACTGGAACTCATGCGCAAAATCTCCCTTTGTCTGGGATTTATTGTGTAATCCCCCGGGTTCCAGACATTTGTGCGTTTGCTGTACAAAACAAGGATTATATGGGAGGTTCAAGATTCCAGCATATCCTTGTCGATGATCAGCCGTGGCTTACAGCAGAAGTTTGACCTATTCACTGTCAAGACCTTCAATAGTTTCTCAAAAGTAAACGAAAAATCCCTGTGCATTTTTTTGAGAAGGTTGGTTGTCTATCGTTCGCATAGTAAGGGTTTCATCAAGACGATATTCTCCAACATCAAAATTATTTCAGAACTTCCGAAAAATTCTGAAATTTTATACAGCACGACAGGTTAAAGATTTTTTAATGCTGCCCTGATGTTTTCAATGGACGAATAATTCCAACATCACAACAATTGTTTGATTACATCCACATGTACCTTCCACAGTGTGGAGTACATGATAGCAGCTAATGAAGTCAACACTCGCACGCTGAAGCTACTGGTCAAAGACAGCTCTCGCTTCATCTCTCTATCGGATCCTGTGATTGGTCAGGTAGGTATCATCCAGGGTAAAATGAGCCAGTGGGCACTGTCTTTATTCATGTGTGGTATTTGCTATGTCTATTCCTTTACAATGCTTTTAGTTAACAGACCCTTTGCATATGACACCATTAGTTCAAACAGCGCCCTCACAGGGGTCATAGGGCAGACCTGTTATTGGCTGACTGTTGTGCGTAGTTTTTTTTACTGTGCCTGTTTTCATTGTTTCATCTCGTTGAGGGCGGCTTATGCAAAGGGTCTATTGTAGTTTTACATTCTATCACAAGGTTAGGAACGTTTTGCTTTTGTTTTACTTTTGTCTGAAAGTAATATTAAATCATTTTTCCTTTGTCTGCTGCTGAATGTTCGCCTAAATTAATAACTTTTTTATTTTCCACACAGGCTGATATCAAGCTTGTGGACTATGATCTCAGCAAAGCTACAACAGAATGGTGAGTACTACTAAAACTGCTTTCTGTTTAGTAATTGTCTGAATCATCTTCAAAAATAACATCTAGAGAGATATGGTGTGTCATGGCCGAATGGTTGAGAGCACTGGACTCGGGCTCCGGTGTTCCTGATTAGCAGAGTGTGGGTTTAAGTCCCGTTTGTGGCACTCGTGTCCTTCAGCAAGATACTTTACCATACTTGCTGTGTCCTTGGGATGGGACATTAAGCCATAGTTTCCATGTACTAGGATTGGTTGTGCATGTAAAAGAACCCAGAACACTTATCATGAGAGAGTAGGGGTTCACCCCGGTGTTTCGGGCTCACATAGCAAGCACCCTTGTCTACAGGTTTCCTCAGGCTTGCAAGCTGCAATGATTAAGTTCACTAGTGAGACATCCTTGGTTTCATTACCAGAAATATATAATAATAATGATAATCTGGGCATGTTGTTGATCAGATAAGTTCTACATTGTACATGTACGACATGTACACGTTTCAATTCTCTTTTTCATTTTTTTGTATTCGTGTCTGTACAGGATTATTTTGAAACCAAACGACTCAGATGCCTCCAAGTGATTGCCAAGAGGTGATGACCCCCCCCAAAAAAAATGCCCAGATAAGGACATCTTACATAAATAAATGCCGCTTCCAAATCAAGCGACTTGGCTATGGCTCTTGGCTGCAGTGACAATGTTGGAGACTGCCTTTCAGTGATCCGCTCTTAGCCGCTGCAGAAGCCAGTAGTTTGAACACGACCTTGAAGGTTTGCCTTTGCACCTTGGAAATATTTAAGTCTTTAATTTTGTTCGGTCAGAAGAGTATGGGATTTCAGACATTGCCTGGTGGTGTATCAGATAATGGCCTTCTGATTGTTTGCGTTCAAATATTTATTCATGCGAAAAGACCTTATCATGGCATCCATCTTGTGGGCTCCAGGTTCAGATCAAGGCCCAGTTTCAGAAAGCTCTTTAGCAGGAAATTGTGCTTAGAAAATTTTACTGCTGAGCCAAACTTAGCAGGGAACCAGTCACAAACAATATACATTGCATTGTAGTTCGACTGGTAAACTGTTCCTGTTAAGCGAGATTTGTCTGTGCTAACTTTTTTGCTTATAACAGCCTCATGAAATTGTGCTCAGTGCAACCAGTCAGAGGATGGAAGGGCCAGATGTATAGTCGGGTTCCTTCTTTTGTTTCATATCTGTGGCTGTTGTTGCATACAGGGTCCATATCCACAGAGCTTGCTTACAAAACATAGCTAAACGCAGCAAAATTATAGTTACCAGATGATGGTTACCAGTCAAAATGCCACGTCACATGTATGATTTGTGACTGGTATCCTGCTCACTTTTGCTTAGCAGGAAATCATTAAGCAATATTTTGTGCTGAAAGAGCTGTATGATATTGGGCCCAAGAAGCAAGACATGGAGATGGAGACACTATGGCAGAGGTTGATTACGGATGAGATCAACCACCCACCTCTAAACGGACCCACCATTTCATTTTGTGGAAGGGATGTCTCCATATTTGTTACTGTTATTTATTCCCTGCCGACTCACATAAGCTCTTCCACACAGGGCGAATTTGCTTTGGAAATTTCAGGTAAAATTGGTTGGCTGTTATACTTGAATTACCAACCCTGGTCAACTCATTTATTTCCTTAAAACAGGGTTTCCTTTTCTTTTGTAAAAATTTTCTAACTTTTGAGCTTGTCCATATAATGTGTGTTGGTGCTATAATATCTACATGTATGCATGAAAAACAAGTTTAAAAGAAGGCCTGAAACTAAAGATGACCCCACTTTCTTCATAAACAGCAGTCGTCGCCCCCACACCCCTCCACCTTGAATAGAACTTCAAGTTTGTGTCACTTTAATGAACAATGCGCGTTGACTTGCTAGCGGTTTCTACTGATGATAAGTAATATAACAACACATGCGTGCACCCCTCCAAGTCTTCCTAGTTAGCAAAAACTGGTAATGCTGACATAGGATGTTTCCAACAGCCTACAGCTATGGCTATGGCTATGGCTGGATCACTGAGTCAACATGTGATGAAGCAGAGGCTGCCTTTGGCTACACCCTTAAGCAAGAGTCACCGCCTAGCCCCAAAGTTGGACGCGGTCACTGTGTTCTTCTGAAATGTGCTCTAAAAAATTCCTTTACATTTTTGGTTTTATAAAATCACGCAATTTCTTGTTTAACTAGGTAGTACTCATGATTAAGTTGAAGTTTTCAGGTAAATGCCATGTATTTTTGTGTGTGAATTTACTAAAACAAACCACCCCATAAAAATACAAACAAAACATTAACAACCAAAAAGAAGGGTCAGTTTCATAAAACCTTTAAGCAGACATTTTGTGCTTACAGAACGCCCCTTAGCATGTAAGTAACGCTATTAAAGCTGGTTCCCTTACTGGTCTTGTAGCAGGGCCCAAGTTCATTGAGCACAAAAAGTAGCGAAGCACGCACAAATTTGCTCTCCAGAGAAATGGTTACCAGCCAAACTACCATGTCACAGGTACAATTTGTTTACTGGTATCCCGCTCATTTCAGCAGAAAATTGGCAAGCAATTTTGTTTGGTAAAGCAGCTCTGTGAAACTATCTCCTGGTGAGTGAAACAACTACGTTAATTGTCAAATTTGCTTCACTGCCTTTTGCCTCTGCACATTTTACTGTCAAAGTAAAGACACAAATATTCTTTAAAATTCTGAAAGATTAAAACCCAGGCTAAAATTATTTGTCACCAGGGTCCTATTTCACAGAGCTGCTTAAGCACAAATTGCAGCTAAGCACAACAAATATTATGCTCACCAGAATGAAGTTACCAGCTAAAATACCATAGCACATGTACCATCTGTCAACTGTGACTCTGGTATCCTGCTTTATTTTTGCTGAGCAAAAACTTTTCAAGCAACATTTGCTGCTTAAGCTGCTCAATGAAATTGGGCCCAGATTGTAGTAGTTCATAACAGTTTTATTATTTTCTGGTTGCTAATTTTGGAATGTGGAATGTGACTTGGTGTGATGAGTGATTAGTTAATTAACATTTATTGGGAAATTGATGCACATATAATCATTACATTTGTATTCATGATGCAAACGAAATGTAATTTCATGTGTGTACATATATATGTATTTGGTTGAGGTTTTTTTTCTTCTCCGTGTTGTTTGTAAGTCTACTCAATAGTTGTTTGACTTGAAAAGTTATTGAATAACGTCAAATTTTTACCAACAATTATCATATTATAGACATTTTGTTTCTTCCATTTAACACTGGCTTACCAAAATGAGACTGGGGAAAAACTAGTCTGGTGCCTTGACATGTCAGTGCTTGTACAGGGAATCCGGCCAAGAATGCAGCAACTAGACATTTAGTAGGGATACAATGTACTTTCATGAGCAAATGTACCTTCTCACTTAAAACTAAGGTACAGCTTGGTAATGTTAATATAAAACTTGCTTCCCCTTCTGGCTTGCCAATACTGTCTGTAAATCAATTGAATGTACATTGCTAGGGATTTTTGTTATACTGCTTATATTATACTTGCTTGCTTACACTTTGTGTGCATCAATAAAATGAACAGTATTATGGACATTTCAACAGTGCTTTCACTGCCTTGCCAACACTGTCTATGCATCAATATAGGGTACATTTCTAGGGAATTGTAATTTACTGCTTTGCTACTGGCTTACTTACACTTTGTACGCATCAATAGAATGACTTGCCAATACTGTCTATGCATCAAAATAAGGTACATTTTTAGGGATGTTATTTCAAAACTGCTTCAAATTGCTTGCCAAGACGTCTGTGCATCAATAATCGGCACATTGCTTATAATCGTGTTCTTAATCTCTATGCGTAACAATGAGGCATGTAACTGAGGAAAGCCGACTGAAGCAAAAAATGTAGTTTTGATTTTTTTTAATGAATTGACGTGGATTGTCATCCATTTTCGTCACCGTTGGAATTAAGTCCGGAAATTCGGGGTTTTGTTCCAATGAAGTGTGGGGCGGAACATTAAGATATCTGTGTCGTCATGATCAAAGCGGGCCTGTGGCTGTACATGGATTAATGAACTCTCACCTAGTTACTTCATGGGCGCGCCCTCCCTGCGTGTCATATCTACAGGGAGCGCGCGCGTCTTAGTTCCTGCTTTGATCATTACACAGTCCCTTTGTATACATTTATTGCAGTTATTTTAGCATTACTGATGGATTTCAGGGAAAGTTGTTCTTCTTCATTTCATATTGCATTGTGTTTGTCTTTGATACTAACGCCTTGTGCACTTGCATGTATATTTTCATGGTGGAAACCTGGTGTGGTGTGTAACTATATTTTTAAGTATTATATATTTTATATTTTATCTTTTCTTGTAAGGTTTGTTGACAAATATAACTTATTTATGTAAGTTAGACATAATAATTCAAATGTCTATTCTGTCATTTAATGAAACGAAGCTGACGTGTTGTTTCACTTAAATTTTGTAACCAGATTTTCCACTTTTGTAACCTTCACTTTCACCTTTTCACGTATTTTGACGTAATAATTTGTTAACGACAATTGGTGCTTGTACAATTGTAAGGTTTGAAACTTTGCACGGTGGAGATGCAATCTAGTGAGGTCTGCATTAACACCGCGTACATGAAATGTCTCTGTATGGGTTGTGCCGGTGCCATAGGGAAGTCTGTCCGCCGGAGATTCTGTCCCCCATGTGGGAAATTAACATGGGCTGGAGGAGGAGGATTCAAAAGAGGGCGCTATCGGAAGAAGTTTGTATACAGTTTGCCATATGGGGGGGGGGGGGACCAGAATCTCCCGCCACACCGGTTCTTACATGAATCGTTGGTGTAGCAACTCCTGAAGACGATCAGAACATATTGATCGAAACGTCGAGGTGTTTACCAGCACAACTCACAGAGGGACATTAATGCACATGGTGCTACCGCAAACCTTATTAGCTTGTATAATTTTTCATAAAACAGTAGAACTTTTGATTAAAGGTGTTGCCCCCCACAATCTATATATCTTGTATCTGATAAACCGTCAGTCAATTTTAGTCGATATAAACTTTTTACAAAACAGGGACTATACAAAATAGCAAGGTATCGGATGTGTCTAAACTTTTAACTTATCAATAAACTCGTTTGAAAACTCGAAACTTTGACGTCAAAAAAAAAAATGAAATCAAGAGGCTGTATTTTAAGGTCGGGGGATATTTATTTTGCTGAGTGAGATTCAAATACACTCTTAAAAAAAACTCACGGGTCAGAAATGACCCGGATGCCGGGTACCAGGGAAGGTGGGGGGGGGGGGGTTTCAGACCCATATCTGGGTCAGGTCGACCTGGAAACTGGTTTTAAAAATTGAATTTTTAGTTTGGTTTATGCGTCAGTTTGACCCCAATTCTGATGGGCAATTTTCACGCAGATTCCCGGTGCATGACACTTGCCCAGAAATGAGTCAGCCCCCCTCCCCCGACCCTTAACCAGGGCCTAATATCAAAGAGCTGCTTAAGCAGAAAATATTGCTTAACAATTTCCTGCTAAGCAGAAATGAGCAGGATACCAGTCATAAATTGTACTTGTGGTATAATAGTTTGGCTGGTAACCTTATTTTAGTAAGCATAATTTTGTTGTGCTTAGCTACTTTTTGTGCTTAAGCACCTCTATGAAACTGGGCCCAGGTCAATTCTGACCCGTTTTTGTTTTTGTTTTGGTTTTTTTTTTAGTGAAAGCGTTATATTAATAATTGAGTAAATAACTGAATGTTGATTTTAATTGGCGTTTTATAATAATTGTTATTGGAGTGGGTAAAGTAAATGATACTTGGGAGGTATCTTAATTCTATTTTCAAATCAGATGGGTGGGGATTTTTGTAAGGATTTGTGTCTGTGAGTTTGTTTTCACATTCAAACCGGGGACCTATAACAAAAGAGGACAATAGGGTCCCCGGTTGGGTAAAGGTCCCCAGTTAGAAATTGTGTACAAAACCAATGGGAGCTGTTGCCAAAAAGTTAGAGTCCAAACAAAGGAGGGACAATAGGAGGTCCCCGATTGGAGGTGTTTACACACTTGTGTGTGTGTGTATGGTATGAATCCTATCGGCAAGCAGGGTTTTGAAATCGTTTTTACAGTGTCTAACTTTTTTGACTATAATTATTATAACGGTGAATGGTGTGATTGATTTGTCATTAATTTGACGTAGTGATTTAACAGATTCCTAAATTTGAACAAATCTATCTTCTGTACGTAAGAAACGACTGGGATGCAGAATAAAGACAATAACAAAGAAACATAAATCCACCTTTAACTTTTGTCATCTGGTGTAATGTTGTTTCATACTCAAGTATGATCCGAAGAGCCATTTTGTTCCTCTTACATCCATATTTTAACTATACTTTCCCGTCCCGCTTTCTAATCTACACTAAAATTACACAATTAGTTATACCTTAATTCGTTTACCATTATACTCAAATAAAAGTTTTAAACCATTAACCTTCAGCATACTGGGTAAAAAAAAAGAAGAGAAAACTGTACAAGTCAGTAAAAATGGATTTTCCACAGTAGCGGGATACATGATTGATTAATTATTAGTATAGACTATTGCAAACTACAACAACAACAACAAATCTACAGAGCCTTGGATGGATTTCACAAAGAGCTAAGAAACTCACCTTGAGATTAATCTGAGTGCTTTGTGAAACCGACCGAGCCCATTTCCTGCAGGCACAATATGTACACAGATCAACGGGGGAAAAAAACCAATGGAGACTTTTTGTATGATGTTGTTGTTGATGATGATGATGATGATGATCACGATGGCGATTTCGAGAGCGGTTAAGAGCACCGGACTCAAGCTCCGGTTTTTCTAATCGGTAGATTGTGGGTTCCAGTCCCGGTCGCGATTTTTTTTTTCCTGAACCTTTCAGGCAGCGTACGTGGAGTTTAAGCCAATCAGAGCGAGGAACGTCACATAATACCGCTTTCTGGCCAACGTACATATGTACACTGTACTGCCCGAAAGGTTCAGGAAAAAAAATTCGCGTCCCGGTCGTGACACTTGTGTCCTTAAGCAAGACACTTAACCATGATTGCTTCGTCCTTTGGATGGGACGTAAAGCAGTAGGTCCCGCGTGTTGTGTAATACACTTAAAAGAACGCAGTTAGGCTATACACTTACCGCTAAAAGAAGAGGTTTGCCACGGTGTTTCTGGCAGTGGCTGCTGAATGCACCGCAGCTCCTTGTAAAAACCTAGTGTGCTACATAAATTGGTCTCATAATTCAAAAAAATAAAAAACCTGTCTTAAAATGTTTCTGTTTGTTTTAGCACCTATATAACGTACTCTATATAAGACTATATTAATTTAAAATTATTATTTAAAATCTTTCTTTCCTTTTCGAGATGGTTGCTGGGTAAATTGTATGACTCTCGTTGAGAAAAGAAAAACGAGGAGGTATATAAAAAAAACTGCCCTCGATACTGTCGCTGTTTAAATACGTGAATCGATCCATCGCTTCGTTTGTTCTGCACTGTTTGCCATCCAGCGAATGTTCATCTTCGTTGTGACGATGGCCGACTCGTAGACGTACTGCAGACCGCCGAGGTGACGGTTTTTGCCGAACTCCAGCAACTGCGAACGCAAAGAAAATGAATATTGCACCTTACTTCGGTTCAACTAGTGTTTGATGTTTTAACTTAGTTGCTTACTTTCTTTTAATTCGATGTGATATTTATTTCCACTATGTGGAGTTAGGATCATAATACGTTTGGGAGAATACAAAAATGGAGGCACAACCTTGTGTTGTTCACCGCCTTGAAAAGCGGTACAACAGCAAAACATGGTTGGAAACATAACATTATACTCCAGCAATAAAAACAACACTGACAAAATTACAAACAAACAATCGTGTAATTTATTCTGAAAACGGTGAAATGATTCTTAAAGTAAAAAAATATATATACATATTAAGGCTACTGTTTATTACTTCATGTGAAAAACGCAAAACTTACTTCCTGCAGTCTCTGTTGGGTATTGAAGAATGACGTCATCTCCTCAAAGATGTCAGCGAGTACCTGCCGACGATTTCTTTTGAACCTGTTAGTATCAATAAAAGAAAACAAGCTGGAACGTTAACTTGATGTAATTAGAAACTTCGCTGCTGCCGTTAGTCTTTAGACTTCAGCAACTTTTCCTGTGTGGTGGTTTTACTAGGTAGGGTCATACGTTCGTGATGACCCCCGACAAAAAGGCGTCATTTCTAGCCGAAAGCTTACTTGTTACAAAGATGATAATGGTGGTGAGCATCCTGTGAAATTATTTTGTCTGAAATGCCCCCATTGATTAGAGATCACTAAAAAACATTTGAATCTGAGAAACGGTTCATGCATGAATCGTTTCTCACACTTTATGAGGGCTGGTGTCCGTTCGCGAATGCTGCGGCCTGAGATGCGGCTGGTACCCGCTGTCTCCTCGCAAAACGTGGATGAATTCGACGTTTTTGTGAAAGTACCAATTCGAAAATACAATGGCATTTTGATAGTGTTTTCTCAGCAAGTTAACACTGTA
>JAMKCF010000006.1:18959831-19144831 GCA_023634235.1 Pisaster brevispinus | reverse complement strand
GTAGTTTGGGATGACTTCAGCTTGCGCCAAGTAAAAAGTATCGTAGATGAGACCAATTCGATTCTCCTCAATGAAGACCTTCAGGAATGAATGACAAACAAGCACAAATTATGTCAAACAACTGGTTGACTTAAAAAATGGATTTGAACAGAGGCAGCCCCTGAAGAGAAGAGATTACTCTTCACCCTACTTTCTGGCTCCAGCTGCGTTTGTATGAGGGTTGGGGCAGTAAGGCTGTTTTGGGAGGCAGTGTCTCTGACCTAGTTCCTCAGGGTGAAACCAGGCTTTCTGCTTCTTCTCACCCATACACTTTTGCTTTGCTGAGATGTAGAACAAAGCGCCACTCCAACAGCTTTATTCCACGTACTACTCTTTGGAACTCCTGGCCTGGTGCACGTTTCCCTCCCTCATTCAGTCTTGGCTGTTTTAAGAGGAGTACCAACTCCTACCTTAATAGCTCGTCTGAGTTAACTTTCATCTTACACTGCAAAAACTGGGGTGTTAAATTGATTCTTTCTGGTATCTATATGTGACAACACCAACATGGTGTTATTTATCCCCATTACTATATCGTTGGTGAAATTAACACCGTGTCGGTGTTGTCACATATAGATACCAAGAGAATCAATTTAACACCCCAGTTTTTGCAGTGTAGATATCTTCTCGTTGTATACCAATAGTAGCTTTTAGCCTTGTTGGGGCAAACTTGCATAAAATAATATAATAAGTGGCGTTTTCAAGAGGCCCGTGTGGTGTCGAAGGAAACATGAAAGTATAAGCTGGAATGTTTGGAACTAATCTGCACCTTTTCTAAAATTAGAACGAAAACGGTTGTCCTTTTGGTATCCAGCACTTAGAAGTAATAACATGAAAAATCCGATGCCAGAGAAAGCCGCCCATTTTCCATGCGTTTCATATTTACATATGTTTCTTTAAGTTTTTTAAAGTTTTTTATTCAGTTGATCTAAAGGGAAAAGTAACTCAAATAAGTTAACATCAATATCATTTACACTTGGATCGGTGGCAGCTTGGTCCAGGAGACGTTGCCAGTTGTCGTCTTCGTAATTGACGCGATAGAGACCAACCATCTTGGCGTTGGCAAGGTACCAGTCATCAGATGCAGCCTCGTCCGGTAGAGTAAAATAGGCTAGAATTATCAGAATGTGTGCAATTATTAATACGAGCAAATAGAATTAGCTGTTGCAAACTGCTTACCAGCCAAAAGGACATATGGTATAAGCGCAACATATAGTTAGTGAAAACATAATTTGTATTCAGTTAATCTAGCGAAAATAGTAAATACAATTTTGACATTTTCAAACTGGAAGGGGGGTTGGGGTTGGTGAGACACCAGTCGCTCTGAGAAGACTGATGACTTCTTACTGAAATGAGTCTTGGTGAGTATACAGAAGGTTCTAGAACCCAAAAAAGTTGCTTACAATAGTCCTCAGGTTCCATCCACACTTGTTCCGGTTTGTCGTACTGATCCGCCGGTCCAGATTTATAGACGTACGTCAGCGGAACATACCAACGGTACCTGTGTACAAGGGACAAATAATTGACTGTTTAATTAATTCTATACCCGATATGTGTCAGAAAAACAAAGACAAAAGAAAAGAAAGATGAAGAAGAAGGAAACAAAACCACAACAACAGCAACAACAATAAACGTAAAATTAAAACTAAAAACCACAAACCCCAAGCAAACAATTTATGAGATTCTTACGGGGGGGGGGGGGGGGCGGTTACACCATGTCACTTAACTATCAGTACCAAACGTCACTCCTCCACGTGAGTGTAAAAATGTCTCTTTCACGCTTGCAGTCAGCGCGAACAGCTGGAAATTCTTTTGTCATTGCAGACAATTGATCCTTACAAAACTGTTTGGTAGTTCCCTCCATTGCAACGGGATTAAGAGGACACTTGCTCAAGAGAAAAGAAACTCCACTCGGTTTTGAAATGTTCTTTATGTTTACTGGAATTGAACCAACTACATGAAGCACGTGTGTTCAAAAATTAGTGCGTTATTCGACTCGAAGAAGTATCGAGAAAACGCGACACCCACGGGGGACATGTTGTGCAAGAAGGAGCCTGGTTGTCGGACCTGTGTACTTGACATCAAGGTTTGACGTGATACACCGTCGTTTGCGAAAGACAGGCCGTGTAAATTGTAATCCGGACCGGTTGAACTTTTCATCAACACCTGGTGGAAGGTGGTCACCTCACTGGGGGACAACCATGGAAGTTTGGTATCGTCGAGGGACCCTGTGAATGTCTTTCTGAACGTTTGTTCCGTGGATCTGATGGGTGCCCAAGTAGACCAGCTATGATGGGAACATAAAAGGCAACGACCATCTCAGGAAGATGGTAAGTTTACTTAAATTAAATCAAAGAGCATTTCATTAACCTTGAACCATAACCATCAAACGTGTACAGTTTGTATCACCGGGGAAACTATTGTACCAAATCCTGTCCGTAAAACTGTGTTTTTTTAGGGTTTTTTTACATTTTATTGAAAATACTAATACCTAGTTGTGTTTAAATTTTATCGATATTAAAACCCGCCTTCCATACTATGCTTTGGCGTAGCACGTGTTAAAACTGACAGCCGTTTACACCATAAGTCCCAGTTGTACAACTCATACAAAATGTAAAATTGAAAACACATTGGTTTGAAAATGAATGTTACTGATACTGACTAAAATGTTTCACTCCGAACGTTTCACATTATATACACTGCAGAGTGAATAAATATGTATACAGCAAAGTCTCGCACTTTGCTGGTCAACGAAATTAATGGAATGTACCAATATTCCGGGAAGGGGGGGGGGGTTCTGTCCAATAGGCAAACAAGAATTGTTTTTCGTTTAATAAAATTGGCAGTATCTAAAAAAAATAAAAACAAAAACTGTTGAAGTTGCTGTAGCATGGAGCTTCTTTTTTTAAAGTTCAGTTTACAACGGTTTAAAATGTGTATACCACAAGTGCCTTATCGAAACCGAGGCTTTGCTTCATGCATTGCACCGTACACTCCTTTACGCTGCTTCAGTGGTTTTGAAGCCGCGACCTTCGGTACCGCGTTTTGTGGCGGCAACCGGAGGGTCATTCGGAGCGCAATAAAAAACCGATATTTTTGTTTTTGAAATTACTCTGTGCCTTTAATCAGGATGGGAAGTATGTACCGATATAATGCTTAAGTAGAACCGGTTGCTTAAAACCTGTCTGGTCGAAATGTACACTGGATGATTTTGTCGTGTCATTGTTGAATTTACTGGTAACAAATCCCTGCATCGGATATCTCTCCTGCCCAACTGGTTCGTGCCACAACACTCCAAAGGAGACGGTGGAGACCGTAAGGGGGACTTAAGTCCACAGTACACAAACCATGGGAGTTCCACATAACACCAGCTAAACAAACAGAACACACCCATTCACCCAATGCTAGCCTGGAAGGCGGTCCACTTTGTGGTAATTTGTGGTACTAGTGTATTGGGGGGATCTCCAGGAAATTTACCATCTGATTCAATATTGTAAAACTTAAAACAAAACATTAAATAGTTCACAAGACATACCCGAGGTTACCGAACTCCTCATCTTGAGCCGTTCTGTTGACTTGAAGGAACAACTTCTGTGTGGCCACAACGTCTTGTCCGGTTCTTGTCAGAGTGATCAACGGGTAACCAAGTTGAAGGGTCCACGTGTCCATGATTTTCTTCACGTCGTGTTTCCCGACGTCCTTATCGGCCTGTACATTTGAAGTCGAGAGTGGAGCAGAAAAATCTTTGAGTATCAGTTTTTGAGGTTTTATTTGTGAGGGTCATTGTAATTTCAATATTGGCATATAACATTGTGTGCTTCAAGAGTGTTTGCGTCAATTACTTCAAATCATACTTTTACTTTGGTGTTTTATATCGGCCAACAAAAGAAGGCAAGTGTCATGGAAGAGTACAGTTTTCGGCATCGCCATTTTCTGCTTGTTTGTTTGTATGTTTGCTGCACCAGCAGCAACAACAACAACAACAGCAACAGCAACAATAAAGTTATCTTTGGCATGGTTGTTGACATCAGTGATCATTAATTTTTGGGAAGATGAAAACTATGTTACCAGTTGTATAGTTGGTAAAAGCTCAATTTTGACAGTAAACATAACTTTCAGATGGCATTTTTTTTTGGGGGGGGTAACTATGAAGTTGCATTTTGATCGAATTTTTTCTCCAACACTCGCTGTACTAATGGTCTATTAAACTAAACATGTTCTTAACGACCGACGGCTCAGATAACTTTAACATAAGTACTTACGTAGGTTAGTTCGTGCCATAGATGTTCCGCATTGGCATTCTTGTAGGCTCGCTCCTTGAGATAGTTTCGTATTCCTTGGTTGAAGACATCGAGGGTCAAGAAATGCTCCATCATCCAGATGATAGACCCTCCCTGTGGTTGGAAATGAACACCGGCGATTATAAAAAGGGGCATTTGAAATGGGAAAACTGAGGATTTGATGGCAAGAGGCCAGTTTTGCTCGTTAATACCAACCTATACCCCTACCCATTCCCAACCCATCAGCAACCAATTGCATAATTTGTTTGATTCTGTTGGACTGAGAACCTCGATTGGACATACAACCGTAATTCAGAGTTCAACGGTTTGGCTGGTTTCTCTGAACCGTATACCCTTTTATGGCTTCTTTTGCTTGTGATCTGACGTCATTAGTTAGATTTTAATTCTTCGGTAACTACCATTTTATATACGTGTGTTTTGATCACTGGTATCATGGTATTGAATCCTAGTAAACCACTCACAAGAATTGTGCGTGAAAACATTTAATAACTCCTTAAAGAGTGGAAGATCCTGAGTAATCTGCTATTCTACATACATTAGAGGAAATCATTTGACGGACTGTAGGTAAGAGATGATATTCTCGCAGTGAATATATTCAAAGTAGGGCCTAGTACCTTTTGATACGTAATGCGAGTGAATTGATTACTTATGTCATCATCTGTAGCGTAGACTGGTGCCCTGATGGACGGGTAGGTACCCAAACTGTCGTAGAACAGCGCCACGTTCACGGTGTCGATGTAATAACTTTCAAACTGCAAAATAGAAAAGTTGCATGATGAAATAACACAGTTAAAATCTTCAGCATTTTATAACGAGAGAACATTGAGAGCCGGGTTAATGGAGTCGATTAGAATAGACCGATCGAAACGTCATTTCAACACCTTAAATCGTTAACACCTTACTTCATTCAGAGCCACCATGATGCTATTTAGAGTTCGACAGTGTGCTATATAGTTTTCTCGTCGCCAACGTTCTTAGAAAGAAACCTAGCCTTTATTTCACTCTCAGCAAAATCTAATCCTCATTACTAAGGGAAGTTAGCAACAATGTTTAGTGTCCCGTTTATTTTTATTGTTGAAATTGGTTGTCGTTCTATCATCATTCTATTATGTAGTGAACGCAAGTATGACCTCAATCTTACTTATAGGTCCGATGCAACGCTCTTATTTGCATATTTGCTGTAAAAACTTCAAGTTTGTGTCCGCAACCTTTGGATGGACCGTTCGATGAAGCAAACTTCATTTGAACTAATAACCAACAATTTGGTATCCGATCGTGTGCCACCAGTGTGTAGACTCAAGTAGTTGAACCAAATTAGAAAAAAGAAGACAATTTCAACGACTAAAAACCAAATCATTATGTGACCTACATCAATACAAGAACCTAAAATATTGCTCCAAGGTCAAATTTAGTTTTGCGATCCGCCCATTTCCCAATGGATATAGTTCTTTTGAAAATGGGGGGGGGTATAACCATTTTCCAATCTCAGGTTAAAACGGTGTAAACTGCCACTGTATTTGACTCATATTTTAGAAAATAAGTGCATCACAAAAGTGACCTTAGCTCCTCTCATTAACAATCAATCCCGATTCCCGATCTCTGTCCATATCTGATATGTAAAAAAAGTCACCTTTTTGAATTCCGGATGTACGTAGTCCACACCGATGTGCTCCATGTAGGTAGCAAACCCTTCGTTAAGCCACAAGTCGTCCCACCATTCCATCGTCACTAAGTTACCGAACCACTGGGCATCAGAAGAAGAAGAAAAAAACCACTGATTTATTCACCCGATTCTTTTGTGTATACGGACATGATTAATTCGATTTCAACCAAGCTTAAAGTTCAACCAGTTTGGTCCGCATTTAACAATTTATCTAATTTCACCAAGAAACTCGTTCACTTTTAAAACATGGCTCAATCAATTTCGTTTTGGAATAAATCCTCCGTCACATGAGCATTCAACAGTCAAAAGAAACAATTCAATTTCCACAGTTTAGCACTCTCTGGTCAAATTATGATTATTCAATTTCATTAGGCCGTAAAGATCACTCGAATTCGTCAAAGCCAGCAGCTAACGGCAGTTCAACCATTAAATTTGATCAATAATTATGACAAGGTTGTAGAAATTCAGCTGAAGAATGGTGAAAATGTAGAATGGCAACAAAATTAATGAAATTGAAAAGACTAAAACGAACTTTAAGGAGCAGAACGATATCATGATTATGTGCACAAAAACAAAATTGTATGTAACAGTAGCTAAAAAGAAACCTCATCGAATTAGGGGGTAATGCGTGACTTTGAAAGTGTTTTATGACATTGAGTTTATTTTTACTGAATTTTACCGGGAAAATGTGTATTTGTCATAATTATTATAAAACTGCATGTGAAGCCCAGTTTTCAGAACTTGTAAGCATTGTTGTGAAACTAATTACTACTTTGGGGGAATTCTTCCGCCGAATAAGTGCTTCGTGCTTTCTATCGCTTGCTTATCTGACTATTTCCTCCATGTTTGCGTGTCTGGCTTCAATGTTTGGACTCGCTTTTCCAACCCAACCCCCCCCCCTTGTATAGGTCAGTCGATACGATTTTGTTCTTCAGGGAATACACTCTCCCAGAGTGTTTGTACTTCTTCCTTGCTGATCTCCCATATACCGCATTTCTACTGCACTTTCCGATTTGGCTTGTAATTATCTTCTCTTTGCCACTCTGAATGTAATGATGTTGTATTAAATTTCCCCCGAAGTATTTGTCTACTAAAGCGTAATTAGCACGGAACCTTTCCAAAACGAATACCAACCTGGAGAAGGGATATCAATAAATTGTATTTCTGGATCCCGCAGGTCGTGGCCTCGAAAAAAACTAAGTACACCCGAGGAGATACTTCAGATGTCCTTGTCCTATACAACCCTCCCCCACCCCATTAACCACGATAGCACTTATCTACTTAATAGTTTATAGCCATTAAATCGACGTTCCAGCCTGATCCAAGGAGTGGGTATATTTATCAGTGTTGACTTTTAATCGAACGATTGGTTGATTGACGATAACCTGGAGTCAACTTCGAACAATAACGATTACCCGGCCTGGGGGTGGGTATCATAATTGACCTTTGACCCCTGATCTTTCGTCGTTGTTATAACCCTTGACCTGTATTGATGATAATGATATTTACCATATGAGCTAGCTCGTGGGTGATAATCTCCGAGTAGAATGTGTTGTCACCAAAGTCTTCCTGGCCGTACAGCAGATAAATGTCCTGGTAGGTGATCAGACCCCAGTTCTCCATAGCGCCTGCACCAAAGTCTTGTATAGCTATATGATCTTGAACCGAGAAGAACAAACACACATAAGTTTTAGTCTTCAGGCAGGACGAATGTAAAAATAACTTTATTCTCAAAGCGGTCTTTTAACAAACTTGATTCCATGACCAAGGCAATCATGTTGATGTCTTAACACTCTCCACAGAGATCCGAGATATGATTGCTGGAAACCGTAAATTGTTAAAAAAAGACCCAAACAAAATAAATAAGACATTGCTCAGATTTCAGAACTTGGAGAGTGGAAATTGCAAACAAAGTTAGATCAACAGTTGTTTTACCATAAAGGGACAACAAAAAAGTGTAGTCTGAAATATAACACAAAAAAGAAACAGAAGCGAACGAAGCGCAACAATTGGGCAGTATTTTGAAATGGACAACGGAAGTAGCTGTAGCCGTAGCCGCCAATTCGGAATTGAACGGCCAATTGCGAAAAGACATGACCGGTTGTAAAACCTTCGGACGGCAGCATTTCTGAAAATAGTTGTTTTGTGGGGTTGAAATCTCACCTTGTTTATCCAATGGGAACTCACTGTCCAAGTATTCATCCAAATACGTCTGGACTAAATCTGAGACATTGAGAGCGTACGGAGCCAGGTTGATCAGTTCTTTCTCGCTCCAAATACGAATCTGAAAACCAATCAAGACTTATATTGAGAAAGTAAAGGAACACGAAGAGTGAAATCTCTGTTGCACCAAGTGTGAATCTACAAACCAATCAGGAAACAAAGCCTGATAGTCGCACCAAATGCGAATCTAGAATCCAATTAGGAATCGTATACAGAAATGTATTACCAAGATCGACCCTTTCCGTCTTGCACCAGTTGAGAATCAAGATACCAATCGAAACCCGTTTCCTAAAGGACAATCTTTGAGCGAAAGGATAATTTAAATGTGTGACCAACTTAGTGAAACAAATGGACTGCTATATAACAGATCACTTATATACAAACTGTTATTATGTTTCAGAATTGTACTTGAAAAGTAATATTTGTTTTTACACATTTGTCTTGTGAAAGAAAAGACACGTCACAACTTTATTAAGTAAAATATACCTGATACAGGTATGTGAGAGCCAAGACCCCTGTCCATTGTTTAAGCGAATTGCAGTAAATGTTACTGTTAAATCTATTAGTAAAAAGGTGAAAATGTATTTTTAAAAATATTTCAATTTGAAATAGTTTATTGAGGAAAAATAAAAATAACTCCACGCAGTGTAAGGCCGAATAAAGAATTTTTGTACAGATAATCATATAACAAATATGTTTATATAAATATAAATATGAAATGGAAAACAAATAGGGAACAGTAGAATAACAAATTGTGGTAACTTCCGGAAAAAAATCCACGTAAACGAGGGTTACATACCAGGCACCCGTTGGGGTTCATCACGTCGATATGGTCGTAGTCATTGATTATGAAAGCTAGGAGGTAGGTCGGGACAGAGGGCACCCTCTTGAAGTAAGTCCTAGACCAATGGCTGTCCAACTGGATACGCCGTATGTCAATGCCATTAGACAAGGCGATCATGTCCGTACGATGTTCTAGTTGTACGTCATAGGATGCCTTGAACGTAGGCTCGTCGAAGCACGGCAGGACACGGCGGGCGTAAGGTCCTTCCATCTGAGTGGTTGCAATGTATCTGTAAAAGTGAAGCATTGTGTTAGGACAGCTTTTTAAAGTACTTGCCGAACTCCCTCAAGGCAATAAATGTAGTTGCCAAACACCCGAAGGGTTTTTCTAAGGTCCGGCCTCAGTCCCAAGTTCACTCGGCTCCAATATACCAATAGCCAATTTGAATGCCCGTGCCGTAGCGCAAGTTTCAGAGTGGCTGTGGAGCCTATACCTGGAGCCGGCAAAGATGCCGGGAGTTCGAAAACGCCCATTACATTTGAACTGACCTTGTGTTGTTCATTGAATCCATGTACATGCTCGGGTAAAATCCGGCTTCGTCGTCCCCTAGGAGTCCAGAGTATGTGATGTAGATGTCGTATTCTTCATGAGGTCGAAGCATCTCTTTCAACTTGAGAACCAAGAAAGCGTACTCCTCAACCATCATATAACTCTCAAAGATGTCTGTCTTATCCAATGTACTGACGCTATGGACAGTTGGCATACCATGGATGCTGATATTCTTAGAGTGTAGGGTGATCTCATCTGTTGCTTCCATGCACTCCACTTTTATCCGGACCCAGCCGTCAAAAGTGAATCTCTGTCCGAGCTTTGAGTCTGGTACGTCCTCGTCGTACAAGAACGGACGGAGGTTGAGCTCGTAGCGTCTCGGTAGGACGGTCTTGGGTAGCCGGCCCTTCATGAGATCTGAAGGCGCCACGGTGGTTGGTCTGACTGGCTCCGTGGTTGGGTTGGCAGGCTCGGGGGTCTCCTCGGCATCAGTTGGCCTAACGGCTGCTTTGGTCGTTTTGCCGATCAGAGGGGCCTTGGTGGCGACGCCGTTGGCCGAGGAGAGATCGGGAATGTAGAACACCATCAGCGCAGTGGCAGCGATGAGTACACAGACGGTTAGGACGGAGAAGGCGATCATGGCGGGGCTGCAGTACATCCCGTTGCCCTTGCGGCCAGGCGGTTTTTCATCTGACGCACCTTCGAGGCTGAACTGATCTTTCGCCATCTTGAATTGCTGAACTTCTACACAAAAGTGAAAATAGTTTTGCTTGATCAGATCCTAAGTCTTAGTCAAGATACTGTATCTCATCAATATTATCAGTTGAATACTGTTTCCCCTCCCGAGTCCTGCGGGAAAAAATCCACAGGTATACTACTTAGGTGGAATTCGAACCCACGACACCCACCGTTTTATAGCAGGTGTTTTAGTATTGGATAGCCGAGCGTGCCCATTGGCTAGAGACCAGTTCATCAGTTGACTTAAGAAGAAAATCAGTTTATTGTGCCCCGAGAGCCATCTCCATTTTACTTCTTGTTCAGAAGAATAATGCGTATTTTGAAAAAGGTACATCTTCGAAGTATAGCCCTATACCTTAATTGATCTTCTAGCTCCTACATTACATCTACATTGATCTACGTTTCACAGTCTACACCAAGTCCACTCTCGTCGGACCGGAACAACAGCATGCCGCACCTCACCCTCTCACACATGGCCGCTCTGACCTAAGCTACGGAGGCTAGTAGCCCAGTGTCCCTGAGTCTACAAATGCACTTTATGAACTGCAGACACCAGGAACCGACTTGGGTTCCGACTCTTTAGCAAAAAAGGTTCACCTTAAACCTCAGCAAATCACGTGATACGTTCCCATGCCAATCTTGAAGCAATCTTAGCGTACTCGACTGGTTTACTTCTCATAAACCAGTTAACGTTATACACCACTGTAAAGTTTACATATAATGGCTTCATTTATATGTTCCTCTTTTTCTCTTTCCTTTTTTTTTACTTCCTACGAAGTTTTGAAAAAAAAAGTTGTGGCCACTGCTCTATTTAATATTTTATTTATTGTATCGGTTACCGGTGACCGATTTTGTAGGGTAGAGTTGAAAGGGATGAAAACAAAATGTTTGCCGTGTACTTTTTTGCCGAGGTTCTACAAAGCTTTCGCGCTGCGTGAATGTGCCTTTGTTAACGTTTGCATGGGAGTGTCTCGAATCACCGGTTTAGGGGTTTGTGAGGGAAAAGTATTTAATAGTCAGTATTTAATAGTCAGTATTTAATAGTCAGTATTTAATAGTCAGTATTTAATAGTCAGTATTTAATAGTCAGTATTTAATAGTCAGTATTTAATAGTCAGTATTTAATAGTCAGTATTTAATAGTCAGTATTTAATATTCATGTGAAATATACAACAGCATCATCACCTTTTTTAAGGAATCGGAGTGAACCACTTGGGGTTCGATTAGTTAACTCGTATATATCTCTATACAATAATATTCAAGATTTTCTGGATGGGCCGAAACCATACTTCAAGGAACAGTTCACAAGACAGAAGAACAAGTGGGAAGACATCAAAGAATGGTCGGGCTTGGGTTATACAAAATCACCGTGAAATGTGGAGGGTAGAAGTTTAATAGTGGAATGACCTGATTGCAAAGTCATTCAGTCAAACAAAAACAAACAAACACCCCAACACCCAGCTCTGTTTGTTTTGCGTACACTCTTTGGACTTTACTTTGTTCTGTACACTTAAGAAAAAACTTATTCTTCAACACTGTAAAAAAACACAGTGTGAACGTGCGTAAGTCCACTAAGTGTTTCAAGTCCCTATTATAGGTGTGTGTGTGTTGAGTGTGGGTGTGTGTGTGTGGGGGGGGGGGGGGTTCAAAGGTCAAACGCTGAATCACATACCACCCACGCAAACCTCCTTTGTTGACACCACAACACACACATTTCTAATAGCCACTGCAAGTTCTGTCCCGTAACCATCGCGTGCAAAGCCCAAATCTTTTAACAAAGTTTCGACAACAAAAATACTATTCATGTATGTTTTGCTCAGGTTGTTTACATTTTCACGGTTAGTTGGTCTCTCTCTCTCCCTCTCTCTCCCCCCCCCCTCTCTCTCCCCCCCTCTCTCTCTCTCTCTCTCTCTCTATCTCTATCTCTATCTCTATCTCTATCTCTATCTCTATCTCTATCTCTATCTCTATCTCTATCTCTATCTCTATCTCTATCTCTATCTCTATCTCTATCTCTATCTCTATCTCTATCTCTATCTCTATCTCTATCTCTATCTCTATCTCTATCTCTATCTCTATCTCTATCTCTATCTCTATCTCTATCTCTATCTCTATCTCTATCTCTATCTCTATCTCTATCTCTATCTCTATCTCTATCTCTCTCTCTCTCTCTCTCTCTCTCCTCTTCTCTTCTCTCTCTCTCTCTCTCTCTCTCTCTCTCTCTCTCTCTCCTCTCTCTCTCTCTCTCCTCTCTCTCTCTCTCTCTCTCTCTCTTTCTCTCTCTCTCTCTCTCTCTCTCTCTCTCTCTCTTGCTTTTAAAGCATACGAAAGCAAGGTTATGTTCAAACTTTGTCAATTATATCTGACCCCCTAAAAAAACCCGATCCCCATGACGAAATGATGTATAAACCAGATGCAACTCGGTATCATTAACTATACGTTTCATTAAGCTATAGACCTTGGCCTTGATATAAGATCTGACTCTTTTGCACTAAGCTAAGTATGGCCTTTGGAGGCCACAAATTCGTGTACAAATCAAATACATTTGGTGTTTGGCCTTAGGACAAACACAAAGCTGTTCTGTTGTTTCCTTTGATTAAACGCTCGAGACCTTTAAAGTGAACGTAGTCCGACTTTGAGAGACAGAAGAACCTTCACCCTTCACAGACCCTTATTTTGACTTCAAGTGAGTCTAAAATCATAATCTGGATCTTCATTCTGATACTGACTCTAAAACTGATTTTAAACCTGACCCTGAACCTGACCCTTACTTTTACCTTCCTTCCCACCGAACCTTGCGGTATAGGACCCTTATTCGTACCCTCACCCCCACCTGGTTCAGCAGTTGTAATTGTTTGATTTGAACTTCGGAAGAAAGGTCAAATTGGGTATGCGTAGTTGAATACATTGTTAAATTTGCCATAAGGTACAACATGCCACAAACACTATGGCTTGATGACATATGGCTCAGGAAATGTGAACTTCCTGTTTGGACCGGAACCAAAGATCAAAGTTTGGTCACTTTTTTCAATAACATTTGAAATGTCTCACAAATTACAAGACGGTGCAGAGATTGTAAATTGTGGACATTCGTTTCAGGAAATGTGATTTTTTAATTGAACAACCTGTTTGTACCGGAAGTAAAGTTCAAAGTGAGGTCGTCATTATTAATTAAATGTTACATGTCTTCTAAACTATAAGACAGAACAAACTATACGACTCGATGACATGTGGTTTAGGAGATATGATTGTTTAAAATAATAAGCATTAAATTACCGTAATTTGACACCCGATGACGTCACGATAAAACAATTGTTTTTCATACTAACACAATTTAAAAGGTAAAAGATGGTGTATAACTTAACCCCATCTAATGTCTTTTAACGAAACCCTAAACGTACGTAGGAATTGCAAATATCTATAGGGTCCTTTCTCGGTTAGGATACCAATATCAAGGTAATCTCCGATGCATTGCCGTGATTACGCAATCATTTCCCGATCAGCAAGCTAGGTATGGTTTCGGATTTGCCACTTTATCTTTAATTATTGTGGGAATAAGTTGTACTTTTATTGGCTTTAATAGCCTGGAATAACTCTTAGTGAAAGCATTTGTGTTTTCAAAACGATTTGTGTATTATTGGCAACTAAGTGAACTTATTTTGAAAACTTTTGTTTTTTGACCAACTTCACACTTTTCAGAGCCATGAGTTTTGTACACAGATACAAAACAAGCAATAAATTATGTCATGTTGACGTTGTCCGGCATTTTAGGCTATTAAACAGTTATACAGTAACCCACAACTAAGTAAGGTTTGCGGTAACACCATGTGGAAATTTCCACATGGTGTTACCACAAACCTTACTTAGTTATACTCCCACCATACAAAGTTAAAAATCCTATTTAGTAACCCACAAGTATAAAGTAGAACAAGTTTGACGATCGGACGTATACTTTTTGAATATGGTAGTCTCAAGATTGGCTAATTAAATATTCATGTCATTATAACTGAGTAAAATAATTAATTAAGTAAAACTAATACATCTAACGACAACTTCATTACCTAAGCCTTAATATGATATAGGATCTGACTTTTTTGTACTAAGCTAAGTATGACTTTTGGAGGCCACAAATTCGTGTACAGATCAAAGGGGATTTTTTGATGGATGCAAATAATAATAAGAAGAAGAAAAACAAATCAAAACCTTGACGAAAACAATAGCTATTCCGACCTTTATGTCGGAACACTTAACAAACATCTTGAAGAAGACAATAGCTAAAAAGTAATAACCATAATAGTAAAACAAAATACCACTCACCGAATCACTCGATGGCCCCTACGGTCGCTTCTTTTACAGGCCAAATACCTGATCAGCAACTATGCAGTATGTTCAACTATCGGGACCTTTATGCAACTTTATAATGTATTCTGATATAGGATTATAACACGTGGTATAAATAAACGGTGCTATCTTAAGTATAGGGCTATTCAAACTTTGCCATGTAAACATAGGTACCTTGATAGAACGGACTAGCTTATAATTATTCATCGGGTCACGTGTTACTGGGTAAATACTGTTATTAGACCGTGAACGGTACCGAATGATACAAAACCATATCTGAATAGTAACAGCAAAAAAAGTTAATGGCCTGACGTTTCGACCCTATAGCAGAGTCTTTCTCGAAGGCTAAATGACATCGCAACACACATAAACATGTGAAACAAGAGCAGCCAAGTGGAAATACATGAATACTAGAGAGAGGGGGAGGGGCATAGGGGGAGGGGCAGGAGGGGAGGGGAGAGAGGGGGAGAATGGTGTATCCAGCTTGAGGGTGTTGACTGTTGATCTGTACACCTGTAGGACATCACTTCAATCTTCCTAATCACTCCATTTCTGACATGACTTTACAGGGCATTGAGGCACTATAGGTAACCACAAAGAGAGACTGTTCGTCTGAGTAGGGAGAAACTGTGGATAAGGCGCCTCCAGACCATTCAACCCCACGGTTTGAACTTCCAAGAAGGAAATGACTAATAACCTTTTGTCTTTGCTTTCTCCTTGTTCCCACAGATATCCACCTTTGTAGTCGTTTTATTACTTAATTACATAATTACCTGTTCTCCCTCTTTCATTCTTCCATTTTGTTCTTTGTGTTTCCAACTACTTTCGGTCAACTGGCCCCTTCCCTCCACCCGCTTGTCTCCTTATTATTTGTTTACCCCTTGCTTTTTCTGTATGCTTTCTGCTTCTCTCTATCCATGTATTTCCAATTGACTGCTCTTGTTACACTTGTAAACAGATTGTTTATGTTTGTTGCGATATCATTTAGCCTTCGAGAAAGACTCTGCTGTGCCGAAACTTCAGGGCAATAAATATTGTTTGCATTTTATACCGCATGACCTTTTGGTTGGTAAGCAGTTTGCAACAGCTAATTCTGTTTTCTCAATAACATCAGATAAGTATTTTGAATCCCCCTTATCTAATCGCCTGGAAACTGGAAAGCTAATCTCCTCTGGCGAAGATACTGTACGCGTTACATAGTTAGTAGTAGGCCTTTGTGTTAAAGTTTATGGATACACGTCGAACTTTGTGACCGAGAAACGGGATAACGCTGTCTCGGGGGTACGGTGCTCTTGTCAAGATACTGGGGTAACTTAACTCGAGGCTGAAGACATTACGAAAGAATGGGGACTTTGTTTACGGGCAAGTCATCTTGGGATAACGTCATCGATATTTGTAGGATGTCCACATCCTAGAAGATACTTTATCCCAGTTTCTCAATAAGTTGGATGGCATTTCCAATGCTCCGTACTACAGGCTCACGTCGGGTCAAATTGATACTCCGTGTACATTTCCAAAATTGTTACAATGCCTACTGCAAAAACCAGGGTGTTGAGTTGACACCATGGGTATTGTCACATATAGTTACCCGAGAGAGAATCCAAATTAACATCACAGGGTGTTGAAAATAACACAAATGTTAATTGTGTCGGCACAAAATTAGTGTCAGTGTTATTTTAACGCCCTTTGATGTACATTTCGTCTCTTGTTTTGCTATCTATAAGTGACAACACCCCTGGTGTCAATTTAACACTCCAGTTTTTTGAAGTGTGGTGCATTGTCACGCTACCATAATATTGTTCAAGTGCCTTGTGAACATTTAAACGTTAAGGAAGGGCTGCTTGATGGAGTTTTAGTTTAAGTAGGACAGCTACCCAAGAGGTAAAAACATGATTTAAGTAAAATGCTAACCAGTTTCTGTACTTAGTTCGGCAAATGCATGCATTGTCCGACATTCTAAATTGCGAATGGAGTTATTAGCCTATGTCTGAAAATAATACAAATCATTTTGACAAATGCAAAAGCTACAATTTTTGTGTACATTTGCTGTCCTATCCATATTGATTTGACATACATTATTTGACAGCAACAACACACGTCGTCATAAGTTATGCCATTATTTTAATATTCAACTAATTTCAACCAAGTAAATTTCAACAGACATCTTAACGTCATATGTGACCAAAAACAACGGTAAAAGGTTTGACCCATTGGCCATCAAGTGAAGCTATTAAGGTACTTTATGTTCAGTGTTCATAATCCGCTCAAATGTTATTTATGTAATTTTAGATTTTAATCGATTGTTTTTTTAAAATTATGTACATTGCATTTAAACATAAAAAATGGTCATTTGTCAAATATTGGAGTGACTGTCATATTCTATTTAACATAGTTGGAATTTTCATCTTCTTTTTAAAAACTAGAAATACACAATTGAAAGCATTTGAGTGACATTGAGTATTGTTTAATGCATTCATTTCTTTTCGGGGCTTACAACATAACAACACAAAGTGGAACTTGAAGGGATAATAAATCATGAATTTTGTGCATGTTCACAATCGGGTTTCTTCTCATTGTTGCAACCTAAAGAAGCAACGGCAATTTCGGTGGACTTTAAATTGCTGTACTTTTGCCACACGGTGACATTATTTCAAACGAACATTTTTTTCTCTGCCGGACTATTGTACCGGTGTGAACCTCTGAAACCGCCTCCTATATTTTCGATGATTATCAACTCTGCACTTTGTCCATCAGCGACCTGATCCATTGCTTCGTTTGGTCAGCGCTGTTTGTCATCCATAGAATGTTGACCTTTGTTGACGTCATGGCAGCTTCCATTGCATATTTGAAACCACCAAGATGGTGACTCTGGTCGAAGTCCAACAACTTGAAAACATTAATAAAATCAGAGCAAACACAGAAATCATAAGAAATTAAACAGATAGAAAATGGCAATCCCGATAAATATGCAAGCAGGTGCAAGCAGGTTATTTACTTTGACCACTAACAGTTCATGTATTGGCTTACTTAACAATGTTTACCTATTGTCTTGTTCAGAGTGTGCTGTCCTCGTCAATTACGCCTCTATGTTTTCAACCATAGACCATGTAACCTGTGACAAACATATTGACAAAATAGGGAGACCGCCAACATAAGGCTAGATAGCTCAGTTGGTAGAGCGCCTTCACGTTAATTCGGAGGTCGTTAATACAAATCCCGCTGTAGTAATTTTTTCCCAACTCAACCCCAAATTAACTCTTGAATTTATCTGGAAATTCAGACGCAGAATATACAATTTTCTATATGATCAGTGTAGCATCTTGCCTGCCAGGAAACGTCCTGGAATGTACAATATCACTCTTTTTCTAAACAAAGGTTACATGGTCTATAGGCCTCTTTCGTTTGGATTCGGCTTATGGCTATGCCTTCCTGTCTGAGGCCCCGTACCGAAAGCATCTGGGGTTTCCAGAACAATGCTTAGCACGGAAAAACAGATTACCAGGCAAACTACCATATCATGTATAATGTTTATGACTGGTTCACTGCAAATTTGTGCTCTGCAGAAAAAAACTTACAAGCAATTTACAAATTTTGTAAAGAGGGGCTAATAACACAGATACCCTTAAATGCAATTGTAAAAAATTTAACTCATGTTCACGATATAGCTATATAAAGGGCATGGGGTCATCTGTTACCTTCCAGTGTCTCTTTTGGGGTTACATAAGATAATAATTTACGCAAATATATGGATGTTAATGGGTAAGATCACTGACCTCTCGTAGTTTCTCGCGAGTGTTGAAGTGAGACGTGATCTTCTCAAAAGCCTCGACCAGACGCGGCAGTCGCTTTTTTCTGTACCTGGTAAAGTCACAATACATACATTGAGGGAGTCATTTTCTATTTTAATGATTTACAGCACCCCATTTTTTCTTTGTTCACATTCTCTCCAAACCATACATAAACCAATTATTTTTAATATTTCATTGCTTATTATGGACTGAAACCATATTATCAACATAGAACAACATTTAGGGCCATTACATGTTGTAAAGTTCCTCCCAGTTGTTGCGAATGAAGTCCCATGCAACCTCGTACCCATCTGGATTCTCGGCCAAACCCATCAGAATCAGTTCAGTGTCTTTGACACTAAACATTGTAGCTCCTCCGGCCAAGAGACGGCTGTGTATGAAAATCAACAAAATAGTAAGAGTATATTCGGTGACACTTAAAGGTAATAGAACATGGTTTTTGACCCCGGATTGTTTTCATATTAAAGGAAGAATTTGTGCCTATCATCAAAACATCATTGTAGAAATTTAGTGGTGTGGTGTCGTTCACCCTTATTTATTTAGCGGTAGATGGCGTCGATACGGGACAGAAATGGGTACCTTTTCAAGAGGAACGTTTTCCGTGAGCACGTGAGGGCGCTAATCCAATGCGATCGCTCAAGTCGGTTGTTGGTTGTTTGCACCACGTGCCATCCAAAGTCCCACTCTGATTGGCCACCGTAACGAATGCCGCTACAGTACACAGTTGACCTCAGGTTTGGGTGGACTCTGAGGGATGAACAATAAGACTCGAGAATAATTTAAAGCTACGTCAAGCACAGATTTTCCATGTACCCGAGGAAGTTAAAAATGAAACACTAGATCTTTCTTGACGTGTTTAGATCCACGACTGTTTGCTATTTGGTTCCTTAAAAACATGCATTGTCGCAAGGATGAATAAGGCAATTTGTTGGTGGCACCAACGTACGACTATTGTATGACGGATATAGCGACGTACGCAAATGGTTTATGGAAAAATCTATAAAAAGAGACACACAGCACGAATTCCACCGTCCCTCCAACTTCGCCCTTTCTCATCGCTTCTCGGTGCATGTAGGGTCATATGATATTTTTTCAAGTTTAAACTATAAAGTATTTCAAATAATTATAGATCCTCAAAACATTCATGGATAAGGTATGTTGGAAATCACTTACGTGTTTAATGTCGGATCACTGACATAATCTTTGAACATTGTGGTCGTTTTGGAAATGCAGTGGTTGTTGCCGTAGAAACACGCCATCGATGTAACATCCAATTGAGTCTCCCTCATTTCTCTGTCAAATCAATCAACTGTAGTTCTTCAAAACTCGCTTCAAATATTCAATAAAGAATTTGTTTTATCAAACTGTTTGTTTCCTCTACAAAAGTACAGTTCGAACGTGGGATGAAAAACCACAATACTGTCCTGATTACGATTACGAAAATGTGTTAACATTCAGACCATTATTATTACCTTGAAGCGTGCACGTCTGGTTTTAAGCCGGTGTACCAATCCAAATCCCGGTAGAGTGGCTCCAATAGCTGTTGCATGTAACTCTGTCAGTCGTAAAAAATGAAGAAAAAACCACTTACTGCAGTTGATGTTTAGTTAATAGTTAGAACAAACAACATACAAAAAAATTCATGTTGGCATTTTTGCTCCGGATAATCTGTTCTCTGGATAATCTGTTCTCTGGATAATCTGCTCTCGCGATAATATTATTCTGTTCTCTTGATAATCTGTTCTCTCGATATTGAGCTGATGCAGATACACTTGGCGCAGGTTGCTTTTTACTTGCCTCCCCCCATAGAATTGTTGGGTCTCTTCTGTCCATCAAGTAAAAATTGAAGACAGTGGGATTTTAGTGGATGTGGAAAATGATTGTTCTTTTTTTAGTCTGAGTCATTCGGAAAATGGGTATGTTTTTCCAAAGTAGATAATTTTCCACTTTGTAGAAATTGCTGGCACCTTGCTGGTCAGTCCTCTTGTTTGAGAGGGAGTCAGCAATCCGAGACTTGGTGCATTTCGTTTCATCCAGGCCCACATTGAGATGCTTACAGAAGCACAACAAGCAGCAAAACACAACAATTTTGCCTTCCAGAATTCCATCCACCTTGCCAGCCATAATGCCATTTTACACAATGCAGTCAGTGGCAGGTTTCCTGCTTAACTGTGTTTAGCAGAACATAATTGTTAAAACAAAATGTTCTGTTTAAGCAGCTCTATGAAATTCGCCCAGATGTCAACCATAAATTCTTAAAACATGCCACCCGAACATCAATCTGTGACACTCATGCGTAGAAAATGACAATGAATGAAGTCAGTCTTAAAAGCCTGGAAATTTGTCTTTACCTGAATTGCCGAGGAGGAGGAACGTCGTCTGTCATCGCTCAACAGCATCTTGGCGAAATAGGAGGATGTTGCCACCACAGCCCTGCGAGTCGAGCGGGCGGACGGTCCCAGATACGTGGAGAAGTTCTGGTGGATGTAGTTTGGAATGACTTCGGCTTTGGCCAGGTTGAATGTGTCGTAGATCAGACCGACTGAGTTCTCTACACCGAAAACCTAAACCATTGGCAAAAAAAAAATTGTGCATTACTTACAATCTGGACTTACGATTACGATCTAATAACTTATTAGGATGTGACAGTCTGTTAAATAACTCAATATATATATATATATATATTGTATTTGTATAGCGCCTACTGCAGGCCAGCCTCTAAGCGCTTAACATTCAGTATTTCCTGCAAGGTATTTGGTATTAAAGTTAGAAAGCTAAAGAAGAAATAGTTTGTCGGTAAGATTTATGTATAGTGGCGTTGCAAAAGGAGGGAATCGGGGTTCCGGTGCCCCTACTCAGGACTGCTAACACCGTGGTGTTCGTTTGTTTCTTGGGGGTGTTGTGGTGTTTGTTTGTTTGTTTGTTTGTTTGTTTGTTTGTTTGTTGGGGTGTTTGTTGGGGTGTTTGTTTGTTTGTTTGTTTGTTTGTTTGTTTGTTTGTTTGTTTGTTTGTTTGTTTGTTTGTTTGTTTGTTTGTTTGTTTGTTGGGGTGTTTGTTTGTTTGTTTGTTTGTTTGGTTTTTCTTTTCTTTTTAAAGTAAAACACATAAATTTGTAACTCAGTAACTTAGCTTTCTTACGGATAATCCTAATCCTGCAACCCCACCCCCGTGGTTCCAGCGATGTTGATATCATATAGTTGCCATTGCTCTGTGTGACTTTCCACATTATTTTGACTTTGAATTTCCGTGAAAACCCTGACAAAATATGTTCTTCAATGGGTTTTTTAAAACACTGTTTCCTTAAAACTTGATCCGTATTCTCTTCTGTACTGTTGGATTCGATGCTAGTCACAATGATACCGAAAATAACAATTTGCATTTTACATCCGGGTCCTTTGCGGCTTGGTCCAGGAGACGTTGCCAGTTGTCGTCTTCGTAATTGACGCGATAGAGACCAACCATCTTGGCGTTGGCAAGGTACCAGTCATCCGATGCAGCCTCGTCCGGTAGAGTAAAATAGGCTGCACAAAAAATAAAGCAACTTGCAATAGTTAACCAGGAATATTTGAAAGGGACGCTACAAAGTTTTTTTGATTGATGAAGAGTATATAATATATATAAAATCCAAGACTTTCACAGTCCACTTACTGTAATCCTTTGGTTCCATCCACACTTGTTCCGGTTTATCAAACTGATCTGCCGGTCCGGATTTATACACATACGTCAGCGGAATATACCAACGGTACCTTAGGTAAAATTAAAAAGTTCCGAACGAGAAAATAAAACTTAACTGACCTTTTCAGCATTATTCGTTGTAAAATGGACTCAATTTCATGATTCGTTTTGTCAGAGGTGAAACTTTTTTATGGTTTAGGAAATCGGAAGTGGGGGGAGGTGGAGGATTAAAAACGTTTTAAAGATCGTACCCGGGGTCTTCAAATGTCCCGCCGTCTGTGATTTGTAAGAATCGTTTCTGCGTGGCCACGACATCTTGTCCGGTTCTTGTCAGAGTGATCAAAGGGTAGCCTGGCTGAAGGGTCCAGGTGTCCATGATTCTCTTCACGTCGTGTTTCCCGACGTCTTTATCCGCCTACAAAAGAGGGAGTGGTTATGAGCCCGTCAGACCCTATAATCTTGCAACTGTGCTACTCACAGTGCAAGTCTTTAAGTTGTTGAAAGGAGGCTATAAATTGGGTGACTTTAAAATCTAATGCATTTTCTGTCTTTACGTGTGTTGAAATCAGTTAGAATTTGTCATAAGTTAGATAACAGTTTCATTTCTCAAAAACCCCATTATTTTACTTTACACAGATTTTTGTACAATCCACATACATTTTTAAACATCCTTTGAGCTAATACTTTACTTCAAACCACACGGGCCATGAGTCACTGTGAAGGTCATGGAGACAGTCGTATTACTAGACTTTGCATGTTGTCAATAATGAACTATTACGGAGAATTAGGCTGTGTACGCAGCAGTTGCGTAGCAATTTCTTGGATGCTTGTGTGGCCATCTTCTGTATATATTTTTTTACAATTCCGTTAATGATAACCAAACCGAGGCTTGGAAGGTCAATAGTGTGACACTCTGGTATGAATTTATAATAAGAACTATCATTATTATTGTGTAGACAGGGGTTCCAACAATCATTTAAAGGGTCGCAGTACAAACGACTTGTAGAACAAAAATCCATAATGGATAACCGCAAAGTAGCGATGCCTCGTGTAGATGTTCAATCTAATAATGTGTTTACCGTCAACTTGTATGTTTTAGTGCAATATAGTATCACGAGGTGAATGCACCTAAACAGTTTTCACAAGTTCTAAGTACAACCATAGCAACCATAGACAAAACGTGCAGCGGAACACTTTAATGGTTGTTGACCAACTCGCTAGAAAAATGTCACCAAGATTATGATGGTTTATAAGGGAGGATACATACGTAGGTTAGTTCATCCCATAGATCTTCTGAATTTGCGTTCTTGTAGGCTCGCTCCTTGAGGTAGTTTCGTATTCCTTGGTTGAAGACATCGAGGGTCAAGAAATGCTCCATCATCCAAAGGATAGATCCTCCCTAAGGGTATCCACACAGAATAAATAAATTCAAAACAATTGGGAGTTTTATGCAATCACCCCAATCGATGAACAACATATAACATTTTACACTTTACTACCTGCCTACTCTCTCACTCTCAAAAGTTCCTTAATTTTCTTTAAATGTGTTTTAGCATTCGTCAATAACAATTACTGGCAAAAATATTAATAGCTTCTTCTTTTTTCTTGGCAAAAAGATATTCTTTGTTAGAAACAAATTGAGCGTTAGCAAGAGTAACAACACACTACCTTCTTATAGGGTATTGTCGTGAAAATCCCGTTGATGTCGTCATCATTGGCGTAGATTGGTGCCCTGATAGCCTCATAGGTGCCCAGACTGTCGTAGTAAAGTGCACCATCCATTGCATCAACGTAGAACGACTCAAACTAGTGAGAACAAGGAGAATGTTGGTGGGTTGTTTTGGGATTAAAATGATTTCCGTTTAATTCTCAAGAAAGTCCACTCGTCTTTGAGGGATTCAATTTGGCTCAGTGGTTTCTTTCTCTGCCTTTCACCTCTGTGGATATCGGTTCGGATCCCACCTTAGAACGGAGCCTTGCACGTGGATTGGGTTTTCAGTCCCTACATGATTGCTTGGATTTCTACAACTGGGGTTCCCCCTCCCCCCACATCTAAAACTTAACAATTCTTCTCGTTTCCTATTCATCCTGATACTTGGCGCTAATTGTGCTGATGTATGTCTAAAAAACAAACAAACAAATAAAGAAATATATATTTAAACAAATAGTAAAGATGGAGTGCTATAGTGTTGTCGTGTAAGTTACAAACGTTTGTTCAAAGCTTCTGATTGAAACTCAATATCTGCGTGCATTTAAGTTTATGCACGTCGAACACCTTCGTTGAAAATGACCACTCCTATAGGCCAGTAGAAATCTCTAGGTGGCGCACTATATTGTTAACATCGTGCAACGCACAATGGGCTGTAGATTAAACCTACCTTTCTGAACTCGGGATGTACTCTGTCAATGCCAATATGTTCCATGTAGGTAGCAAAGCCTTCATTCAGCCAAACGTCATTCCACCATTCCAGTGTGACTAAATTACCGAACCACTAAAACAACAAACAGGCGATCACGACAATGATTTGTCTTAAAAAATAGATCATGGTACCTCTAAACAATAGCAGGCTGACACGACACATCAAGCAAATTCCATGATAAACTGGTAGTTCATGATAGTTTTTGGTAATTTGTTTGATAGTTTATGGTTTTATTTGATTGTCTGATATGTTGGTTTGGTAGTTTGTATTTAGTTTATATCAGCAGTGCTAATCCTCCAGAGAAATATATGTATGAAGCACCACCAAATACCTATTGAATACACCTTTGCTTATTTCACATGTTTATTTTACATGTTTTTGTTTGTAATGTGTTTATTACAAAAAACAAAGGATGTGGATGAATTTACTCTTCCTAAAAAGAATACGGATTTTTATGCCTTTAATTTGATTTTGAAACCACGATATTCTGTATCCTCTGGCGGTATTACAAGAATGTGTTACTACAGCACGATAATATCTCTTGGCAAGTTAAGCTTACCCTCCGAAACAAACATTGGACCTGGTTTTACGGAACAAAATGTATAAAAACCTTCTTCTCATGACCTACCATGTGAGCCAACTCATGCGTAATTAGCTTTGAGTAAAATGTGTTGTCACTTAATTCTTCCAGGCCGTACAGCAGATAAATGTCCTGGTAGGTGATCAGACCCCAGTTCTCCATAGCACCGGCCCCGAAATCCTGTATAGCTATATGGTCTTTTGAGGCAAAACTTCAAACGTTAATATGAACAGTTATCACAGCAAATGACTCACAACAACAGCTTTGTTCCCATGGGCGGCCGAACCGTATTGTCTTCGCTCATTATCACTAACTACAACACACTGGGGGAACAAAACGATAATGCACTATGAAACACTTAATGGGCCTTTTCGAAAACCATGGGTACGGTTTGGCTTTGGCTTAGGCTCCATTTGTCTGTTTATAGCCCCATTTTTAACAGTGCACGGGTTCAATATGGATGAAGCCTAAGCCGGTGTGTCAGGATAATCTGTCCACTGGAGCTTATGTCCCTCATACTGCGAATTTTGTAGAAATTTCGTCTGATAGCGCCTTCTTTTGACTCAACTTCCTTCAACTCATCTTAATTTACCGAATATGGGGTTGGGGACACACCCTCCTTGGGACAAAATCCCTCATACACCGAAACCAATGCCGAAACTTTAGTAGTGAAAGTGAGAAGTTAGTAACAAAACACACGAGAAAATGGGCGAGGTGGAATAACTAAAAAGGTGACTAAAATGCCGAGGGGCTTTGAACTGCCTCTACGCTTACATCATCACTCCTCGTCTACGTGTAATTTCAGCGCTCATTGAGTAAGTGATTATGCAACGATATGAATTGGGGTCTGTATTTTGATTTGGTTCAAAATCTGAGGGTTTTCTATCAACTATCATGAATCCATCGGTTCGAGTCCCGGTCGTGACACTTGTGTCCTTAAGCAAAACACTTAGCCATGATTGCCTCGTCCTTCGGATGGGACGTAAAGCTGTTTTTGTGTAATGCACGTAAAAGAATCCAGTGCACTTATCGAAAAGAGAAGGGGTCCGCCCAGGTGTTCCTGGTTTGATTGGCAGCACCTTGAAAAACCATTACATGGTGCTATGTAAAGGAGTAGGTATCACTTCAAACGTAGCCCCCAAATACCTTGCAGGAAAATACTTAATGTTGAAGCGCCTTGAGCGGCACTGAGTGACGGATATGAGCGCTATATAAGAAGCTACTATTATTATTTACTATTATTATGAAACACAAAGATGCGTCAAAATGTGCCAGAACTTGTTCTACACCGACGCTTCCCTTTCTTACTTCTAACTCTGGTTTTGACAGAAACCATCAGGTAACGAGGAAGCTGCACCTTGATAAAATTTGCTGTTACCTTGTTTGTCAAACGGGAACTCGTTGTCCAAGTACTCATCGAAGTATACCTGAACTAAATCTGAGACATTGAGGGCGTACGGAGCAAGGTCGATCAGTTCGGTCTCGCACCAAATTCGAATCTGTAGAAAATAATTCAGAATTATGTTGAAAACGTTGAGAAACAAGACTTGCTAATTGAGTCTGTTGCACGAAATGCGAATCTACAAACCATTCAAGAAAGCGCTTTTTTGCACAAAGTGCAACTATAGAAACTCAAAGCAAGAAATGAAAACAGTTAGTCGGTAAATACTTCTCACAAGTAGAACTGTTTTCAATTTTACAAAGCAATCCTCCTTCGTTGTCATTGGGGCAGAGGTTTATAGGAAACAAAGCGTATAGTTTCACTTTGTGTGTTACGACAGTAAAAAATAACAACGTTTTATACCAAACATCCATGCGTGTTTGTGACGTTGATGGACGAAAAGTCGTGCACTATAAATGCAAGAAGGTACGTCGGCATTGAAGGCACCCTCTTGAAGTAAGTCCTCGACCAACGACTGTCCAACTGGATACGCCGTATATCAATGCCATTAGACAAGGCGCTCATGTCCGTACGATGTTCTAGTTGTACGTCATAGGATGCCTTGAACGTAGGCTCGTCAAAGCACGGCAGGACGCGGCGGGCAAACGTGCCTGCCATCTGCGTCGTGGCGATATATCTGTAAAAAGAAACGGAAACGTGATGACAAAGATTCGTGGAAAAAATGTTTAGTTATAATCGGAGTTTGAAGAACTCAGTAACTATTAAATGCTGCTTGTAGCATGACCTAAACATTTTAAAGGTCAATATTGAAGTCTTTGCTTAGGGATATCGTTGTATTGGAAGTGCACGTAAAAGAACCCAAAACCCTTAGCGTGGAAGGGTAGAGGGTTAACCCCGGTGTTTCTGGTTCACATATAGCAAGCATCCTTGACTACCGGTTTCCTCAAGCTTGCAAGTTAATAACAGTGTTTAAGTTCACTTTATATGTGGCATCCTTGGTTGCATTACCAGAATACAAAATATTAGGCTCTTTAGAAAGCAAAAGAGGTTAGGGTAAACTTATACCTTGATTGATTTTTGCTTCTGTAGCAGTACATTTTTGTTGTTAGGAATGATTGCTTTCTTTTTTATTTAATATCTTGGGAAACGTCAAAATTTCAACTTTTTTATACTGAGTTTAAGATTTCTTCGGCCGTTGGGATATGTTTCAAAGTTTGTGTTAGATTTTTCTTAATTGTGTTTTGTGTACTGACCTCGTGTTGTTTTGTGAAGTGATGTACTTGCTCAAATAGAAACCAGAGTTATCAGTCCACAGTCTACCGGAGTATGCGATGTAGATGTCGTAGTCTTCATGAGGTCGAAGCATCTCTTTCAACTTGAGAACCAAGAAAGCATACTCCTCAATCATCTTATAACTCTCAAAGATGTCTGTCTTATCCAATGTACTGACGCTGTGGACAGTTGGCATACCATGGATGCTGATATTCTTGGAGTGTAGGGTGATCTCATCTGTTGCTTCCATGCACTCCACTTTTATCCGGACCCAGCCGTCAAAAGTGAATCTCTGTCCGAGCTTTGAGTCTGGTACGTCATCGTCGTACAAGAACGGACGGAGGTTGAGCTCGTAGCGTCTCGGTAGGACGGTCTTGGGTAGCCGGCCTTTCATGAGATCTGATAGGTTAACAGTTGGCCTAAATGTTGTTGGTGCAGTCGTAGGATCTTGTGCTGACGGTGCCTGGATTTTGGAACGATCGGGTATGTAGTAGGCCATCAGAAACGTCACAATCAGAAGTACACACACTAATTGGATTGAGCAGGCGATCCGAGTAGGGGTGCAATTTATACCACCTTTTCGATCAGGTTTGTCTGGTTGTAAAACAACAGTCGGGCTGCTATTCTCTATATCGGTAAGCTCCATAGTATACTTTAGTGGATGAGCTTGTCGAGTGCTTCCTAAAAGGAATACAAGCTACAACTTAACAAATTGAGATGAAAGGTTAAGCTGTTTGAAAACAACTACAGAGTACTACCGTTTTATTCCTGAGCTGAGCTTTCTAAAGCTGACATCATTCCATGGTTTCCAACAAACCGTCACCAGTGTTTATACTTCAAAAAGCGCCAACCTGTGATTTGCCGCCTCTATCCGCAATTGTATGATCCAAGCCAGACTATAATCCACGTCTGAATGCACCGTTTTAGTACCCAGTGGTTTCTGCAACTGCCTTTCCTATAAACAAACCTACTGAAGTGTGTAGTACATGATGTCATTTATCTAAACTCGTATTCAAGTTTGATATGTTAACCTTTTCTCTGGCTCGTCTGCAGACCGGTTGATTCAAGTGGAATATTAATTGGGTAAAGTGTAAAACAAATATCAGGAATATGACCCCATTTGTATTTATCAGTGGTGGTAATGTTTGTTATGAACAACCCCTATGCAATCATTTAAATGGTAACTGATAGACTACTAAAATGATTATGATGAGTTCCAGAGTACAAGAGTTTGTATTTCAATGGTGTGACTTTGTACCGGGGTGCGACTAAACAATGGGTTTTCAAAACGTCATTATAACAGCTACGGTATACAAACCTGTTTTCTAGTTCAAAACCATGCTTTTACTCTTCATACTATCGTGAATTGTCTTCATCGTAAATACCAAAAATGCTCAACCTTCGCATCCCAGGGTATTCGATCTTCTCTTTATTCTCTTCATTCCGTCAATATCTTCTTCCTTCTATGTTTCAGTGTCTTTAATCCTTTCAATTTCTTTAGTCTCATTAATCCCTCAATTTTATTCAACCTCTAATCCCGTCAATCTCTTCCAACTCTTTCGTCCCTTCAATTTCTTCAATCTATTTAGTCTCTTTAATAATTCCTTCAATGTAGTCGGTCAATTACATCTCTTCCGTATCTTCAATCTCTCTAATCCCTTAAATTTGTTCAGTCTCATATACTCTACAAAATCTTCCGTCTCTTCCATTTTTCCAACTCTTCAATCTCTTCGATCTCTCCAATATCTTTAATCCCTTAATTCTCTTCAGTTCCTTACATCTCTTCCGATCCTTCCAACACTTCAATCTCCTCAGTCTCTTTCGTCTTTTCCGATCCTTCTGTCTTTTTAATCTCCAAAATCTCTCAAATCTCTTTAATCCATTCATTCTCTTCAGCTTCTGCCATCTCTTCCAACTATTCTGTCTCTTCGATCTTTCCGATCTCTTTAATCCCTTCAATATTTTCCAATTCTTCCATCTTTTCAACTCTTCCGTCTCTCCAATCTCCAAAATCTCTTCAATCTCTCCAATCTCTTTAATCCATTCAATCTTTTCCAACTCTTCTATCTTGTTCAACTCTTCCGTCTCTCCAATCTCCCAAATCTGACAATCTCTTTAATCCCTCTATTATCTTTAGTCTCCACCCTCTCTTTGTCTCCCCAATCTCTCCAATCTCTTTAATCCCTTCCAACTCTTATGTCTTCTCAATCTCTTCAATATCTTTGACCCATTCAGTATATTCAGTGTCTTCCATCTTTTCCAACTCTTCCGTCTCCCCAATCTCAATAACCTGTCTACTCCTAAATTCTTCAATCTGATCACTTTTATTTCTTCAATTTCTTCTACCATTAACGATCTGCGATGTCTTCTAAGTCTTCGATCTTTCCAATCCTATCATTCTCTCTTGTCCCTTTAAGTTTTTCTCTCTGATTTTGTTTTCTTTGAGCCTTTTTAAAAACAATTTTGAAGCAGCAAACAACGTTTTAACTTATACATTTTTTATTTATTTGAAAACTATTTTTAATGAATATTGTTCGCCTCTTCGAACAAAAATATTACACTGTGATATAATATTACCCCAAACCAAAGATATAAATCGATACCAAACCGTAAAGCCATACATGATATATGTTCTTTCAAATAAATCTGTTCTGTTTATAATACAGATAAAAACAGTGGAGGAAAACCTAACATTTTTTCACTTTTTTCAAACATTGGGTTCTGATCAATAACTTGTCAAAATCTATGTAGCATTTCGTGCAGTTATATTCCTTAGAATGTTTTCCACCATGGCCAAACCGTGTAAAAGTTATGTGCAAATCTGCAAACATTTACAATGTTCAATCTTACCAATGCTGCGCACAACCTTTATGTATTGAGATCAAAATGCCTTTACAAAATTGCATCAAGCGAGAACTGTTGATGATCGACACAGCTACTCTTGTGAGTTGGATGTGACAGCGAAGACACTATATTATAGCATGACACCAAAACCCCGGCTAAATCACAATCCAAAAGGGGAACAGATTGCATATAAACCACGCAAAGCAAAGATAAAAACGCACTTTTACATTCGGAGATTTACTTATCGTATATAAACCTTATATGAATTTCCGTTGACATTACACATCAGTTATTTTATCACCATCCGCAACAACTTTGGTTTCTGTTCTTTATGAATTAATTATTTACAAGTAACTGTGTTCTTTATTGTTGTATTCCCCCGGGGGTTAGTGCCACACAACTCACATCATAAACTGTTTGTTATTTCTCCCCTAATGTGCATGATTATTTGGTAATGCTCCGGGGGGGGGGGCAACACGTTGATAAACTGCAAAGAACTACGAGGTCCAATAACGGCAGCCTTACCCGAAAATGCAAAATAGTTGCGAGTCAAAGCTGTGTCAACAGTTCGGTAAGATACCAAAAAAACCTTTAAACTAAGCAAGCGAACGAAATGAAAGATTAAAAAAACATCAAAACGCACGAAGATTTATAGAAAATGAGTTTTCAAAACATAACAAAAAACAATTGTGGTGGATACCTGCCCATTATGGTGCAATTTGTCCCTTAAACTAAGCTGGTAAGCGCAAAATAATGTTTAAGCACCGGAAAATCTTGCTTTTAGTGGAAATGGGTTACCAGTCCAAATGTTTTATTTTTGTTTACATTAATTTTTGTGACTGGTGCTCGCTGAATATATTGCTCAGTAAAGAATTTGAAAAGCAGAATTTTGCCATAATAGTCCTGAGACCAACTTCAAATGTTATGCAGCAAACACTGCTAAACAAAATTCATTTCGCTAAGCAATTTGAAAGCGGGACAGCCGTCTCAGCGAGGTTTTTCTGCGCTTATCACTTGTTGCGCTTAGCAGCTTTATGAAGTTTGAGCCCAGGTCTAAATGATCGACGCCATCCATTGCTTCGTTTGTTCTGCACTGTTTGCCATCCAGCGAATGTTCACCTTCGTTGTGACGATGGCCGACTCGTAGACGTACTGCAGACCGCCGAGATGATGGGTGTCGCCAAAGTCCAGCAACTGCAAATAATCATAACAGCGATTTACAGCATGGTTTGAGCGTTTACAGGCGATAACTGGCTCCCTGAAGTATAGGAAAGTGACAGACTGGTTCCCGAGACATAGCCGAGGGAACCAGTTTGTCAACTTCCAATACCGATATCGACTGTCCATTCGAACTAAACCATGTTTATATTTGTTTTACTACAAAAAAAAAACATACTACTCTAGTTCGGCATAATTGAGCAAGGCAAAACGCGGTTTGACATTTACGTTTGGCGCCAAAAATTATAATGGATGGTGACGTTAGGTCAATCGGAAAGAACGTCTCTTAATGGGTAACGAAGAGCATGATCGGGTTCATTAATGATTTTACCTCTTGCAGTTCCTCTTGGGTGTTGAAATAAGATGTGATCTCCTCAAATATGCTTGAAAACCAGGGCAGGAGATTTCCGCGGAACCTGTCGAAATGATAATTGCCAATAGTTTGAACTTTCTCCAAACACAAGCTCCTATGAAACCGTCATTATTAGTCGGACTTTCAACGGACGGTCATAGATGGGTTGGATGCAGGGGAGAGGATGGAGGCAGGCGAGAATAAAGACATATTTGGAAGGATGCTATTTCATTTCTATATGTATTTTTTTTAGGGGGACAGGGGTGGGGGCAAAGGTTTAAAGGTTTGGGGTCTACCTGCGTTATGTCACTCGTGGAATGTCAGCAACGGCAATGTGTAGCCTTTTTTCTGGTGATTGGTTGTATGTAGCTTGTTATAATAGCAAACCATTAAAATGCATTATGGATGCTCCGAATTTTTGGTTTTTGATTGTCTTTGTAGAGTGTTCATTTTTTGTATTACGTTGTGTTACTACCGATTCTTGTTTTGTGTTTTTAAACCGAAATAAATAAATAAATAAATAAATAAATAAGACATAAAACAATTGAGGTATTTATGTCTTCATCGGACATGAGATCCATGACTGTCTAAATCATTTATAGTATGAATTATCGCATAATCACGACTGAACGGGCCTTTCACTTTGATGGCGCAAAAGGAGACAATTAATTATCGTTTTACTTCTGGCGAAGTCTCGGGGCTCTTACATCATGTACACTTCCTCCCAGTTCCCACGGATGAAGTCCCAGGCATCCTTGTACCTGTCTGGATTTTTTGCCACGCCCATCAAAATCAGTTCAGCATCTCCGGGACTGAAACGAGTTGCATCCAACAGCGACTCCAAGTAGCTAGATGATAAATGAGAACAATTCATCAAGCAACTTGTTTCTCTTTGAAGCATTTTTTCAGGTCATATAATCATGAACTGTTTTATTGTGTGGTCTGAAATGCACCAGTGTTTTTTGTTTTGTTTTGTTTTTGTGTGAGCAGAGGTGATGGTCATAACTAATGTCAACATTGACGGGTTTTAGTTGATTTCATGTTGTTTGTGTTTTCACCCAGAGAATTGTCTCAGTCTGAAATATCGTCAAAGCTAAAGACTTCTAAAAAAAATACCACAGCTTATTTTGGTTGCGTCAACCGAAATAAGCCAAATATGAACGTAGCCCAAATCCCTTATCAAACTTGGGCCGTTTTTGTTGTTTTCCCTAAATTGTGACCATCGAATGTTCTCATGTTGTTGTTGTCGTTGTCGTTGTCGTCGTCGTCGTCGTCGTCGTCGCCGCCGCCGCCGCCGCCGCCGTCGTCGTCGTCGTCGCCGTCGTCGTCGTCGTCGTCGTCGTCGTTGTTTTTTCTTGTGTGTATAGATAGAAAACTAGAGGATGATTATGAATTAATACTCTCCCTAAAACCAATGAGGCGCTTTCCGTTATGTTTGTTATACCTTTGTACACGAGCACTATCCCTTGAGCATGTGAGGGCGCTCATCCATCGAGCCCTCTCTTGTTGGTCATTAGTTGTCTGCATCATTTCCCCTCCAAAGTCCCACTGTGATTGGCCACCGTTACGAATACCGCTACAATAAACAGCTGACCTCAGGCTTGGCGAAAGCCTGTCAAAATGAATCATTTAATTTGAAAAAAAAGTTACATTGCTTGGAAAAAAACGAAGGACCACTGGGGAAAAAAACAGAGGGCGGAGATGCTGCTGACAAGAAGGTGGCGTTTTCTTGTTTGTGGTACGACTGTTCGTGAAAGGTGCAACCTAACTCTTTGGGACCTGTTTGGTTGCAACTTCCCTGTGGTACGTTGTCAGCCATTTTATGCTGACAAATTAGTTTTTTTCTCCATATGTAAAGGGTTTGTTTTGCAAGCTAAATCACCTTCCCATGTTCATTGACACCCCCTTTAGGACGTGTGGCATGGTCCAGCTTAGGATGCTATTGGCACATGAGCTTACCAGTATGTACGGTGTGGTACCAGACAAAGAAAATATTAAAATAAGTCAGCATGTACTGACAAGGCAACTCTTTGCAAATTTAAAAACACCTGATATACTTCGGATGCAAATAGGAGACTTTGGAACGCTAGATGGCAGCAGACTTACCAGGTAAGTCTCCATTGTTTAAGCAGTTCTGAGCATGCGCAATTTACGGAGAACAATGAGTTTACCTGGTAAGTCTGCTGTCACCTAGCATTCCTAAAGTCCCCCATTGCCTTTGCATAAAACTAATTTAGAAGTCGATCTTGTTTGATGCTTTGAACTCACGACGTGTTTGAATCAGGATGATCCATCAACTCGTTGAACAGGGTGATTGCTTTGGCAACACATTTAATATTGCCATAGAGACAGGCTGTAGATGTAATATCAACATGGCTGTCTGATCCCCGCCTCAGTCTGGTGAAAGAAAAACAAATTCAAATGCTTTAGTTTTGACGAACTTTGTAGTAGCTTAAGTCTTTCAAAGCACAATGAACTGGCTCCATTTTAGTGACAACTATTATGAACAAGTTCTAGACACTGGAGGCCCTTTTCGAAACCAAGAGCTTCGGCCTCTTCTCCGGCTTGGTCTTTGTTGTAAATGTTTTGAAAACGTGCACTTTTTGTACGGGGCTTAAACAGGCAGACGGAGCCGTAATCCGGAGCTGAAGCCGAAGCCATGGTTTCGAAAAGAGGCTGTTGTATCAAATGAAAAGTCACGTTGTTCACAACTTAGAAATCTTAGTTTTCTTGTAAATCGTCCTGACTTAAAGGTGGGGTCAATTGATTGGTAAATACTCCAATAATTAATGACCATAAAAACTAACTCAGTGAGAGGCGCTGCAGCTGTTCATAGTATAAACTATTTTAAGAAAGGATTATGTATTATGGTTGATTAGACAATTTTTCACCCCAAAACATTTAAATATGAGAAACGATTCATGCATGACTCGTTTTGTAGATTTCTGAGAGTTGGTGTCCATTCGCAAATGCTGCGGCCAGAGATGCGGTTGGTACCTTCGCTAAACGTGAATGGAATCGATGTTCTTGTAAGAAATACTGTGACAGTTTTTTGCTGTTTTCTCAGCAAAAAGACACTGTATTCAGCTGAAACTTTCACCTGTGACTTTTGATGTATCTTTCTTTATAACTTTGCCTGAATATCAGAATTACGTTGACATCACGTCTCTTTCAATGGTGTTAGTGAACTGAGATTAAGTTCATTTAGCTTCAATATTGTTGCATTTTTTTAAGGAATAAATTAAACAAATTTAGAATTCTGAAAAATGGGGGCCTTATCATCTTGTTCTCAAGGTATGTTTGGCACCCTTGATTTTGACTATAGGGCTGTGTTCAATTCATTCGAGGGGAAAGAAACCGGACCAGGGGGCTCAATTTCATGGCTTTGCAGAATTCTGCGCTGAAGGTCACCTTTCTCCGCTTACAGGCATGCTTAGTGATATGAAGTAAGCACGTGCACAGCCCTAGGCCTAGCCTTACCTATACATAGCCTTGTCTAGGCCTAGCCTACCAAGTATCCTACCTTGCTACTGGGACGTCCGAAGTTGAGCTTTCATCCCACCCTGACTCGTCATAAAGTGGCTGTACTATACTCTGCATGTAATTCTGCCGTTACCGGAGAGGAACAAAGAATTCAAGACAATTACGCCCGGTTTTTCTAATACTATATTGCTATTTGTTTGCGTCTGTTGCAGCCGTACCCACGCAAAACCATTACCATTATGTAAATTTACACATGAAGCGAAACAACCATTTGAATAATCGTGTCCTAGCACTAGGTGTCCTAGCACTAGGGTTTATGAACGTTTGCATTCTGGTTGGTATTTGGGTGAATATTGAACTCTTCGTGCCTGGTAGAATCTCAAGGTGAAAACTGAAACAGCCCACAATTCTGTTTGTCTATTTGGAGCATTGTGTGGTTCAAACTGTGTCTAATTATTGCTTTGATCAGCATCTTCGGACGTGCCCAGAGTGGGCGCCGTAACCCACGCTCTTACCGAACACCTGGACAAGAACTGGGTTAAACCCAACCAAGGATGAAAGGTCGCAACGTACCTTGATATCTGAGGTGGCTGGTCCTCTTTCACTTTTCAGCAGCATCTTCACAAAGTAGGAGGACGTTGAGACCACGGCTCTTCGAGTTAATGGAGATGTCGACAGAAGATACGTCGAGAAGTTCTGGTGGATCCAGTCGGGGATGACTTCGGCTTGCGCCAGAGAAAACGTCCCCTTAATCAAACCCACTGAATTCTCCTCGCCGAAGACCTGCATGGTGTGTATACGTTGGTCGTATTATAAGTTGGTGCGATCATCTTGATCTTAAGTTCTGTTTCGCGCGGCGTGTCTTGGCAGAGCGGTTAAGAGCACCGGACTCAAGCTCTGGTGGTTCCGATAAGCAGAGTATGGGTTTGACACCCCCAGTCTTGACACTTGTGTCCCTAGGCGAGTTTCTTTACCCTTATTACTTTGTGTAATTCGGATAGGACAAGGTTTGTACGAGGATTGTTAGTGTACGTCGAAGAAATGAGCACCTATCGTGGAATAATATTGGTTACCCCAGTGTTTCTGGTTCACACAGCAAGCACCCTTGTTAACAGGTTTCCTCAGGCTTGCGAGCTACAGTGAAGTTCACTTATGATGCATCCTTGGTTTCATTAGCAGAAATTATAATAAGGGTAATATTAATTTCCCTCATTCAGCTATATGCGAGTAAACCGAGGCTAAGTTTAACACTAGTATGGTCCCTCTTTAACGAGGAACTTGTCATTCTTACTGTGTATACGGGAATCAAACAAAGACGGCCTCACCCGTAATATTACGGTCCGTGTGGTGATTTGGGGACTCTGTGATTGTCACCATTCTTGGAACAACTTTCAGGCTGGTAAGAATAGTACATTATTTGGTTCTCAAATTTGCGTGGTGTACCCGCATTGTGTCTCAATGTGTGCTTGGAATCTGAGGAAATCTTTCGAGGGTATTTGGGGTTACTTCTGTACGAGGGGAAAATAGTGTGTTAAAGTATGGGAACGTGGGGGAGGGGTATCTCAGATTCACCAATATTGTAGTAATTTGTGTTGAATGATCTGGCTCCACAATCTCACGAAATATTTTCCAGATTTTATACCTCTGACATTTAAAACATGTGTTTACTAATCAAGTCATAGTTTTACCATATCGATTTTAGTTGTGTCAAATTTCCGTGAATTGTAATAACGATGTAAATATCATACCCCTGGATCGGTGGCAGCTTGGTCCAGGAGACGTTGCCAGTTGTCGTCTTCGTAATTGACGCGATAGAAACCAACCATCTTGGCGTTGGCAAGGTACCAGTCATCAGAAGCAGCCCCGTTCGGTAATTTGAAATAAGCTATAGATAATTAAATACAATTCGGCAAGTGAAAATGAATCCAAGCACAAAACATCCAAGTTGTGTAACCCCAACGACCATTCCCAATCCCCCATTGGACCAATGAAGAGGCCCTTGCATTTGTATTTGGTTTTCAGTCCTTGTAGATCTTCCCCCATTTTGGGGTTTTCCTCCCACATCTAAAAGTGATCATTTATACTGACTTGTTGTCTCTTCATTGTGTTATTGGCGCTTGCGCTTTATGTGTTATAAACAACAGTTGTAGAAAAAAAAATGTTCGGCTCAAAGTTCAGACATGCTACTTTTAAAACAAATCCTTGCAAGCAGCTCTCACGGCGGGACCGGAGAAAATTGCAATAAATTCAGTCACAAAAGTAAGTTATTTGATGTCAATCTAAATAAACGTGTAATAATAATAACAAACAAGAGAGTGAAATTTTTTGTTGACATTTCATTACAATATTTTAGGGTTGTTCAAGGAGAATTTAATCTATAATTGTAGGTGAAGAAAGTTTCACTCACTGTAATGTTCCGTTGGTTCCATCCACACTTGTTCCGGTTTGTCGTACTGATCCGCCGGTCCGGATTTATACACGTACGTCAATGGAACATACCACTTACTGCTGGGTAAAAAAGGTTATCTGAATTGTGAGAGAAATCGGCACGCTGAATATACATTTACCATTAGCTAAATCAGGGAGGTTTGCATCCTACGAATATAGTACATTATGGCATATACTACTGTTGTGTATTTTTTTAACGTCCTGAAAGTATAAGGTTCGAATCCCAATCACTGGCCGAAATTTTTTCCATTCTGCATTAATAGCTTTCTTTGGGGTTTTCGGTCCCGTTTTTTTGTTAAGTTCATCATTTTGAAATAGACTCGATGACATCACGGTTTGTTTACTGCACTTGCTATAGCTATGGGCTATATTTCCGACAGTTAAACAGGGACTCATTGTTTGCCCCTTCTTCTGCAAAGTGATAGCACTGTGACGTCATCGGTACGATTAGGTCTGCTGTTCGTTCGGTTCTTAAGATACGTTTCTGTGTTGTCAGCAGTGAAAGTGTACGAGCAGTTGCCTTTAAAAGGGGTCTTCCGAAGTACCTACCCGGGGTCTTCTATTGTCCCGCCGTCTGTGATTTGTAAGAATCGTTTCTGTGTGGCCACAACATCTTGTCCGGTTCTTGTCAGAGTGATCAAAGGGTAGCCTGGCTGAAGGGTCCAGGTGTCCATGATTTTCTTCACGTCGTGTTTCCCGACGTCTTTATCCGCCTGGACATAAAGTAAAGCTATGTTATGTCATTTAAAATTGTTAATAATAATAACAATAACAATAATAACTGTTCAAACTCTTTCAACATGAGATACTTATTATCTGTCTTAATATTTAAATATATATTTTTAAACGGCTATATTTGCGTATGTCTCAGATTAAACTACGAGTAAACATTACAATCGGTACGGTGTCAATTTCCCATTGTGTGGCCAAATTGTTCAGGGACTGCTTGACAGGGCAAATCTGAAAAACGCAGTCACTGGTGATGTGGACAGCTGTCTGGAGGGCCGCTCCTCACTCACAGACTATCAATCCTGTTCATCCGGAACATGTTTGCCCGGAATCGACCGTGACCAGTACGGCATCTGTCATGGCCGATTCGGTGAATCGGTAATGACGATCGTGAAATGTAAGGCACGACCATTAGAGTGTGGGGAGGGGGATCAACACATTCGCGCGGCACGTGTTGCTTTGTATTCCAACATGGCTGCTCGATGACACTGTGACGTCATTCTTAGAAGGCCGCGTCCGAGTCAAGCGTCTTTGGTGACGGCTACGGCCGTATAAGCCACAACGACAGCATTGAAGGACGGTTCGACTATCCGGCCATAGCCTTGACATAGCCATTCTAGTCCAACTCGGCCTGACGTGTGTGTGACGAGACAGTGTTATCTCGTGACCAACTTCTCGTTGGAACGAAATTAAACACTGCTGAGGGGACTAGTTAACTATGTCGAGGGACCAGGGTAAAAGCTAGTGGAGGAAAATGATATAATACGAGGTCTAGTTTCAGTATTATAATTATTCAATTCAAACGAGATGTAAACTTTTTTTTCCTTTTCATTGCACATACATTTATACGGTAGTGGTACCTACGTAGGTTAATTCATCCCAGAGATGTTCCGAATTGGCATTCTTGTAGGCTCGCTCCTTCAGGTAGTTTCGTACTCCTTGGTTGAAGACATCGATGGTCAAGAAATGCTCCATCATCCAGATAATAGATGCTGCCTGGGGGTGGGGGGAAACCTCCATAAGCTTGGGTAGGATTTGTGTTGAAACACAATCGTAAACAATGCAACAAGTATTTTGAAATCAGTAGGGTTTTTTTATATTCAGTTGAGCCTACCTTTTGATACTTTATACGGGAATGTAAACGCTCTATCTGTAAATCGCCGACGTAGACAGGTGCCCTGATTGCAGGTGCGGTGCCCAGACTGTCGGCACCTAAACCCCTGATAGCTACATCGTAGTAAAAGCTTTCGTACTAAAATAAGTTGAGAAATTTCGTTATTGTTTACGAAGAATTCGGGGTTTTTTTCAACTCCCAAAATTGTAAGTAAAAGTCGTGTTTAAATAGTGTCATTTGGTGTCCCTAGACTTAAGGGTGGGGTCATACTTTGGTAAATACCCCCAACAACTTTTTACTAATGACCATAAAAACTTACTTGCTGAGAAGCACAGCAGCTGTTGGTAGTATGAACTGTTTGGAGAAAAGATTCCCTTCGAAGTATCATGGTTTGGATAATTTTTCGCCCCAAAACATTTGAATCTGAGAAACGATTCATGCCTGAATCGTTTCTCAAAATGCTGTGGCCAGAGATGCGGTTGGTGGCTTACTCGCTGTCATCTCGCTAAACGTGGACAGATTCGATGTTCGTGGGAAAAAATCCGTGACAGATTTGTTGCTGTTTCCTCAGTAAGTGGACACTGCATTCAGCTCAAACTTTCATAGTTGACTTTTATTGTATATTTCTTCACAATTTTGACTATAATTCAGCATTATGCTTATAAAAAACAACTTATATCCCTACCTTATATAAGGAAACAAAATGCAGTCAAATATTTCGAAGCTTGAGAATATCCCCAAACAATTTAAGCACATTTTTTTTTTAAGTGGGTGACCACGGGCCTTTTCACGGGCCAATTCTTTGGTTAGACTCTGGCTGTGGCTCCGGGCTCCTGGGGATACGAAAGCCGGCCCCGTATAAAATGCATAATACGCCAACATAAATTGTGGGGATTTGGGTACCTTTTTGAACTCTGGATGTACGAGGTTGATGCCGATATGCTCCATGTAGGTTGCAAAGCCTTCGCTCAACCATAAGTCGTCCCACCATTCCATTGTTACTAAATCACCAAACCACTTCACACAAGGAAACACACGAGGTGGGGGGGGGGAGAGAAATGCATTATTTCTTTAGGTAGATTATGTAAGCCGCCTTATTGACAGTGATGAAGTTTGCAGCGCAAACTTCTTGCCACAATTCACTAATTATTCATCTTTGGACATAAAACATCAAGTTCTTTTAACTCAAAAGTATGGAGGCCCATAAAGCCAACACAAAGTAAAATTTCGTTATCCGTTATAACGAGTTTACAATCCGTCTTAACGGATACACGATCCATCATCCGGATTAACAATCTTTTATTATGGATTCACAAGTTGCAAAAGCACTCACCTGTAAATCCTCAATAACGAAGTTTTAAATCCGTAAAACGGAATGTGGATCCGTAACAAAAAGACTAAGAATCCGTTATAACGAATTGTGGATCTGTTAAGCGCTGTGATACCTTTCGTGTAAGGGCGCTCTATAAATGTTTGTTATTATTTATTAAAAACGAACTGTGAATCCGTAATGACGTTAACAAAAAAATGTGTTGTAGTTGCCGCTTAAATGGCTTTCAAAAACTAGCATATTTGACACGCATCATAAGTAAACATGAAAACACGATACCAGTACTCAACTAATGGCCTTCCTGTAATGTACACTAGAAACGGTAGTGTCATACACGTCTTTTCGTATTCGTGTTAGTTAATTAGATAGAAAAGGGTAAATTAAAGACAGCTTAACTTTCTGTGTATAATTGTCCTGGTAGAGATTCACACTCCAAATTGCTGTCAATTTATGGGCACTTAACTTGCGTTCACATTCTAACGGAAAAATGTCCGCAATAAATGAAAGCTCTAATGAACGAAACGTACAGATAACCGTAACTATTCTACGCAATTTGCTCCAACACGTTATGTCATTATTATCATAATAGGCCCTAATTTATTGTTTAATATCAATATTTATCTAAACAAAAAAATTACATAGAGTTTCACTTCTTCGTCTGATTCGTTTCTTGAGAGTAGGCCCGTTCGAATAACAAATAATGTACTTTACCAAACTTGAACTCGGTGTTATTCTGGTATGAAATGCCTACCAAATGAGCGGTCTCGTGTGCAATTATCTGCGGGTATACCGTGGGGAGAAACCCTCGGTATCCATTCAGCAGGTAAAAATCACGATACACGAATAGACCCCAGTTCTCCATTGCTCCAGCTACGAACTCTTGGACTGCTATGTGATCTGTAGAGAGAGGGAAGGGGGGATCAAAGACATTGTTCTGAAGCACACAGTCAAAGTAATGGACTCTTTGGGCAAGTTCGGGTGCTGACATTTTGTTAAGTTGTGATTGAACTCACACATGCGTGGTCGAGCGACCACTCAGAGTAAGTAGTTTTGAAGCGACTTAAGCGTCGTTTTAGAAGATGTGGCGCTTTATTATAAGACTACTTTTGTTGAGCAGACGAGAGGAGTATCGTAAACGTTAATGAAACAAATCGACGGCTTTTGATGTTCATTCTCATTTTCTATTGTTATATTATATCATTGCAAAGATGAAATTATTCAAGAAAACATTGATTTCCATACTCTCACACAAAACAACAAAAATCGTAACAGATCAAAAACATATTAAAATAACCAATTTATAAAGACAATGTAAACGTAGAATATAAAGAGCATTTGGGCTGATTACGTAATAAAGTTGAAACTTGTAGAAATAACACTAGACAGACAAGTATGATTATATGAGGGAAACTAATAACAAGCATTATTTAAACAACAAGATACTAGAGGTGTTTAAACAGTTGCAATGTAGACATTGCGAAGCATTTTCAGGAGGGGAAACTGTGGCACGTAATGATTAAGAAGGACTTTTTGGGGGAGGATTTAAAACGGGCTACTGACGGTTGAGACATGTGTAATATAACTTCATCTGCAGTACCTTGTTTATCCAACGGGGCTTCAAAGTCCAAATAGTCGTCAAAGAATGTCTGAACTTTATCTGAGACGTTGAGGGCGTACGGAGCAAAGTCAATCAGTTCAGTCTCGCACCAAACACGAATCTAGAAACCAATTAGGAATAATAGTGAGAGTGGGTGTGTTTATTAGTGTGTATTGACATTCAAACCGAGGACTTGCAACAAAAAGGACGAGAGTTCCACGATTTGAATCTCACCGTAAGGGTGAATGGGTCCACGTTTGTCAGGACAAAAAGTTCAACAAAGGAGGACCTACGGTTTGAGGTCATTACATGTCATACTTGTGGGGGTAGGGACACTGACAATCAGTTCTACTTCAGATCAAGTGCGGTTCTGGAACCATTTTGAGATCGTGCGAGCACATGGGTTTAATTCTGGATCGCGTTAGCCTTGAGTCAAGACATTTTGGGCACTCTGTACCCCAAACACGAAGAGAGACCAGCGCGAAAGGGCGAAGCAACGAGAGACTGCCGACTCGATGGCAGAGTTCATCAAATGAATGGAATTTCGAGTTCACCAACTCGCTTCACTTCGCCACTCTGCGCAAAACGCCAATTGGGACGCCACGTGCGCCTGTTTGCAGGAAAACTTGGATGGCATCAAATTCAAACCAAGAAACCGATACAGAATTATAAAAAGAGAAGAAAACAAAAATCCAAAATGAAATTGACTAGACTGAACAAACTTATATTGAATTACCTACTAGAAACACGTAATACAATAAACATATATATTTACCAAACATCCATGTGCATTTGTGACATTGATGGACGAAAAGTCGTGTACTATAAATGCAAGAAGGTACGTCGGAAGTGAAGGCACTCTCTTGAAGTAAGTCCTGGACCAACGACTGTCCAACTGGATACGCCGTATATCAATGCCATTAGACAAGGCGCTCATGTCCGTACGATGTTCTAGTTGTACGTCATAGGATGCCTTGAATGCTGGCTCGTCGAAGCACGGCAGGACGCGGCGAGCAAAAGTGGGTGACATCTGACTGGTTGCGATGTATCTGTTTTAAGTCCACGGACAAATTACTCTGAAGGTAGCTCATGCACAGTGAACTTGACAGAGGTCTCTATACTCACACAATGGTAATTAATACCACTTTTGCTATTGGCTGTGGCACTGAGTTAGAGCTGCAGTGTAAATGTATGCATTTCCCGTCTTTTCCTCAAAGTGATTGGCATACAATTTCAACACTGTTTGAAAATTTTCTTAAGTCTTTAAGAATTCATAACTGCGGTCTTACCTTGTTTTATTCTGTGATGTGATGTACTTGCTTGGGTAAAAACCAAATGTGTCATTAGCCATGATACCGGAGTATGTGATGTAGATGTCGTACTCTTCATGAGGTCGAAGCATCACTTTTAACTTGAGAATCAAGAAAGCGTACTCCTCAGTCATCTTATAACTCTCAAAGATGTCTGTCTTATCCAATGTACTGACGCTATGGACAGTTGGCATACCATGGATGCTGATGTTCTTAGAGTGTAGGGTAATCTCATCTGTTGCTTCCACGCACTTCACTTTTATCCGGACCCAGCCGTCAAAAGTGAATCTCTGTCCGAGCTTTGAGTCTGGTACGTCATCGTCGTACAAGAACGGACGGAGGTTGAGCTCGTAGCGTCTCGGTAGGACGGTCTTGGGTAGCCGGCCTTTCATGAGATCTGACGTAGAGACCTTGGTAAATGTAGGTGGACGAGCTACCGTTGTCCTCGGTGGCTGAATCGTCGCTGTCGTCATTACTGGGTCTTCGATGGGTGGGGTTACGGTACGGACAGGAAGGTAGAAGACAAGCAGTGCGGTCGCAGCGATAAGTACACAGACCGTCAGTACGGCGAAGAAGATCCCCACGGTGCTGCAGTACACGCCACTTTTCTGACCCGATGCTTGGTCCGAAGAGCCCGCTACTTCGAGGTTAAAATTGCCCTGCGTCATTTTAACCTGTCTTTAGATCACCTAAAAAGAAAGAAAAATGTCAAAGACATGGCAAATGTAAATACCGACACATCTAAATGATTTATTCAGGATCCAGTCGTTTTTTTAGTATCGAGAAATACAACTTAGTCATTATCATTAGTTGAGAAAACTTTTATTAAACCTTCTAGATTTTCCTGTCTCTCACAATACTTTTTGTGACGCAATAACGATGTCCTGAAATGAGTGTCATGAAACACAAGTATACTTGTAAATAACATGAACAAATGAACGAAGTTTTATTTAGAAAACTCTTTTTTTTAATTGACTGTGTTCATGGATGGTGCTTGAAAAGTGGTGCTTGAAAAACTTCATCGTCTTGTTTCCTGACAAATATCTTAAGCCTATTTATCAAACATAACTAATTTTGGGTTGAACAAAGACAAATTGACTAAAAGTGGGATTTGAACCTGCCAACCGAGCCGTCAAAATATAGCATAAACAACGATTGTAAAAATAGTCATGTTTTGTGCACTTCTTTCTTCTAAAATGGCTTTCATGAAGCCAATTATTTTGTTTACGGTAAAAACAAAAGTTTAAAAAACCATACATGGCATCAGATGCGTCTCAGACACCTTGTCCAAGCAAGACATTTTCATTTGAGTGGGGCAGGCGGGGAAAAAAACATAATTTCGTTTCACATTTGTTGATGAGGGGAAACAAACCCTGATAAAGTTCAACCCAATACATAAAGGTAATCCCAGATGATCCACCCCATATTCAAAAGGTCACCGCTAGTCTGGTATACAACTGCCGTGTATGATGTGTGAGCCAAAACAAGTTGAAAGGGATAGGCCTGTACTAGACTGTTCAGCACCGGGCCGACGTATAGCCAAACAATATTAACCTAAGTTATGTGTGAAATCGTTCCTCTGTGCTGCAAGTTCTGTCTTATTTTTAAAATTCGCAGACGGCCTCTTGACACTTAAAGCAATTTTAAACACGGAACTCGGAGACAATCACTAGGTGCAGTAAGAATAATCTGGTACGTCGAAAAACCATTGTTTTTTTCTGTATAAAGTTGTCTTGGCATATTTAAAGGCTATGTGGAAAGAAATTCCTTCCCTGATTGACGCGATGTCTTTAACTATCCGATTGTTTGGAAATAGTTTCCCAAGATAATTAAATATCGTGAGATGATAATATCGTATTAAGTTGAGATGACGAGGTTTTTTGTTATACTGTTGCCGCCCCATCGACGTCGTGATGACATCACAATTGACGTCATCCTGAACGTGTTGCAACAAAGGGAGAGGTACATACATGTCTTTATGCCTTATATGTATATATGTTTTTTACTCTCAATAGTGGAACTGTGTCAATTCTCATGAAACAGGCCTACAGTTTAATCAACAAAATTGTAAAATGAGCATTACATTCAATACCGGGTATTATAATATTCCATGATCAAGATTACAAAACAAATTATTGTGACCAGCACATGGTTTGGGTTTCCACCTCTGACGTTCACATAAACCACAAAAACTCTCGGCAAATTTAGTTTTCGTAACGACCGTTTTGAACTTTAACGTGCAAAGGTATGCGTATTACTCTGTACACGATCAGGTTCGGCCTTTTGTGCCAGAGCCTTCTTTTCAATAAAATTGACTGAGAGCCGATATCCAGGTCCCCTGCGTGGCTGCATGTCGGCGCATCGATGTGTGTACAATAACAATAGAAGGTCATTCTCGCCTTGCACGGTCACCAGTTTTCCTTTTCATAATAACAGTTGATTTCGTTCGAGTGAAAATAGTCACCATGGCATTGGAAAAGTACTGTAGAAAAGGTCGGGTTGGTTTCACTGAATGAAACAAACACCATTTTTACAGACATGAAATGGCTAGCTCAGTCTCGTGCATTTTAAAAGAATTTTCTGGATATGTTTTTTGGTTTGGTTTCCACGTGATGGAACTAAATTATTGCAGCATACGATTCCCAATGCCCAATTCCCATTCCCAACTTCGAACTAGGCGCAAGACGCGTATTCCTCGATGAAGTGTTACGATGTCAGTTCGGTGAATAAAGTTTGAGTGTTGCCCTTTTAGGTATAGTTGGGGGTTATGATAGAGTGAAATTATCGTAAACAATATTCTATAAACGAATCCCTCGCAGCATCTGACACCACTCGCCTCATGGAACCAAACTGCCAAGCTGCTCAAGTTTGCATCGAGTCACATCTTCTTCTTTTTTCGTTATTCTCCCCGAACCCGGAGTGCACTCACTATCTCCATCAGGGAATCTGACTCTTTGTGCAAATTCAAGAAGTGTATCAACAATTTTTTTCAATCTAATGCGTTGTGTTATTGATGTAGTGGCACTTTATAAATGCCTTATATGTATGTATGTATGTATGTATGTATGTATGTGTGTATCGATCAAGGGCCACGTCACAATCCCTCAATTGCAACAACTGCAGTAGGTTAGTTAATATCCCGAATTGGTTAGTTTCATGTACCATAATATATCATTATTCAACAAGTTGGGTCTAGTTGACATTCGAGCTCCAGCGCAATGCTATTCACAGCACTCCCGGGCCTCGCCATTCAATTCCACATTATTTATCCATAAAGCAGTTATCTTCTTATGGATTTCTCTCCACGCGTTCATCCTCGCCATCAACCCGAAGCAACTGCGTCAGTAACCAATGTTCGATCCCGTTCCCTAACTTTGAACTTTTCCCGCAGGGCGAAAAGGTTTTTTTTTTGGTTAAAACCTTGCAGTGAGGGCCGCTGTCAGCACATACTGTCTTATTTGAATGTTCCTATTGTCTTAACCTCATAGTACACACACGTCAGCTCATATGCCGTGATGGCCTAGACGGGGTGTCGATCAACAGGGGTCGGTGATTTGGTTAGGAAGGGGGCAGGACAAAACGCTGCCAGCATCCTTTGTGTAAAAAAAATCGGTAAGTCACTTGTCAATGGTATTGGTAGATCAAACCAGATTATAAAACTTAATTACTTAAGCAAAAAGTAAGGCCAATACTTAGACAAAATCATGTTGAAAAAAGCAAAACAAACCTTCTTAACCACTGGAAAGGCTTGACAACGTACCACAGGGGCGTTTTCAGCCAAACAGGTTCCTCGCTGCAAAGTGTTAAGTATAACATTTGAAAGTTCATGCTAATTAGTTGGATAATCTACTGAAAAGTTTATAGAAATCTGACTAAAATAGAAGCATTTTAGGCCTATAATACACGATGAAAAACTTTAAGTAAGACTTACCAAGTTCACGCTTTCAATTTTATATAGACATTGGCCCTCCGAACGGTAAATTGTGAATCTCAATAACAGTGTCAGGTTCACAACATCAGCGCACCTTTATGAAAACTCTCTGATCCATGAAGCATTTGTATGTGTCCCTTCCTCTATGGAAGAAGTGTACGCGATCCGTCCCTCGTTACCGACACTCACAGAAAGTCGTTTTGCAGCGAGTTGAATTGTTCGTTGTAATACAAGTTTTGTGACCCAAATGATGAGCATGTGTGAAGTTCATTGCCAATCCAACAATTACGCTAGAAGGAACAAAATCAGGGGGGGGGGCTCAAAGGGAACCCCAAAACGTTGGACACACTGCCTTGGCTTGACCTGGCTTCACTAAACATATGGCTGAACATCAAACTTATGCCAGGACAGACATAGCTCGAGTACATTCCAAGCCACTGCCAACTTTACATCACACTAAGGCCTTGGCGTGCAGGTTGAAGAAGACAAGGAATGCCTCGCGTCTCCTGGACTTATTGCAGGCACAATTTGTACACAGCTCAAAGGAAGCAAATTTCAAGTCTTGTTTGTCATGGTGAATGCACTGTCTGGTTGTTGTCAACTCTTGATATGATGAAAGGCGGCACATCTCAAAACTTGTACAGCTGTTATTTTGTTTTAATAACTTTTGAATTTATGTTGAAATTATGACACAATGCAACATTTCCCATATGACCAGGTACAGTATCTTGCCTGCTAGAAAGTCCCTGGAATGTACAAGGTCACTCTTTTTGTAGACACAGGTTACACAGTATGTACAGTCTCTTTGTGTTTTGTTTCGAACAGCGTGCACCGTTCATGAGTAACTCTTGAAAAAAAATGTTCGTGTGATTTTGGATTTGTGGCAACACTTCGTTGGCCATTTTGGGTTTTTTGGATTGTTAACGCAAACACGAGTCTAGGAATAGTTCAAATCTGGGAATCTGAGGTTTTTAATCTTAATATAGAATCACAATGATAATAAGTTTGACATTACAAGTATAAAGAATTTACCAATGATTATAGAAAAGGAAATTTACCAAAAATAGGGATATGATTACCAAACAATATAAAATAAAAGCACTTAAAATCCTATACAGATTCAGTGTTGATTAAAATAAAATATATTGATTTATAATGTAAAATAGTACATTCCGAATGGCCCCAAACGTCAGTTTTTGCATTTTTGTTGAGGTAATCGACAAAATTATTTATGATAGTCAGTGAATTTCTCCAAGTTTCTAGTAAGTAATTCTTCTGTGGAATGAACAGAAACCTTAAGAGATAAGACAAGTCAAAGTTCCAACAGGGAAAATTATCAAAGTTAATTAATTTGTGTTCGTTCTGATGATAGAACGTATCTCTGCATAATAGTCGGATTTAAGAGTTGTTATTTTTAACAGTGACACATTGCTAAAAGGAACAACTTTTCATCAGTCCGTTAGGTAAAATTGATACGATTTAATCGAAATGTTGATTGTGTCTTTTGCTGTCGTTGTTGTTCTAATTGTCGCTGTAGTCATGGTCATGGTCGTGCTCTTTGGTGTCGTCGTTTGTGTTTGTGCTGATGCCACTGTGCTCTCGTCGAGGCTTCCGTTATCAGACAATTGATGCAATCCATTGGTTCGTTTGCTCTGCGCTGTTTTCCATCCATCGTATGTTAACCTTTGTTTCAGTAATGGCCGCTTGATACGCATACTTCAATACACCAAGGCGGCGACTCTCCCCAAAATCCAACAGCTAGAAATGAAAGCAATTTTAAAAGAAACATTATATGAAAATGGTTTATGTCGGCCTATATATTCAAACTAAAGATGTATTTCGGCCCCGTTGAAAAGGATGGTGACCTTTAGAATAATGTTACCCAAATCATGGATGCCTAGCTTAATCACTTTAGATTGCAAGCGTTAGGGATACCTGTGTGCAAACAAGGGCTTGCTATATGTGAACCAGAAACACCGGGGTTAACCTCTATGTCTTCCACGAAGTGTTCTGGGTTCTTGTACGTGCACTACCAGTCCTAGCTCAGGGGACCTGCGACTTAGTGTCCCATCCGAAGGACAAAGCAATTACGGTAAAGTACTTTGCTCAAGGACACACATTCCAAGACCGGGACTAGAACCCACACTCTGCTGATCAGAAACACCAGAGCTTGAGCCCTTTGCTCCTACCCGCCCGGCCTAGATGCGACTTGTGTTAAAGTGACAACGAAAAAAATGCAATGCACTCTAAAAACGTCCGGTTCAGAATTGACCCCACTCCGGTTGTCAGGTGGCCTGACCCATTTCCGAGTCAGGCTGACCCGGAAACTGGTCAATAAGGGGATTTGGACCGGGTTTCTGTGTCAATTAAACCCAAATCTGGGTCGTTTTGACACAGATTATAGGCTAGGTCATGTATAACCCAGTTATTGGGTCAGGACCCACGTGACCCGGATCCGGAAGTTTTAAGCGTTTAGGTTACTCTTGTTTGCTTTTAAGATCAAGTGGTCCACATCGTGTCATATAAAACAAATGTGATGATTATTGTTTAAGTTTAGTAGTCTTTTGGATATTCTTTCTTGTGAAGGCAAGCAATAGCAAACCAAACCTCACCTTTTGGTCTTTTACTATGCAAATTTGATATATTACAACCATACCCGAGCCCGAACATTATGTCATTACTTCACGTCTTGGGTCTTGAAGGTCCACCGTCTTTACCCAGGGGGTACTGATGACGGGGAACCTGTCTATATATATATATATATTAAATACATTCATAGGCGTTTCCACAGTAAGAGGCCAACTATTGTTCCTGATACTGACAGGTCACTAGTTGCACCACGTACAGTAGTTAACCTATCTGACAAAGTTCTAACCGACCCACAGGTTAAACTCCTCTCAAGGGGTCTTAAATTTTGCCCCACACCCAGAGAACCTGACCAACTGTCTTTTCAACAAGACATGGCCCAATTCAACCGTAGGTTACGCCTACGTGAATATTTTCATGTAGAGCCCTCCACAGAGGACGAGTCATCTGTGGACGTCCAACCCAACACCCGCAACCGCTTCAGGGAGAAAAGTCGTTGGGTACCCCCTAAGAACCGAGATGTGGCTCTTGATACCTACATAAATTCAGTCAGCTCCGAGGTTCTTAAGGTCCCTAACACCTTGGCACCAAACAAACTCCCCCAAGATGAACGTCATGCTCTAACACAGCTCCGCCAATCACCAGACATAGTGATTAAACGTGCTGACAAGGGGTCCGCAGTTGTAGTCATGAACACACATGACTACATAGCTGAGGGCCTCAGACAACTCAGCAACACTGATCATTATATTGAATGTGACACTGACCCTACTCAATTATTTTCCAAACAAATCAGTGACACCTTGGTTAGAATGCACAATGCCAACGGTATCGACAAAGATACCTTCAACTATCTCCTTCCACAGGACCCCCGTACAGCACGCTTCTACCTTCTACCTAAGATACACAAGCCCAACAACCCAGGCCGACCCATTGTATCTGGTAATGGTAGCCCTACAGAGCGCATTTCTGAGTTTGTAGATAGCTTTCTCAACCCCCTAGTCTCCGGCATCCCTTCCTTCATAAAGGACACCACAGACTTCATCCATAAGCTAGAGGATGTCAAACATCAAATACCTGACTCTGCTTTTTTGGTTACTTTAGATGTTTCATCACTGTATACTAACATACCCCATAATGAAGGCATAAGTGCATGTGTCTCTGCCCTCAGGGGCAACAAACAATCCCGCCCCTCAGTGATACATGTTAAGGAACTCATCAGCCATATTCTCACTAAGAACAACTTTTCATTCACTGACAGGCATTTTCTACAGATACAGGGTACCGCCATGGGTACAAAAATGGCGCCCTCATATGCCAACATTTTCATGTCTGACTTAGAGGAAAAACTTCTGTCCTCTGCCCCCAGCCGCCCACTAGTTTGGTGGAGATTTATTGATGATATTTTCTCTATCTGGTGTGGTAGTCAAGACAGCTTGGTTGAGTTTATCGACCATATAAACTCATTCCACCCAACCATAAAGTTCACTACTGAATACTCTCTAACAAGTGTTAACTTTCTAGATGTAACTATCAGTAAATCCCCTAGCGGCATTGCTACGGATGTATACAGCAAACCCACTGACACCCACCAGTACCTTCTCTCTAACAGTTGCCACCCCAGTCACTGTAAGAAGGCAATAGCTTACAGTCAGGCCTTACGCATAAGACGTATCTGCTCCACAGATACCCTATACAAAAGGCGCTCATCGGACCTCAGGAAACACCTTGTTTCTAGAGGTCACAGCGAACGCAGGGTTCAACTTGCCATCAACAAGGCCCTCAGTATACCACGCCATACTCTTTTGGCCAACAAGGGGTCCAGAAAAGTCCCGACCAATAGAGTTGCCCTGGTCACCACCTACCACCCTAACCTACCCAAACTCTCCTCAATCCTCAATGGTAGAATGGATATTCTCCATTCATCTAAGAGGATGCGCTCAGCAATCCCTGAGAACCCCATGGTTGCTTTCCGCCGCCCTAAAAACCTGGGAGACATTCTAGTCAGGGCCAAACTCCCCCCAGGTACAGGCCAAACACCACCACTAACATAGATACAGGGTTGTCACAAGTGTACCCGCTCTAAATGTAGAACCTGTCTCTACATCAAACCTGCACTTAAAGTGAAGAGTCATAGCACTGGCTCTTCTTACAATATCAAGACCGACTCCCTATGTAGCACACCCAATGTGGTCTATGTTATATCTTGTAAAAGATGTGGACTACAGTATGTGGGAGAGACTAAGACCAAACTCAGTCTTCGCTTTGCGAACCATGTCTCTTCCATAAAGACCAAGAAACTGTACCCCGTCTCCATCCACTTCAACAGCCGTAATCACAGCGTCAAAGATGTTGAACTCATCGTGATTGAGTCCTGCAATGGTGACGACACACACCGCAAACTCAGAGAATCACTATGGATTCACCAACTCAAGACAGTCCAACCCTTTGGACTCAACGTAAACACTGGTGTTAAATAAATTCCAATCACACTCCTTCCACCTTTGCTTGTTTTTTTCTTCGATATAAAATAAATACAATAACTGTAAATAACAAGTTCTCTCCACTAGTCTATTTTTACGCTTTTTCTCTCGCTTATTTCATTGGTACAAAATAGATACAGTTATTGTTATTTACATGTTCCCTACACTTTTCTCTCTCAACCTGTCTATAACCTATTCCCTTTGCAGAGGGATTAATAACCTGCTCTCTCTGCAGGTTCCTCTTGCTTGGTTTTAACCTCTTACACTGATTCTTTTATTCTATAATTACTTTGATCTTGCCTCCTATTGTTAGTTGCATTTTCTTATGTGGCTTGCCCTCTAATCTTACCCTTTCATGCTTCCCGCATTGTAATGCCTACAATGCGGTACCACCTCTATGGTCCAGTGATCCAGCCTTTCACACTGACCATCCTTTGTTCTCACTTCTTCCCTCTTATTGGTTCTTAGCCAGTTAATTTACAACTCTGATTGGCTATATTTTCCCGCTTTTTTTCTGGATACTCTCCCTTAATCCTTTGCTCCTCTTTTTGCTATAAATGGATATGTTTGTGTTTGTTCTTGTTTATGCCTCTGACGAAGGTCCGGATTGGATCGAAAGCTAAGGCCATCTCCCCTACTAATTTTATATATAAATATCTCTAACAGTTGCCACCCCAGTCACTGTAAGAAGGCAATAGCTTACAGTCAGGCCTTGCGCATAAGACGTATCTGCTCCACAGATACCCTATACAAAAGGCGCTCATCGGACCTCAGGAAACACCTTGTTTCTAGAGGTCACAGCGAACGCAGGGTTCAACTTGCCATCAACAAGGCCCTCAGTATACCACGCCATACTCTTTTGGCCAACAAGGGGTCCAGAAAAGTCCCGACCAATAGAGTTGCCCTGGTCACCACCTACCACCCTAACCTACCCAAACTCTCCTCAATCCTCAATGGTAGAATGGATATTCTCCATTCATCTAAGAGGATGCGCTCAGCAATCCCTGATAACCCCATGGTTGCTTTCCGCCGCCCTAAAAACCTGGGAGACATTCTAGTCAGGGCCAAACTCCCCCCAGGTACAGGCCAAACACCACCACTAACAGAGATACAGGGTTGTCACAAGTGTACCCGCTCTAAATGTAGAACCTGTCTCTACATCAAACCTGCACTTAAAGTGAAGAGTCATAGCACTGGCTCTTCTTACAATATCAAGACCGACTCCCTATGTAGCACACCCAATGTGGTCTATGTTATATCTTGTAAAAGATGTGGACTACAGTATGTGGGAGAGACTAAGACCAAACTCAGTCTTCGCTTTGCAAACCATGTCTCTTCCATAAAGACCAAGAAACTGTACCCCGTCTCCATCCACTTCAACAGCCGTAATCACAGCGTCAAAGATGTTGAACTCATCGTGATTGAGGCTTGCAATGGTGACGACACACACCGCAAACTCAGAGAATCACACTGGATTCACCAACTCAAGACAGTCCAACCCTTTGGACTCAACGTAAACACTGGTGTTAAATAAATTCCCATCACACTTGCTTGTTTTTTTCTTCGATATAAAATAAATACAATAACTGTAAACAACAAGTTCTCTCCACTAGTCTATTTTTACGCTTTTTCTCTCGCTTACTTTATTGATACAAAATAGATACAGTTATTGTCATTTACATGTTGCCTACACTTCTTTTCTCTCTCTCTCAAAAAGTTTTGAAAAAATCAACCTGTCAATAACCCATTCCCTCTGCAGAGGAATTAATAACCTGCTCTCTCTGCAGGTTCCTCTTGCTTAGTTTTAACTTCTTACACTGATTCTTTTATTCTATAATTACTTTGATCTTGCCTCCTATTGTTAGTTGCATTTTCTTATGTGGCTTGCCCTCTAATCCTACCCTTTCATGCTTCCCGCATTGTAATACCTACAATGCAGTACCACCTTTATGGTCCAGTGATCCAGCCTTTGACACTGACCATCCTTTGTTCTCACCTCTTCACTCTTATTGGTTCTTAGACAGTAAATTTACAACTCTGATTGGCTATAATTTCCCGCTTTTTTCTGGATACTCTCCCTTAATCCTTTGCTCCTCTTTTTGCTATAAATGGATATGTTTGTGTTGTTGTTTATGCCTCTGACGAAGGTCCGGATTGGATCGAAAGCTAAGGCCATCTCCCCTACTAATCATATATATATATATAATTTTAGTAGGGGAGATGGCCTAAGCTTTCGATCCAATCCGGACCTTCGTCAGAGGCATAAACAAGAACAAACACAAACATATCCATTTATAGCGATGAGTAGGGGAATTAAAATGGATACAGTAAAAACAAATAGAAACAGAAGACAAGCAACTCAATGGGATCACCACGAAGGGATACCACATCAGAAAATTAAGTTTCTTACTACGAATGGTGAGGGTCTGTTGAAACCGTAGAGTTGCAAACAGGATAATCCTGATGACCGGTGATATATAAAATTAGTAGGGGAGATGGCCTTAGCTTTCGATCCAATCCGGACCTTCGTCAGAGGCATAAACAAGAACAAACACAAACATATCCATTTTTATCCATTATTATTTATTATATATATATAATATATCCCTGCAACAAACCTCTTGCAGTTCCTCCCGTGTGTTGAAAAAAGACGTGATTTCTCCGAAGACATCGGACAATGAAATCTCACGATTTCCTTTTAACCTGGAAGAACAAGATTTAATTCATTTTTATTTATGATGTTGAATCTTCGGACAAAAGAAAATCTTGACCAGGAGGAATAGTCCAGGGAAGCACAAAAGGATGAGAAAAATTTTTATCAAAAAGATCAGTCTTCCAACAGCCCCTGGTCATTAAAATCTGATCTGTATAGGTTTTTTAAAGTTCCACTTTTAATAGTTAAAAGTTAACGATTACACTGTAATTGTTAACTCTTTATGAGAGACAAAAGAGAGTGAAATTTTGTAGAATTGAATCAGCTTTTAGATTGTTCCTAAGATTATATTCTACTTTAAAAATATCTTTTCAACCATATTCATTTCAAGACAAACGTTGTTTTATAGCCCATAGCGCCCAAACCGAAAGCAAAAGGGCACGTTTAAGTTGACCTCCTAACAACAGTACATGCATATTGTGCAGCACCTTATACACTCTTAGTTTTATATAATACTGACAGAACGGGTTCTTACATCGCGTAAGTCTCTTCCCAGTTATTGCGGATGAAGTCCCAGGCCGCTTGGTAACCAGCTGGATTCTCGGCCACGCCCATTAGGATTAGCGCAAACTCGCCACGATGTAGACCTAGCTCAGTCACCGTCTGCAGATAACTGATATAATCAAATATTGATGCAACAAACCATAATAAAATGTAAAACAAGGAAACACCAGACTTTAATTTAAGCTAAGTCCACCCCTTCCCCATAATTTGTAGTCATAGTACCTTTTCAAAAGTGAAGTGTCCGTCGAGCACGTGAGGGCGCTCATCCATCGAGCCCTCTCTTGTCGGTCAGTGGTCGTCTGCATCATTTCCCATCCAAAGTTCCACTCTGACCGACCACCGAATCGAATACCATTACAATACACAACTGACCTCAGGTTCGGGGAGACTCTGGGGGAAAACGTATTTTTTTTAAATGACAGTCTGCCGCTTTGGAGTTAAAAGTTAGCCATTCATTTCTCAAATACTAATCATACTTACATCAAACGTAAATGAATGAAACTTTTTGCAATCAATTTAATGAACCAGATCCTAAGTGATTTACTTCTTCCCGCGAATAAAAAGTAACTGTTTACCAATAGCCCAGAGCTGGTTATTAAGATATTACGGGAACATTCTTACAAAAATGAGTGGCGCACATGTAAATGGCATTGTTTTATTCAAACTTGGTTTAATAGAGTCTCACGTAATAGGCTTTTCCACGTCCATGTGTGCTTTCATTAATGTTGATGCTTTGTCAACACAGTGGCTGTTGCTATGGAAACAAGCTGCAGATGTCACATCAAATTGGTGTTTCTTTCCGCGTTGTCTGTTGGGCAAAGCGGACACGGGTATAAGTAAAGTTTGGAGTTCCATTCTTGGCACTTGTTTCCTTGAGCAAGATACTGGATGGGACATTAAGCCGTGGGTCCCATGTACTAGGATTGGTCGTAAACGTAAAAGAACACCGAACATTTATCAAGGAATAGTAGGAGTTAACCCTGGTGTTTTTTGTGGTTCACATAGCAAGCACCCTTGTTTACAGGTTTCCTCAGGCTTGCGAGCTACAGTGATTAAGTTCACTTATGAGACATCCTTGGTTTCACTACCAGAAATAACTGACATGATCTAAATCAGATTCTTTGACAGATTCTATTCCAGATTTGTTGGATTTATTTTAACTAGTCTCAAGTCATCCCTTAATTAAAAAAAACACTAACAAGCATTTCTTTTACGCTAGTGTCGTCAAGTCAAAAGCAATCACAGTGTTTTTTTGCTGCCCCAGGAACTTAAAATAAAATCAAACATTCCCTCAAAGATGTGAACATTTGCTGATGATGTTCATATAATTATAATATTAGTAGGTTGTCCAAAATGTTCCTTGAGGTTTTTGTGTGGTCTTTTACGCAAAGCACATAAAATTTGTTCCGTTTCAAAAATGTTCACTTCAGTTTCACTGTAATTAAGAATAATGTTTTATACCTTGGAGCATCTGACGTAAAGGTCTCATTCCAACCCGATTCGGCATAAAGTGGCTGTATTAATTGCTGCATATAATTCTGTCAAGTAAAACAAAACAAGAAGAATCGAAATAATAACAACCGCCGATTGCCTCTAACAACTACAGAAAGCATACATCGTCACCGATACGCGATAATAAGACGAGCATTCTAAAAACTGGAATTTGTCTACGTATCCGTAATCTAAGGACAATAATTATGTCCCAAGACTTCCACGTGAATTTAAATTCTGACTTTGCATGGTCTTTATGTGTTGGATACTAAGTACATGTACTTGTATCGTTAATGTGTTTTGTATTGTTGTTCTCGTCGAGTTCTTCTGTCCAGGTATAGAGATGCAATTCTATACATAACTTGAACTATGACATTGTTGTTTTACATTTGAAAATGGATATCAGATGTGATTGAGGAATGAAAAGATAACTTCATTATTACTGTTTATTTTAACCTTATACGAATGTGTGATAAACATTGTATTCTCCATGTTTTGTGGAAAAAATTAGTACTGTGAAGAAAAAAAAACAGGGGCAAACAATTCCGATGGGATTCTTACCCACGGCCCTGCCGTTATTAGCAGATGTCTTATACCACTAGAGCATTGACTCGGTGACATTAGGTGAGCGCTGACACCAAATTTGGTCATTTTAGAGGACGCTTCTTCGACTTTTCTTACCTGTACTGAAGAGCAGGAGGTGGATGGGGATCGACCCGTGTCATTGCTCAGCAGCATCTTGGCGAAGTAGGAGGATGTTGCCACCACAGCCCTGCGAGTTGAGCGGGTAGACGGTCCCAGATATGTAGAGAAGTTTTGATAGATGTAGTTAGGAATGATTTCGGCGTCCATCAAGTAGAACGTTTGGTCGATCAGTCCAATCATAGTCTCAACTGGGAAAACCTAGTGGAAATAAAGGGGTTTTCGCAGTTAATTTTTAAAACAAACTTAATCTGAAAAGGATTAGCCACTACAACTTCCTGATTTCCCAGTTTAAAAATCCAAAAAAACATACAACTTGGGCATAACCAAAAACAGAAGTACATTAAATTTGAAATCTTCTTGATAATAAAGCCTAGTGTTAATCCTTCAGAAAATTATTTCCGTCTGACTTTTTGACAAAAAGTAAACGAAATAACAACTAAAGACCTTCCAATAATTGCTGGAATCGAAGTATGGATGATAAGAACAAGCAGAAAGTCGTTGCTAAACAAAAACCGTTTTCCGCTGTTTTACTAAAATGTGACAAAAGCCCGTTTATTAAAATCTAGAGAATGGTGATTAATTTTACTCCAACAAAAGCAATTATGTATTTTAAGTGGTTTGTATATTTTGATGGAGTGTTCTCCATACGACCTAGTGTCCGTCTGGAATACTTTTGCCAAGTCATTCATAAACACATGGATCGAAAAAAATACACTTGGATCGGTGGCAGCTTGGTCCAGGAGACGTTGCCAGTTGTCGTCTTCGTAATTGACGAGATAGAAACCAACCATCTTGGCGTTGGCAAGGTACCAGTCATCAGATGCAGCCTCGGACGGTAATTTGAAATAAGCTATAGACAAAATTATAATTCAAACACATAATGTTGTTTTCAGTAAGACTTGCAAATTATACAGGTGTCAGGTTAAATGAAAACTGTTTAGATAATACTCATAATTACTACTATTGCATTTAAATAAATCCAGAGTATAGGGATACCAAGTGCGCCCTCACTGAATAGAGAGCACATACACTTTTCTATGGACATTTTCTCTGATTTGTAGGGAGCATGGCTCTTGCCATGCTCCTGATGTTTGTCTTCTGAGAGGGGTAATGTTAGCTCCTTCCTCAGTGAGTATCTTTAGCGTTTATTCTGAGCCATTCTGTCAGAAAGGTTGTATAAATTTTGTGATAGATAGAGTCAGCGTTATTGTATGTTACAATGTAATTGTAGCCGTGCACCATTTATTGTAAGCCATGTGTTGAGCTGTTACCTTTTAAATACACATTCTGTTTTGTTTTGCCGTGCTGTGCTATTGTCACACACTGTGTACTGCTTCTGTAATCTAAGGGTTAAATTAGTTGTTGGGGTTTATCTTTTATAATTATTTAAGACATCTTTGTGCGGTGGATTTTGTTTTATTGGTGATGCATTGGTTCCTGTTTTACTAGAGGACCTTCCCACCGTATTCAACGGGGAACAATCACTTCGGAAACACATAGGTATAAACTAAATTGTAATCGCCAACTTAAAGAATGTAAAGTATCAGATATTCTTTTGCGGTTTGTTTTATGCCGTATGTTTTCTCCAGGGCTCATAACATTTTGTTGATTAATTGGGGGGAAAATGACTTAAGTGACTCACAGTACTGGTCCGTTGGTTCCATCCACACTTGTTCCGGTTTGTCAAACTGATCCGCCGGTCCGGATTTATACACGTACGTCAAAGGAACGTACCAACGGTACCTGCGTTAAAATATTTAAAAAATAAAAAATGATATGCATCAGTGTCACCGTGATTTGTTATTTATTTAATTACTTTTTTGGCTCACTTTTTGTTTATGAGGGTTGTTTTTAGGCCTTAAAGGGCAATATGTATTTTCCCGTTATGAAGCTGGAACGGCACTAAACATGCACAGTGACTGTTTTGGGGGACCTTTAACGTGAGAATTGTAGGTCTGGTTCCGAAATAACATTTGCGTTGTTACTTTGTGTTCATGATAATGGTCTCCGCCTAAAAAAGTAAAAACAAATGTGCAGAAACTCGGGATATTCTGCGTATAATTTTTTTTTTCAGGAAACATAATCCACAAACGATCGCAGAACGTCCTCGGGATGATCTGTTACAATCTTTTTTGGTCTAGTTTCAGAGCTTCAGTTGAGTATTATTTGGTATTACTTGATACTTGAAATAACAAATGTCGCATTCCCACGAGGTAATCCCTTTGATGGTGCTTCCCAGATTGTATCGCAACCTTGAGTGTGATCCCTAGCCACACGGCAGTTAACGGTTGTATGGCTTCTGACTGGCACCTTCGAAAAAGATCTCGACAAAATAAGGAGACCGCCAACATAGGGCTGGATAGTTCAGTTCGTGGAGCGCCGGCACATCGATCTGGAGGTCGTTACTGTAAATCCCACTCTAGTCAATTTGTCTTTTTTTCAACTCCAAACTGTAAACAATTTACTCTGTCAGTTTCCCTTGTGGTTTATTACTTGATACTTGCCTATAGTTGAAATACCATGCCTTACCCTAGATTGTCAAATTCTTTCGATCTGTTGGAGTAGGAAGTAATAAGGAATCGTTTCTGCGTGGCCACGACATCTTGTCCGGTTCTTGTCAGAGTGATCAAAGGGTAGCCTGGCTGAAGGGTCCAGGTGTCCATGATTTTCTTCACGTCGTGTTTCCCGACGTCTTTATCCGCCTTTGTAAAGGTTAACAAGTAATGTGGTTTAATGCTTTTCGAGGGTGAGTCCTGCCGACAACATTTTGATAAAATGCTGCTGCTGCTGCCTTTTTTGCCTTTGCTCGTCGTCGTCATCGTCGTCGTCATTGTCGTTGTCGTTGTCGTTGTTGTGGTGGTTGTGTTGGTGGTAGTGGTGGTGGTGGTGGGGGGGGGGGTAGGACACAAAACCCGGTAGCTTAAAGATGGTTTGCTTTGACATTTTGCCTTGCAAAAACATACTGGATTGTCTTTGTCAAGAGAAACTTACGTGGGTCAGTTCATCCCAGAGGTGTTCTGCATTGGCATTCTTGTAGGCTCGCTCCTTCAGGTAGTTTTGCACTCCTTGGTTGAAGACATCGAGGGTCAAGAAATGCTCCATCATCCAAAGGATAGATCCTCCCTGTGCGGGGAAAAACTCCATAAGCTTGAGTAGGATTTGTGTTGAAAAACAATCGTAAGCAATGAAGCAAATATTTTGAAACCATTGTTAAAAATCCGGCCTTTTCAAAATGGAACGCTCTTACTAGAAACATCAGTTATCAAGTTAATAACTCTAATCTCTACGGCAGTTTGATCGCGGTTGGAACACAGAGCAGGTGCACAGGCCTACATTACATTGCATACTCTCCTGAACATTGCTTTGTTGTCGTATACCTCAGGAAAATTGCGTTCTTTAAAAACTGTTTGAGTTTTAAAATCTCATGTTTTGCTTTAGCAACCCCCTTGAGACGAACTATACCTCGTACAAGAAAATGCTTCCTTTGAAGAACAAAAAAGTGCTTCGTGAAAACTTAGTGTAGACGTGTGCCAAGTCCACTCAAAATGTAAAAATTCAGCATTTTCTTTTACATGTTTTGCTCTCAGGACTAATCATTGTAGTACGTGACCAAAGCTTACAATCCCCACTTTGTGCGTGACAACACTTGTAGGGCTCGACCAAAGTGTGTAAGTGCGTTACCACACTACGTGAGTGAGTGTCCAAACTTTGTAATGCGTGACTTTAGCACCATCATGCTAGTATAAAATGAAAGAAGACAAAGTGAGCTTGCAAATAAAGTAGACACCCGTAAAACACGTTCTAGCACGGTTAGCATGGATTTCTTTACCTTTGAATATGTAATTCCGTTAAATTGCCGCTCTATGTCGTCTTCCGTCGCATACACCGGTTCCCTAATGGCTGGGTATGAACCGGTACCATCATAGTATAAAGCACTCGAGACTGTGTCAGAATAGTATTTTTCGAACTGAAAATAAGGCGGAGAGAGAGAGAGAGAGCGTGGGAACTGATGATTGAAAATGTTTTCACCCTTTAAAATGATTTGTCTTGCTTTATGTGCACTGGAAAAGTGCCTTCCTGTTAAAATGTCATTTTTGTTGTTATTATAGGGGTTGTCAAAGGTGTATTGCACTGTAACCCGTAAGCCTAAAGATAAATGTGTAGAGAGGACACTAGTTTTAGATGTGGGAGGAAAATTAGGGAGAAAACAGGCAATCCTACACGGGCCGACAACCCAATCCACAAGAAAATGGCTCAAGTCTATGAGAAGGGATTTGAGCCGGGGTCAAGAGAGATAAACATATTTTTACATCTTTTGTAATGAATTTTTCTTTCTAGGGTCTGCAGAAATCAGTCATTCAGCCTTTCTCTATTTTTTGTAGTTTTTAACTATTAGTACTTTTGTACTGTCGGCTACCGTAGAGGTGTATTGAATTAAGCAACTTGTCATACCGATCTGAACTCTGGAAAAACACGATCGACGCCTATATGCTTCATATACGTAGCAAAACCTTCATTCAGCCAAAGGTCGTTCCACCATTCCATGGTGACAAGATTTCCGAACCACTGGAGAAAAACGTTTGTAAACAGAATTTGATATAGTCATACCTTCCTGAAGCCAATTAAGACTAGAAGATTATCGTGAAGACGATCGCAAAATGTTCAACCAATTTTATAAGGAATCATCAGTTGAAGTATATAAGTGTTTCCAAATTAGATAATGTCACCAACTGGATCTTTTACTCAACGTGAAAATTCTTGGTGGCGCTTTAATTTCCATTCTTTTGTTTACAAACACTGACCACCATTGTGTTTGGGCGTTTGTGGCAAAATTGTCCAACTTGGTTGGAACAAACTTTACCCTATTAGAGCATTTAACCCTCTTTTGTTAATATTTAATAATTAACTTTAATGTAAAAGTTCTTTTGGGTGTACAGTTGGTTCATCGGTGATACGGGTATATTTTGTATGGTATTTTGTATCTTCTGATTGGTGTAACTTCTTGAGTGTAACTTCAACACAGTTCGTGTGTGGGAGAACGGAATCACTGGGGACAGAATCCCGTGTAAAACCGCATGCATTTCTGCCAAGCAAAGCATTTTTAGCCAAGTTGAGGCTGCAACTTTGCAAAAGAAAGTCTATACTATTCAACTTGAGACTTAAGGACGCTAGGTGGCAGCAGATTTCAAAGTAAGTTCAAATGTCTCAATACTGGCTGCCTGGTGTCTGCTTCCACAACATCAAAAAAAAAATCCAATTTGTATAGGCTTACGTAATGAAGATAAAATAAACTTACCATATGAGCCAGCTCGTGTGTGATCATCTTTGAGGTCCATCTGTCATTTCTCAGTTCAACATTGCCATAGAGTAGATATATATCCTTATACGTAATCAGGCCCCAGTTTTCCATTGCACCGAAAAAATACTGTTGTATGGCAATGTGATCTTCAACAAATACGGATATTTACACATATATATAATAATTATTGTTGTTGTTGGTCTTCAAACACCCCCCCCCCCCCGAGGAAGCCCTTTCCCTTGTATTTAGTGACCTTATTGGCAGAGTGATTTTTACTTCTAGAACAAACAAAATTCAAAATTTTCCGGAAGCTAATCGACAGGTGAGCACAATGCTCCGATCAACTTATCAATATTGTACATAAGAACGCCGAGGAAATCCGCCCGGAAATCTAACACAAAACATCACATGTCTTTTGAGGATTTAACATTTTCCGACTTATCTGCGAGACTTGAAAAAAAATAACAGTTGCTGAAAGCGCCTCTGAGTAAAAAAAAAAAAAACTTCATGAGCGAAACGAATGTGTGTAGAATAAGTTGCCAGGATGTTTACACAAACTATCTCTATCACAGATAGATATGATGGTTTACTGAGGTTGGAATGATTAAATTCTGAACTATACTTGAAGTTAATTTTACCCTGAACCACAAAACCGAGCCCCTAAAACAAACAAAACAAAACAAACACCCCAACAAAACAAAATAAAACTGATAACTTTGAGATCAATGTTTGTTTGGGTTTTTTGGTTTGTTTGGGGGGGGGGGGGTTGGGGGTAGGGATTCTCACCTTGTTTATCCAATGGGAACTCATTGTCCAAGTAGTCATCGAAATACGTCTGGACTTTATCTGCGACATTGAGAGCGTACGGAGCAAAGTTGATAAGTTCTGTCTCGCACCAAATGCGAACCTGAAAACCAGTCACAAAATGTTAGCACCCAGAGGGGCAAGGTTCATTGACTAAATATGGATTTGAAAACTACCCAAGAATTTCAAAACACATGCAGAAACTCGAAGAGTTATTAAGAAGATAAATATTACTGTCAGATGTCAAAGTCTCAACAATTTATTCGAAGACCCCCCCCCCCATCCCCACACACGCACCCTTACATGGGGCAGTTACGGGCCACTGTTGTTGTCATGACATGACATGTGTTTTTATTTGTTTTCCCATGACGCGTGAAGTTTCATTGTTACTGTGCGCCTTGAGTTCAAGACTAGGCACTTCTACACACGAGTTTTGTAAAGTTTCAACGTTAAAGTTTTGCTCTCCAGATTCCCTTATTTTTGACCAAGTTTATTGCCGTTTAAGGAAATCACACACAGTTGTTGAATTATATACAAATGTTAAAAGGAGCTGAATAGTATTAAAGCAGTTGAACAGTTTAAAGTAGCTTTCTTCGTCATTTTTATTGCAACAACGTGGTAAAACTTTATGATCTCGTCACAGTTGTTCTATTATTCCATTTGTTCCATTGTTTAAAGAACCCCGTAAGTTAGCGTGTGTAAGAGCACGCACACACCATTTTGTTTTATTCCTTCCTTTATTCTCGTAGGTTGGCGTGTGTACGGGCACACAAGTGTGTAAACACCTGCAATTGGGGACCTCTTTCTGTCCCTCTTTTGTCTGTACTCTTTTTGACGACAGCTCATGTTGGTTTTTAACACACTTTCCAACTGGGACCTTCATCACCAGACTGGGTCTCTATTTTCCTCTTTTGTGATAGGCCCCCGGTTTAAATGTGTTTACCTACTGACACACACGACCATATGTTGCAGTCACTCTGAGGACTTTCCTTTGTTTTGTACACTTTTAAAAGTGTGTAAGTTCACATAGTAATTCAAGTCACTACTTTATTTGGACTTACTATGTTCTCAGGTCCACACTTCGCATGTAGCGTTAAAACAAACACAACCATACGGATCGGGTTGTGGGGTCCTGCTATTGTTGTTCTGTTGTTCCATTTTCTCAAGAATCCGTCTGTGTGGTCTAAGCTGAACAAAGAACAACTTTTTGGGGTCTATTGTTCACAAGACACAACAAGGCCCCTTCCGTAATCCTACCCCACCATCATAGGTATGTATTTCGATGGCTGAATCGAGATTAGCAAGTGTTATAATACGAACGCGTTCAAAGCCCCTAAATATAACAGAATAACACTTCTTCGTTTTCGCTAAAACTTTACCAACAAATAATATTTTTAGAAGTCCGTGCCTTGGTTTTGTATTGAAAATTTAACGAAGGGAATGAATTGACTCTTCCATAAACCATTGATGTGTTTTTGTTTGCTTTGTTTGTTTTGTTTTTGTTGGGGGTGTTTTTTTTATATTAAAACAAGTTATTTCATGGTGTCAAGGGAAACCTAGTAGTCTTAGTGTTGTTTTCATATTGATGAATGTATTAAATTTCATAATGGTGAATAATGATTTACCAAACACCCGTGTGCGTTTGTGACATTGACGGACGTAAAGTCGTGTACTATAAAAGCAAGAAGGTACGTCGGTACTGAAGGCACCCTCTTGAAGTAAGTCCTGGACCAATGGCTGTCCAACTGGATACGCCGTATGTCAATGCCATTAGACAAGGCGCTCATGTCCGTACGATGTTCTAGTTGTACATCATAGGATGCCTTGAACGTAGGCTCGTCGAAGCACGGCAGGACGCGGCGGGCGTAAGGTCCTTCCATCTGAGTGGTTGCAATGTATCTGTTGAATTCAAGGACAACTTTTGCTTTTAAATATTACGAAGATAGCATGGCACACTTCTGGGTCTGAAAGATGTTGATACTCAAAGATTACATGTTCGTTCGTTCGTTAGTTTGTTTGTTTGTTGGGGTGTTGGGGTGCTTTCTTTCTTTCTTTCTTTCTTTCTTTCTTTCTTTCTTTCTTTCTTTCTTTCTTTCTTTCTTTTTATTTTTTTTTATTTTTACATATTGTTTCATATTGTTTAGACAATAAAGTTTCAGTTGAAAAGTCAAAAAAAAAGCATTTCTTTCTTTCTTTCTTTCTTTCTCTGCAATTATCTCATTATTAGTCTCAAATCTTCGATTTATTGGTTATACTCTAATTCCTTTTTTACCGATCCTTTAGTTGTTTGGCGTAACCGTGTTAAACACAGAATTTTGTCGGACTGTTTCTTCTATAAGTCGTCCCACAATTTTCACACTTTCAAAAAGATCTGGCACATAAATGATTCCATTTTTATGCTAACCGGACAACAAATCACTTGGTTTATTTAAAAGTTATCTCCTTTAGGTTTCCCCACTGTTTATTTTCCTGTTTTAAGACTCTCAGGCTGTTTACCTTTTGAGTCCCCCCCAGGTCCTTTTTCTTGTTTATTGTTTAATTATTGTTTCCCCTAGCCTGTTTCAATTGTTAAAATGATTTTGCTCGTATTCAACTGTAACTGTCTTTTTTAATTTTTACATATTGTTTCATATTGTTTAGACAATAAAGTTTCAGTTGAAAAGTCAACAAAAAAAGTCTTTGTAAAATGAGAGTAAAAACTACCCTTGCCAGGTATGACGCTGATTTCGACCGCAGTGCCAAAAAGGATGGGCATAAATGCTAGGAGTCTCTTAAGTTAAATCGAATCTATTATGATTTCAACTAACCTTGTTTCGTTTAGTGATGTGACGTACATACTTGGGTAGAAACCTAATATTGTGTCATTAGCCATGATACCGGAGTATGTGATGTAGATTTCGTACTCTTCATGAGGTCGAAGCATCTCTTTCAACTTGAGAGAGTATGAATGTATGCATTTCCCGTCTTTTCCTCAAAGTGATTGGCATACAATTTCAACACTGTTTGAAAATTTTCTTAAGTCTTTAAGAATTCATAACTGCGATCTTACCTTGTTTTATTCTGTGATGTGATGTACTTGCTTGGGTAAAAACCAAATGTGTCATTAGCCATGATACCGGAGTATGTGATGTAGATGTCGTACTCTTCATGAGGTCGAAGCATCACTTTCAACTTGAGAACCAAGAAAGCATACTCCTCAATCATCTTATAACTCTCAAAGATGTCTGTCTTATCCAATGTACTGACGCTGTGGACAGTTGGCATACCATGGATGCTGATATTCTTAGAGTGTAGGGTGATCTCATCTGTTGCTTCCATGCACTCCACTTTTATCCGGACCCAGCCGTCAAAAGTGAATCTCTGTCCGAGCTTTGAGTCTGGTACGTCATCGTCGTACAAGAACGGACGGAGGTTGAGCTCGTAGCGCCTCGGTAGGACGGTCTTGGGTAGCCGGCCCTTCATGAGATCTGGCGGGGCTATGGTGACTGGGATACCCGTAGGTTGGGGTTCCATGGTTTTGGTAAGATCGGTGGTAGTGTCGTCGGGCCGCACGGATGATTCTGTAGAAGTGGTAGGCCTACTTGTTGGAGTGAAAGTATCGGCAGTCGTGGGATCGTTCACTACAGACGTTTTTGTGGCAACCTGGTCGACAGGGTGGGTGGGAAGGTAGTACATCATTACCGCCGTGGCAGCGATCAGTACACTAACAGTCAAAATTGAAAGCACTATCCTGGACATGGTACAGTACATGCCACCCTTGCGACCACCATGAATATCCGTGGTGGTGGCTTCCTCCAGGTTGAATTCTGTCTCCCCCATTTTGTATGAAGTCCTGAAACTGTATTCTGCTGAAGACAAGGAAAAAATACTACCATTGCCGTTAACTGGTCGATAACGTTTTATCATCCATTCTAGCCTGCATTTTCCCATAAGGCACTATTCAGATTGTACCTTAATACTTACTTTTTGTTTTCTTCTTCGTCTTCTGCTTTTCCTTTTTATTGGAGTTTGTTTAGATAGGGAGGGCGAGACTGTTTATTATTTCTTCTTAAGCTCAACAAAATGCATTACCAGATTTAAACAGGTTATGGATCGCGATAGCCGCAGGCCCTTCCCCCAGCCCCTTATATTTTCTGCGTTTATACACGATGCATTTGATTACCTGTTATTGTATTTATTTAACAGTTTTACAGGACGTAGTTTGTTTATATCTTTCTGTCAACGGGAGTCAAGTTTATGGAGTTTGAAAGTAGTATTCTACGGTACCCTGAAAATGCCCATGGGCACTTTTAATTTTCGAAGCCTAAACAAAACAATGACTACACCATTCTTCCCCTTGTACAAGTAAAAATAACCGTTATTTGAGTATAGACTCTAGTATTACGCACTTTATAAGCGGTAGGCCTATGGTTCCCGTACGATATTCTACTTAAATGCATCGTAAGTAGTGCAGAGGTCGTCGAGGTATCGCCCTGACAGTTGTCAATGCATTTTAGCAGATAGTGCTTTAGCTTGACAAAGCTTAAAGGGTGACTGTGTATAACATCAGTAAAATTAAAAGTGCAAATATTCTCAGATCTACAAAGATGGTCATGGTGGAAAAACTTTCCTTGAAATGTAGTTTTGAATGAAATGCAGTAGTTTTTGAGAGATGACTAAAGCAGTCAATAGGTGTTTTAATATCTTGAGAGCCCAAACTCCGATCGAAAATAGTGAAAACATTGACAGGTTTATTTTTTTATTGACAAACGAACTTAACCAATCACAAAAAGCAGCTAGTGCATCCCATGTACCCATTTACCCCAGAGTGAAGAGAAGCAAATTGTAGTTGCCTGTTTTGCTCAAGGACACAAGTGTCATGACCGGGATTCAAACCCTTACCCCAATGATTTGTTACCCACTAGAACTTGGGTCCACACCGTTCGGCCACTACTAACCCATGACTACGTGGTGTAAATGATACCATCTCCTGGTTGAAGAGGAGTAATTATATAGTTTGTGGTGCTTGAGGACACAAGTGTCAAGACCAACGGCCGATTTCACTAACGCTTTTTGATCATTACAAACGCCGAAACCGATCGCTAAATCCAAAATCCAAAATCCACTTACGGATGGATTTTGGATAACGATTTCACTCAATCTTTGCGACAAACTTACTCATCGCAAAACAAGCATTAGCGATGACATTTTTGCGATGACTTAGTGGCCGCAAAGGTGTAAGTTCATCGCAAATTTATGACTGATTGCGCCATTGTGTGCTTAGATTTTATTAGCGGTGTACGTCTCGACGTAGTATAGTTTGTCCGTGAATTAAAGAGTAAAATGGCGTTACATTTACTCTCCGTGGTCTTTTACTGAGAGACTCGGGATAACCACAACGCAGTTGGCCGATGACACCTTTCGGCAACGTGGTTGTTGCCGAAAGAGCTTCAAATCGGTTAAAAAGGAGATCGTCATCTATTGGGTTCAGTTATGTTAACCAGCATTTTGGCCTAAAGTTAATGTAGTCTCATAGCATCCACTTCGTGTCAAGACCAGGACTCAACCCACACCCTGATGGTTTTTTTCTTCCACCAGAACTTGAGACCAGTGCTCCAAACTGCTCTTACCCACGGCTATTTGGTGTCGTTGCTACTCTTTCGAAGACATTGTTGTTTTACCATAATGTGCATATTCGTTGAAATCAGTATTAAACGGTTTTCTTTTGTGTAAAAATCACAGGCCTTATGGAACACATTTGTTTTCTACAAACTTCTCCATTATGTGATTTTAAAGCACTTACCACTGAAATGAGGGTGACAATTTTGTTAACCTTAATCAAACTGGGCCTAACTGCAAAGATATAAAGACCTTCCAACACTTGTTATCGCACATATTTTCAAAGGCGTCCTCAATTTACAAATACAAGTGGAAGAGCCATTCCCAAGAAACAATATTTTCTTGATCGCATTAAATAAATAAGGGTTGAATGTTTGGTTTCGAAAGCATTTTCCACCACATTTTACGCGCCTATACATTTGTTCTAGAATGTACTTACCAACAAATTCGGGCAATTATTTGTCTCAATCCTGGAGGCAATTCGTCGGTCCTTTAGAGTGTCTCTGGCAGCCCAGTAGGTCTCGTCGCAGGGTAACGGTTCCTGCTACTGTGAGAGATCACGTTACCGACCAAACCAGATTGCTTCACGTTGAGCTAAAAAAACAAAACAACAACAACATACGGCGTGTAAAATCACATGTGAAAAGTGCGTTAGTTTTATTTTATTTGTTGTTGTTGTTGTTTTTTTTTTTTTAAACCAAGCTAAAAAAACATGCTCCTGTTAAGGTTGTAATCGTGGGTGCAGATGTTTTGGTTGTAGTAAAGGGAAAATCATTTTAAAAATCAGTAAACTTGGCATTGCTGGAATATCGTTCTTTTCGTGTTATGTTTTTACTCGCTGTGTATCAGGAACAGCGTCGGTAATGTTTTCAAACTTCAACTGGGAGTATGTTATATCTTTTTGAATCAATAGAAGGTACCAAAATGGTAGTATTGAGCACAAATAGCCAGGTTTTGGTGTGGTATAGCATTGGTAAAGTATGGTGGTAGGAAATCTTGGCCAACAGTGGAGAATATTTATAACTTTTTGTTATAAGCCAACACTTTTAGCGGGGGCACCACTCGCTACAGTGGTACAACTTGGCATTTTGGCTGGTAACCTGACTCTGCTAAGCAATGTTTATACGTGCTTAGCAGCTTTACTAAATTTCACCCCTTAACTGCATCTCGAACGGTTTAATCATTTTGATCGAGATATGGTGTGGCATCGGTAGTGCACGGTGGTTTGTATTTGCTTGAAGGTTCGCCAAACTTCATTGACACAAGATAAAGTACAGCATTCGTAAGTTTGGCAAAACCACTGGGTTTTTTTTACACTCTGAAAACTCCCGGGTACCAAATACTGAATCCCGTGTGAACCCAGAATCTAGGTCAAAATGACATAGAAATTGATCAAACTCCTGCAGAATCCGAGTTAAAAACCCCCTTTTTTGTACCAGTCTCCAGATCAGTCAAGCCCCCTTTGACCGGAATCTGGGTTAATTCCGACCCGTGATTTGTAGTGAAACTTACTACTCTCTTCAAATCAATACAAGGTAAACCAGTTTTTGTATAGTCCAAACACACACTACCGAGGATAACACTTTGTTGTTTCGTTTGTGAGTTAGAACTTGGACCTTAACTCTTGGGCGTCTGTCCCTTCACTCTTGGGCGTCTGTCCCTTCATCATGATTGCCATATCTTTTTGCCAGTTAAGTTTGTTAAATTTATTGCTGCGATCAACATTGACATATGTTAAAGACGTCACTTCTTAGCGTGTGGTATTTTTTAGATTTGGCCCATAGTGCTAGGGGTACTCAGCGTGAACTTAATGGCAATGTGTGATTGTCTGATCCACCTGAATCATTTAAAATACATCTCCTCGCCTTGATTTTTACTCATTTAACGAGATACGGTACTTAATTTTTACCAAGTCGATTTTTTTAAACAAAATTAGGCTATAATTTACTTTAAATGTGCGCACAACAATGGTAAATGTTCACTGATATACTCATAACTTACATGATAAAAAGGTGATCAGGGTGGAAAACTTCCCGTGACATAGTTCTGCCTGAAATGGTACAACTTCTGAGAAACATGTAAACAATATGTTTTGACCTAACAATTTCTAAACTAGCTTGAAACAGTACAAATGCCTCTCCTCCCCCCCCCCCTTCTTTTTTAAACTAGTTTCTCGTGACTCTGATGACTGATTGACCTTAAATATTCACAGGTTGTTATATTTCATATGAACTTGTTGGGTCACACAAAGTGCAGGATTTTTTCTTTGACATTTAACCAAAGTTGGCCCTGTGCTTTGATTATTTGGGGGTACCTGGATACCGCCAAGCGCCTCCACCCTGATACCCTCATGGGGGTTGACTTTCAACATTTGCCCGATGCTCAGGTAGAGCGATATACTTCAGATCTGATCATATGCCTGGGGTATATTATCCGGTATAGCGCCGAAACATATATGAACCATTTTGTTTTACTTTCGTAGTTAAATCACACCAGTATCAGTTTTGGTCCCAATAATGTATGCCACCATCAAGGTGTTAGCATGTCTTGAAATATACAGATCATGGTGCGTGTGGTAAATAATACCCGGTACCTTGGCCCTTTTCTAAACCGCGTTTTCGGCTTACGCTCCGGCTTGGGCTCCGGCTTGGGCTCCATGCAGTTTGGAAAAGTATCAAATAAAAAACCACTGAGGGAAACTGACTATGTCTTCTTATGACTCTATGTCTTCTATGTCTTTTAATGGCTTCTGAATGACACCCCGACCAAAGATATGGACCCCCCCCAAAAAGGAGATCGCGAACATCAGGGCTAGTTAGCTCAACTTGTAGAGCGCCTGTATGTTAATCCGGAGGTCTCAGGGTCTAATTCCGTTTTTGTTTTTTCTACGTTCACCCCGGAATTTCGTTTGTTTAAATGTAAACTTCCAGTGTATGTGACTTCAAACGGGTGGACGGTGGCCAAGTCTGAGCCAAAGGTTATAAGTAAACACTGCGTTTCGATAATATGGCCACATTGTGTGCCTTCGTGGTGGTGGTCTGCCGGTCGTCCACATATTTTATGACACCGTTAAGATGAAATTTTCTGGACATTGTACTATTTCGAAAAAATTTTAAATTTTCACTCAAATTGCAACACAATACCGATGTTGCAAGGGGGAGAAAAACAGTAAACGAAATGACACGTCTCGAATGGAACAATTTTGTGGTGTGCTCAGTGAGTAGTGCTGAAACAAACTTGGAAACTGATTAAGTATGGTACAAACTGTAAACTCACAGAGCCAAATTTGGAACACATGTGTATTTTTCGTTGAAAATTATAAGAGGGTAGGGTCATGACCCAAAGGGATTTGACCCAGGGGATATGACCCGAAGTGGATATGACCCGACGGAATATAACCTAATTAACTTTGACCCCGGGGATACAATCAGAACGAGGGCAATGACCCCTATACGTGTAGCAAACCAGCACATGACCCTCTGAATCAAATATTTATAACACAGAGAAATGTGAATTGTTACTCAATGTCCTTTATTCATATTCCCATAAATCTTCTATTTACACTGGCCTAAAACAATTTTTTTTTCAACAGGATATAATACTGGGAGCGTCTAGACAAACAAGCAATCACAGGGTAAAGTATTTTAAAATTACAAGATGACAATTGATTAAATGATCGTGTAGAATCACAATAGCCGCAACATCAATATCCATGACCTAATGAATACCATGTCACCATGTTTACAAAAAGAGCTACTCTCTGAGGCATTTCTGGCAGGCAAGATTCTATTCTATTCAAGAGTCACACTTTTCTGTTTTTTGTGCTCATGTGGACAGTTTCAAACTTTCCGTCATATAGCCACATAAAATACCGACTTATAAAAAGTAAAAGATGAACAAGAATATCGATAGTTGATAAAATTTCCATTATGTTTTCTTCCACTGTGGTGTGTACACATTGCTCCAGCAGTGAGTCCAAGCTCCGTAGCTCGACCTTATGATAAATGTGACGACAAATCCTGTTCCTGTTCACAAGTGTGACCTAATTCTACGTCCACTTCACACGGACTGGCTCCAATGATGACCAGTAGCCCAAGCGAATTGCATTGTGCTATTTTTCTTCGATAATATGCAAGAACGTTTAAATAAATGGACCTGTGTCTTACATACGATCTTCAAAGACTATGAGGTAATTCAGAACTAGAAGTTCCGGTCATAAGAAATGCTTTTGAATGATTAAATAAGTGATTTGGGGTAAAATTACACGCATACGTACATTATATGCCAGCAAACACTTGAGCAAGCTTTGGACGCATTGACTTGCAAACAGAGAGGCCATCGTTGTGTTAGTACAGGGAACCCAAGGTCAAGTTCAGTTAATACGTGACATTTTCCAATGGAGTCTTTACGGAAACGGGGACAAATTGACACGCTAATTTCTCACCTCAGTTTAAAATGGTGCAAAATGCTACTGTGTATAATACTCTTCCAGTGAAATTTTTTTTAAAGTCCCAAAACTCTCGATGACGTCACATTCCGATGACATTATGTTTCAATTTTCGCTCTCAAAGAGTATGGAATAAAATGACGTTTTACATCGTTTGAACTTGACGCTAGACGCTTGTAAATTTCACCCAAATTTATGAGGACTCTATCTAATGGAAAATGGGTGTTTCAAAGCACTTAGTTTGACCTTGAAGCCCCTTTCTACCCTTTTTTTTAGGAAAGAAAACTATTACAGGCCCGAGTTCACACGTCTCCCGATTAGATACACAAAACAATTGTTCATGGTTTTCTCCCCAGCCGTAATAATTTCTGCATAAACGTAACAACGGACAATATAAGCTTGCTGAGAATGCGCCCCTGGAAATTTCCTTCCTGGTTTGTGTTGTTAAGCGACAACGCCGTATAGTGTGACAATGTTTGTTCTAACACTATGAACGCCCTCTGTGTTCAAACTCTGCCTTGTGTCTGGTAAAAGTTGCGTATGTTTCTGACATTGCAAACACTGTGGTTTCTGTTTGACATATTACTTCCAAGAAGTACACATTTTAACTCACTTTACGGTGTCTCTTTAGAGTAATTTTTTAACATAAGTAATATTCAAGAGACATATTCTGCAGGAATTTTATTATTAAAACCCAGAAAAACCTGCAGAAAAACCTCTTTTGCCCGCTGTGGCACTATTTGTTGACCCTTTTGTAAAGTATGTTTCTAGGTGATTTTCAACGTAAAACCGTTAATGAGCATTCATGCACTCTTCCGGGACGAGTTTATACGCTACAACACTGTAAAAAATACATCTACTGATACAAAATCCGTATAAATGACATCATATTTTACGTTTTACACTGTGGCTATGGTAGCCTTATTAATTAATATAAACTCTTTCAAGCAAGGTAGTTATGGTATAGTTATTACTTTAAGTTCTTTGTAATTTTATAAGCAAATAATTTGTACAGTTTTTTCGTTTTTACAGCTTTTCAAATAACCAAATAAATGCTAGCGCTATGGTTGTTGGAATCAGCATACTGGTTTTTGGATTGAAACCCTTGACATTACACCAACATCACACGCGTTTACTGTCCGCCGCGGTCTTTGGGAGTCAAATTGCACGTGCAAATCGTGGTAAAGCGTGTTCACTCCGCGTGACCTAAAAGGCGCGCCGTACACTCGGGGGTCATTGACTCCCAAAATATAACGCAACTAAGATTACTGTATGGTGATGACGTCAGGTAAAGTGGGTCAATAGTTTGGTCTTTATTGAAACAGCATGATCTGTTCACGTGGCTGTAATGACTGTTGCAGAAGAATGGCGTCCTACCCCCAAACAGGCTCCAACTAGGTTGAACTAGAAGAACTCGACAAGCTTGACTCGGTTTCAGTTGCTGAGTATGACGTCACAGAGTTTTCTTTTTTCCTGTAAATGATGAAATGTACAGTTTTGTATCAATACAATGTTGTACGAAAGGATAACATTGACGAATCAATTTTCACCCTAAATGCTTGCCTGGGCGGATTGTTATTGCAGGTGACAATAGCCCTCCTTATCCCTTGAACTGATGCGCCTTCTCCTAACACTCAGCCAGCCAGTTTGTCCACACACTTCCGCGTTCCGTGTAGCCTGACCCAATTTATGGGTCAGTCTGACCCGGTAACTGGTTTAAAACATTGAATTTTGACTCGTATTCTGCGTCAGTTTGACACACTTTCCGATAATTATGAAAGAGATTCCTGGTCATAGGCCTACTTACCCAGAAATGGATAGGTCCAATAGAACCCGGATTCAATTCGGGTCCAATCTGACCAGGGAGGTTTTTTTATTATTATTATTATTACTATTAGGTACTATTTATACAGGATGGCCCCATCAGTGTGAAAACACTGTTCTCCCTGGTACATGAGCTAAGATTTGTTATATATAACACTAATGACGATTACCGTACTCCCTCGTTATACGTGTTTTTACACATTTGACTTTTCGGGTCATACTGACCAAAAATTAGGACTCGTGGGACCAAGATTCAACTCGGGTCAGTTCTGACCCAAAATGGGTCAGGTCCCATGGGACCCAGATTCGATTTGGGTCAAATCTAAACCCAAAATGGGCAAGGTCCCATGGGACCTGGGTTCGATTCGGGTCAATTCTGACCCCAAAATGGGCAAGGTCCCCTGGGACCCGGATTCGATTCGGGTCAATTCTGACCCCAAAACGGGTAAGATCCCATGGGACCCGGATTCGATTCGGGTCAATTCTGACCCCAAAATGGCTAAGGTCCCATGGGACCCGGATTCGATTCGGGTCAATTCTGTCCTGGGAGGTTTTAAAGTGTGATCTGAGATTTGTTGAATAAAAGTAAGAATGCTTACTGTGTTCCGTACCCCTCGTTGTACGCGTTCATGAACCATATCCTGACAGCCTCGGCGTTGTTCTTCATCCATCTGATGTTGGTCCTCGTTCGATCCAGACTCATGTCTACCGTTTTCTTCATGATCGACAGGTTCTTCCTTGCGAAGAAACCACTTATCTAGAAAAATGTAAACGGAATAAATGATGGACGGAAACAATGGCTTACAGTGAGGCATGACATAAATGGGGCTGGGATGTTTCGAGAGGGCTGTTAAATCCACGTTAACAGGCAGCTCTGTGTTGTAGTTACTCTGTGGAGTTTCCTTTGTTCTGTACACTTAAAGAAACACACATTCTTCAACACTGCAAAAACACTTTGTGGACGTGTGTAAGTCCACATAGTGTTTCAAGTCCCTATAAATGGACCTCTTTTGTTCCCGGGTCCACACTTCGTATGTAGCGTCAAAACACAACCTTTCGTTTCTGTTGATTAAGGAGAAACGCGGGGAAACGTAACAGGACTTTGTGTCATACACGTTGTTTAATCTTCAAAATTAACCCAATAAACAAAACCCAGTAAATCACAGTGGGGTTCTTTCCAAAAGATACACACTTCTTGATCCCGCTTAAACAACCGTGTGTACTTTTGATCTACTTTAATTTCACATGTATGGCTTGCTCACTTTTAAAGCAAATCAGACGTTTTGTGCAGCCCCTAAAACTGTTGTCAGAGAGCTATAAATGTAGCCCCAAGCTTGTACCTTAATTTAGCCCCGATTTTTTTTCTTAATGTAACCCCGACCTATACTGGGCTACATTTAGGTAACGTTTAGGTCTGGGTTACTTTTAGGTCTAACCAAAGCTTAGCAGAGCCATGAAGTTGGGCTCTGATCAGCGATCTAGCAAACCCATTCTGGATGTCTTGTTAATGGTAGACTCTAAAGAGGAACCGGAAGGTGCAACCTTGCTAGACCTCATCAATACTGATCGACATATATATACATGACTAAATGAAAGGTCATCATTGATGAGGTCAAGCTATCTACAATGACATTGATGAAGCAGCCCCCCCCCCCCCCACACACACACACACAAGACCGCACCAAGCCCAAAACAAGGACCAAAAAAGCTACGCTTCAAAATGCTGCGAGGTACTCTTGTCTTTACCTCTGTGATGTCATACTGCGTGTTGCAGTGCTTCGTCAGAGCTTTGAAAATAGACGGGAAATGCTGTTCTAAGTTGTATCTGGAATTTAGAGAAGAAAAAAAATAATAATTAATCGCAAATTTTTACATTATGTGTATAGATACACTCACATGACAGTGCCGAGTTAGTTCCGTGCAATGCTTTATCATACAGTCAAATATTTGACCTCGTCCCCCTTGAGACTCTCCCATTCTCACAAACGTTTCTTCCCTAGCGCAACTCAACATTCAAGTGTTGGGAGATGGATATAAGCTTTATATTCTGACGTATAAGCTTTAGATTTTAAAGGAATGGGTATTCTAATTTAATCTGCTATGATGCTTCAATGGTTAAAAACTTCACATTTACGACGGATAACTCTGCCCCAGATACGACCTCACCTTGTATGGCATGCAGTCCACTCTCGCTGGCTTCAAGCGTGATCATGCAAAAAAAGGACAACCAACGTCGTCCACCTCCCATGCTGCATCCACGTGCAATTTCAGGTAATTTTAACTGTCCACTCTGACAAATTAGGGACAACTCAGTGTCTGACAAAACTGAGAAACTGCCAATGCAGAGTTTGTCACTGTGAAGTTATAATGAAATGATGACGGGTGGATCTGGACGATTAAGATTGGTAATGAGTGTCATTGCTGAACTCGTTCCTAAAAAAAACCTGTTAAGTCTATTTTGATCATGCGCACATGCATTCGTTCATTCCGTAAAATCAATAGTTCGAAACCTAAAACAGATGCTGGCAAATAATTCATAAATTGTTCGCTTTCCTAAATTGCTCTCGCAATGTGCAGCAGATAACAAGACATTTTCATTTTGTGAGTTTGGTGGGGGTGGAGAAGTTCTTTTCATCTTAAATCTTTTCCAAGTTAGTGGCTGGTTTCAGGGTGTCGCTTTCAATTTGTAATTCACAGTTTTGTTTTTGGATTGCAATTTCTTTACCATCACAAACTACTATTTCGTTGTCGTTTTAATCGCAGCCAGTTGATTTGTACCTTTTTTATTTATTTCTACATTAGTTTGTTATTGTTGCCAGTGGACTGGTTGTATAACATGTTTAATGACAGTTTGGGCATTTTCTGCAACTTCACTCTTATCCATCGTATTGTCTTAAGATTTAAAATAAATAAATAAACAACGGGAAGGAGGTGTACCACGGCGTGACACCCCTTCCATAGTACGGGACTTAATATCCAAAATTCTTGCTTAAAATTCACCGTTGTTACATACTTGTTTAATCCTCTGTTTTATTCGATTCCGTCTACACATTTAAAAAAGACTGGTGTGTTCGTTTCCAAACAGATCACCTTCAAAACAAAATAAGGTTAGTTCTGAAATTAAACAATAACAGATATATACAAACTTCATTTTTAATGCAAGAAGTACAATCAGTCATGTATATATACCGTACTTGAACAATTCTAAAATTACGACAATATTCTAATTACAGTTCTTCATTTGTGACCCAACAATGTATTAAAAAAATTATATTTTACGTATACACCACCTCTCGGGATAGTAATGTCAGTCATCACAGTTTCTAATATTTATTTTAAAGATCGTTCAATTCAACGCAGTAATTTTCTTGTTAAGGTTATAATGGATATATTTCTCATATTTAAGGAGCTACAATGCTAACAAAAAAATGTGTTCGGAATTCTAAAATAAGAACGCTATAATGTTTTAAGAACAGTACTGTAACTCTAAAATAGTAGATGAAAAATATATTATGTAGAGTATAGTTGTGACAAATTAATTTTAAAAACATCACCAGTGATGACGTAACGGAAGTATATCTGATATTCCAAGTGTAGAACTAAGCTATACTTAAATACAGAACTGAGCTATACCTCCGTACAGAACTGAGTGATAACTTTGTAACTCTGAGTATCTCAAAAATATTTTCAGAAACCACATTTAATCTTTGTGTAGATAAGGAATGCTCAGAGAATAATACAGTGCTACTTATAGAAAAGTTTAACGTACCATAAACCATATTATTATTAACTGGACCTGCACCGTGGTCCAGCCATTTTGTTGTAAAAACTCTCATTCAAATCAAGGTGAACAGAAACTATTTAGTCCGGCACCCTTTTTAATGCGATGAGAACCGGTATCACGATTTCAATTGTACAAAGGGAACACGACACACGTAGTGACTAAAGTCGATGCGGAGGAAAATGCTGACAGCAACCTAAAGATGCGTCTGTCTAGACAAGTACGTAAAACTATTAGATGGGAGGTGTACAAATTTTCAAACATTGTCCGGAAAATCAACAAGTTGTCAAACATTTTGTACTCACCGTTTTAGAAATTGACTAAGAATTTTCAACGATGTGCATCATATTCATTTTGCCCGAAGCCAAATACTTCATATTTCTCCTCTTTAGTAGCACAATTTAGGTGTTACTCTTGAATGATAAGCTTTGTTTTCTTCGAGTGTCCAACAGTTACCCACAAAGTGATTGTGGGATGAAAAAATAGACCACGTTAGTACCAGATGAAGAAATAGAAGTACCAGATATTTGCATTAACAAGATAGAAGAACAAGTACTATTTATTTTCTACACAATTTACAAATCATTCCTCCCTCTTTCCATCAATTTTTTTTATTTATTTAGGATGTACAAAATAAGACAAAACACCGAAAGTTTTTTGGGAGCTTCGGTGGTTACTTGTTTTCTTCTTTTGACATCAAACTGAACTTGGACAATGAGATGGTATACTTGTCCGTTAATTTGTTTAAAAGGCGCCTGTCTAAATTATCTAATCTAATGTCTAGTTTCTAATTTTGTACGCTAGTTCTGTAATTAATGTACTTGTTTTGGTCCCGTAACTGGCCACTGCAAAAGAAATAGAGACAGTAGAGAAATAGAGAGCTGTTGGATGCTTGTCGGGCGGTCTAAAACAGACCGACAGTCATCTGTGCGAGGCAATCTATGTGAGTATTTGTAGAATACCCACAGCAAGCTCTCACTCACATCTCTAAAATCGCAGGTCGTCAAATGTCGTATGCTCCGATATTTCACATTTCTGGATTGTATTACTTCCTCCCTATCTGACAACATTGTGTTATATATATATATATGTATAATTATTTTACGATTTCTATTTACACGACTCAATTAATTGTAATTGTTTTAAACAAGTTGCAAATTTGTTTTGCTTCGGTGTAAAGTTCATAATATAAGCTCATAGAAAATCACAATTAAGACCTGCTTTTGGGGGTTATGCCTGTAATGTGTTATAAGGGTTAGTCGATATTCGCCTCGAGCCATTTTTCCATACTCTCTGAGTTGAGGTCCATCCAGTCGATGTTAGCTTGACATTTCTCGAGGGACTGCTGGTATGCACGGGTCGCTGAGCCGAAATCTCTGCCTTCTCCGAAATCTTTCAGCTGTATGGGTGTGAAATTTTAAACGCAGAAGATTATAGACTCATGAATAAGATAGAGTGACGTATAGATATTTACACATTGATTGGCCAATACTTGGACTGCAATTGTAGACTCTAGAATAAGATTTAGTGACGTATGGATATTTGCATAATGATCGACCAATAGTTGGACTGCAATTGTAGATTCATGAATAAGATATAGTGACGTATAAAAATTTACATAATGATATACCAATAGTAGGATTGCAATTGTAGATTCATGAATAAGATACAGTGACAGATATTTACAAATTGATCAACCAATAGTTGGATTGCAGTTTGTAAATGGGCTGGTGCGAGCTTTCCAAACTCAACAAGCTCATAATAAAACAACGCAGAGAATCGCGTCGTTATGAATAAGCATCACGACGTATGTATTTCAACAATAACCACCCAGTTGTCTGCAATTTTGAAAGGGGTTGGCAGCGTGCGTGACCTCACAAGATTTTAGCAAATTTTGCAAACATATTAGAGTACACGAACTGGGCAACCCATCACATTTCAGGTATTTCGACGTTCAGACAAGAATGTACCCTCACTTTGCTATTCTGCAAGGAGACTACTTTACTTCCACAAATATAGTTCCAAAATCATTGCGGTTAATTTCTCTGACCAACTGGGAAATCGTAAATGGGCATAATGAAATACTCTGACGTCATGCGCTAAGTGATGTACCCGACCTTAAGTCTTGTCTCTGATTTACCATCCTTTTTCCAGCACACTTTTTCTATTAGTAAATCATAGCCGCTGCACCAGTCTAGAACTTCAACCTCTTTCCCCCGTCGCTTAAGCATAACAATTTCCAACACAGCATATTGATTTATTGAATTTTTCTGGGTTAGAGAGCACAGAATCGCCCAGGGAGGTGATCTTTTGGGAGGAGATATGTGAGAAATTTGTCAATCAACAGAACCGTTAAGTGGTGATTTAACCTATATTTTAGTATTGGCATTTGTTTATGTTGGCATTGTATACTGGGGCATTTTATTATTATTTTTTTTTAGGTTTGCTTAAACGGGGAAAGTTTTATAAAACTGCTAATCATTGAAACCAAAATCTTGCTAAGCATTAATGTATACCGGCCAAAAATACCATGTAGGTCTAAATAATTGTTTACTGAGCAAATACATTTTGTAAAATGTGGGGGGGGGGGTTAGAGAGAGAGAGTGGTATGAAGCCAGATGTCAAGTTAGCCTGGCTAGATTCAACACGTATGAGAAACTCTAGACAGTAGAGTCTCGTTTCACACACTCCACGGGAGCGTTGGCTTCATAATTTAGTTGGGTCGACAAGAATGTCAAAAGTCAAAAAGTGGACGCATCGATGGCACTTTTAAATTAACTCATACGCAATCCGAAGCTCAAGACACAGTCAAAGATAAGCAGTACCGTCAACTGAGTTCCCTACAATCAAGTGTATACAATGCACTCCAGGTTTTTTGTTTTCATTGTGTTTGCTTTGATGGATTTACCCCGGTGTGGACTGGGAACCTGCCAGTCTGAAAACACCAACTCCCTCTCCTTATACCGTATGGAGTCTAAGACTACGTCATGTACAAATCGTATTTTCATAGAGAGTCTATAACTTATTTTAGGTCTTGCGAATAAGCGGTGATTAGCTTAGGATTCATGTCCCAAACTTCGTGACTGAAAGTCTAGTTCTTTGTGAGTTTTGTATCAAACTGCCGGCAAATCGATGTAATTTTAATCTTTTCTTGCTGCGTGTATGAGGACTGTAGATGGTTGACAATATACTAATCAATATTAACATGACCGTTCTAAAGCAAAGAACACACAACAAAAACAGCAGAAGCAGCAGCAGCAGCAACAACAACAACAACAACAATCGGCAGACAACTAACACTATGATAATGAAGTTGAAACACAACACTATTAGCATAAACAAGCTATGGCTCAAAGTCAGCGTAATGTCCAACCCGTCACGCATACAGCTTTGGAAAACAATGTCTCATGAATATTCTCTGTGAAATCAACCAACCAGGGGGAAAGTTATAGTTCTGGTACAAATCATTAAAAAAAATATTAAAAAACCATAACTGTACATGCCTTTGTGGTTTTTGTAAATGAACGCTTTTTTTCCGAGCTTGGAATTTCAAACCTGTACTAACTGGTGGTTCTAAACTTTACGCTGAGAATGAAAACTGAGGTTTTTGGTTTGTTTGTTTGTTTGTTTGTTGTTTGGTTTTGGTGGGGGGGGGGTTCTTTCTTCTTCTTCTTCTTCCAATCTTCTTTTTTTTTACAAAACGATATCGAAAGCTATTTACTTTGTGTTATCATCGATGAAAATAAAGGAAGATGGAGGTAAATAGTAGCTATATAGTTCGGACAGACACGGATAAGACGAAATGTTTAGAGAATGCTAGAGCTACGGATATTCTGAAAAGACTCAGATTGGTCCGATTCTGTGTTGCATAGGCCAGGTTGCGGCGGGGGGGGAGTTACGAAATGTCAGGGTTAACTGTTAATGGATGTAATGACATGTAGACGGTTAAAGACATGGAGGGTGGAAGGGGACAAGGTATGGACGACGGAGCTCCTCCCTACCATCTACCGTCCCAGATTCAATCAACCTTAATCGTGCTTCAGCCATCTTTGTTTTACTCCAACTCAAATCAATATCACCAAACCGAGGCTGGAAGGAAATTAGTCAGGCCCCTTTTTCGGCATAATGAAAATAAGTCGTCATGATTGATATGTTTGAAAGGGGACAAGACAGAGATGCTGGCAACAAGATAAAGGTCTATATTCTCATGTGAAAGTGTAAAGTGCCCAAGCATTGCATGTTTTCGAACAATGAGAGCCGGTTTAAGTGCGCAATTGTGTTTCCTTCACACGATTAAGCAATTTGTACGTGGGAAACCAATGCTCTACAAAATGTTCGAATGCGTGCAAAGCCATTGCAATAGTGCAACCAACCTCACAAAGCCACATAATGGTGTGAACATAGACAAAACTTCGATTATAACGACAATGGCAAAATGGGTGCATCACTTCAAATTATTAGATTGTCAACAGTCACTTATTATGAAAAGTCAAAGTTCAGAGGCGACTGCCTGACTCACCTGCTTCATGTCGAAATCCGTGTTAAACTGTGAGGTGATCGTCTCGATCAGGTTACTGAACGAGAACGACCCGCCACCGTAGCTGCATGTTTTGAAAGAAAGTCCATTATTTGTTAGAATGTTCCCTGTTATTGCCAATAATAAATAAGACCATCTGTTTATACACTTGAGAGTTGTGCAATGTGCCTCTGAAGACCACACATGTGATATCAATACGTGTTACTGACGATTGGAGATTAACAGGGTATGTTTCACGTAGGCCTATTTGTTGACACTTCAACTGTTTTGGCCATCTTGTTGTTGTCCCCTTCAAATAATTGTATGTTCAAACCGAGGCTAAAAGGGAAGTTGTCTTTCTCTTTTCTGAATCAACTCTGAAGACTTAGAGTTTTCTCTCTGTGTAAAATATGTCTTCACGTTTTAGAGCATGTTATCGTGTACTGTTTGGCTTCCATTTGTTCTTTTGTTTTTAGACAGTGCCGATTCAACTTTTCTTTGCTTGGTTTGCTCTCCATGCCAATGATCGCCCATAGTTTGACAACCATGGGCTCGGGCCTTGCCTGGATTCTTGACGCTTCTTTTAACGAAAGGTCGCCGCTAGTTTATGCGGCACCTTCTCCAGATCCGTAGACAGTTCAGAGGGCGCCCTCTCGTTATGCGCAAAGAAATAAAGATACCAGTCGCTCGTATACATAAACATGTATACATGCAGATCATTCTTCGGTAAAAACAAATGCCATGCAAGCAAGAGAAAGAGACGATGCAGTTTTAAACTCTTTAAAAATGGTTTTAAAAATATAAATTTGAGTATTTAATTATCAGCTAACTTAATGGGACAATTCATTTCTTTCTACGAAGCATGGATCCCCTGCATCTCCCAGTTCTAATCCAATCAAGAATTTTTCCTCGTTCCAGAACGAAAGTTTACTTTATATTGACAGTGCTGATGTTTCAGATGGAGCAGCAAGAGATCTTGATGTAATCAACATTACCACATGCATAGGTTTCGTTTCTCTGCCTCTTTTAGAGCATGCACAATTTACAAACCAAAGACTTCACACTCTTCAAAATTTTATTGATCATACTCCTGTAAAATGAATAAATTGTGATTGAAAACGAATGTTTTCGGCTTACCCTTCAAAGAGCGTGTTCCAGTTGGCTCGGACGAAGTCCCACGCAAGCGCTCTTCCTACGTAGTTGAACGCAACGTAACGGATGACGTTGATGGCGTCTCCTTTAGTGATCTTGTCTATATCCAAGGAATACTCCAAGTATCTAAGTACACACACAAAAGAAATTAACAGTTAAGGACAAAGTACAGAATTGGTAAATATCGAAAAAACACAATCGAACTCTTGCACATGACGTCATGAGCTCATACAGAACCCTCACGGAGGTATAAAAAAGCGGGAAATGTTGTTATATGCATTTATCATACTGTCATGGTTTTGATCATGTTTCGTTTATCAAATAGCAGTAATGAATGGTTACTAATAAAATATTAATTGCTTAAAAAAAAACACCCACAAATGTTTTTTTCTTCAAGCCTCGTTTTGGTTACAGTGACTTGGATAGGAGAAAATCAAGATGGCCGCTTATTTCGATTGCCTCAATCGAGATAGGAGTGTGTAAGCTTCAATACAAACCAGTTTCGTTGTTTTTACATACACGCAAACACTCAACTTGACGACAGTTTTACATAATGGTTGAACGGTGTGTTTACTCCAAACTTGAGGATGCGAATGAATTCAGTCTTCCAAAAACCTCTATCCACCTTCTCTTGGTACTTTGAGAAATTTACCAAACCAACTTGTGAAAAATTTACCTGACTAATATTTGAGAATTCATCACGGGGGACTTTTCAGGACAGACGTGGTGGAAGGCTTACCAGCTAAGTCCATTGTCTCCTGGAGATGTGCGCATGCTCAGAACTACGTATAAAATGGAAATTGACCTGGCATGTGTGCTGCAACCTAGCGTTCCCAAGTCTCACATTCCACTCATGTCGCATGACCTACCTGCTCAATATCCACGGCTCTGTACTGCAGGCGAGTGCACTCAGCCACTTGGACCTCTCGGACGAATCGGAGGTATTGAAGAATCGTTCCCATCCGAACTCCCACTCGTCCTGCCCTCCGTACCGGATGCCTTGGCAGTACACTACCGACTTCAAATTCGGTGTAATTCTAATCAGATATAAAAACAGTGGACGAAGTTAACAAATGACTCAGTAAATTCCTGGTCAGGTTTGCCTTGTTCTGTATACCCGTTAGTTGAATTAAGTTGAATCGGGCAGTTTTGTAGTACTGCAAAATATTTAGACTATTACTATGTAGGCCTAAGCCTAATATCATTTGGTCACTCCATTATGCACTGTCGACGATCTAATGGTGATGTATGTCGCCCCCATCCCGCCCCACCCCCCCCCCCCACCGACCCCATGGACGTCGGTTCAAATCCTGCCTCGAATTCGTACCTTGGATTTTCTTTCACATATAAAACTGTACACTTTTCTTCGTCACCTTCTCTATGTATCTTCACAGGCCCATAGGATTTCAGTGCAATACACTTTTGGGGTTTCCTCGAGTTAATAAATACCGGCAACCTCCCCCCTCTTTTCTAGGGAGAGGAGATTTGGGGTACTTTTTGTATTGCTCACTCCATCCTATAGTGATCTAAAAACCTAGTATCGCTGTGCCTTGTTCCTTTCACACGGAAACTTGAGCCACATCTCTCTTCACACGAGATTTCACTTTATAAACTACATTCCTCGTTTGACTGTTGCTTGCGAGTGGTTATCCTGCACAGTGTTCTAGTCTTACTTTTGTAGACAAACCTGTCTGAGCAAAAATCATTGTTCCAATTGTGTGGAAAGCAACAATTATACTTAGGGCTGATAAATCTGAAAACAAGAGTTACGGGCAATGAACAATAAGCATAAAATCAGTATCTGACAGCTGGTTCAGTTTGGATGCACATTTTTGTGGGTGCAAACTCACGGGTTGACTGATGTATCCTCCATGTATTGACCGTAGAGATCAGAGGCCTGTCGTACGCAGTCCTCCAGACCGTACTGACACGCTGTTGCCAAGGCGTTGATCCGGTTATACCTGAGAAAAACCAAGCCAAAACAAAAGTCATCAAAAAATGTTATCGAGATGTTGAAACAATGCTTTTCAGTGGAGCGACTGAGTGCGAGTTTACGTCTTCGAAACGAGGCTGTAGAACTTTAATACTGTAAGGAAGGGTACATTTTTCATGAATCACGATGTCGTTTTAGCAATGACCGATAACAGAAAAGTGGAACGATGAGACGCAGATGAACACACAAACGGAATGCCAAAGTTAAAAATCAAATTGTACTTGAGATTTAATTTGCACAGTTTTGGATGTAAACATGTCAACATTTTATAAAATCTGAGAAGAACTATAGACTGCTTATAGAAGCAAAAAAAAGGCTGCCATACAGCTAAAGAGACATGCTAGTTACATGTATTTGTTGACTTAGCAAACAACTTTCTGCTTACCGATGTTGTGAAAGTGCACCTAGTTAGAACTCAGGAAATCTAAAGTGGTAATTTTTCCCTTTCAAATTGATGTGGAACCCCTTAATTCTATAATAAAAGATCAATGTCCCATAACGCCACAATATTAAAACACTCATAACACTCGTATGCCAAGTAAACTGAGTAAACTGAATAACTCACTGGGTCAGATGAGTGTTGAGTGGGTCTGTGATGTTGTCCTTCCATCCAAGCTCTTTGTACAACGGCTCGATTTGTTTCAGCATGTATTTCTGTCAATCAAAAAGGGAAATAATTACCGTGTAACTTTTAACAAAGTTGGTAAACCGATATAAATGGGAATGTGTTCAGTGAGGCCAAAGTAGTTTTCCGAATGATTGCTAAAGAGAATAATAGCAAAAATCTGTGGTTAGCTCTTCTGCATTTATGGTAATTAGCTTGAATTCTGAGTGTTAACTTTATCCGTCATTTGTACGCACACAAGAATGTTAACAATATTTACAGAGAGTTTAGAATTTAGATACATAATGCAGTGGAAAATAAAATAAAATGAAATTACAACAAAGCTTAGAAGAGGAGGGGTCCAAATAAAGCACAGCTTGTCGGGTACGGCTCATTGTTTGTTGATAGGGTACATCAAATGATGAAGGACCCAAGGTACAAAACAACACAATAGAATAAACAAACAATTAACATACTAATACCATAACAATATAATGACACGGGAGAAATTGGCCGATAGGTATAAACTTGGATTGATAAGAATATTAAAAATATCAACAATGAATTAAACAGAATGTGTAAAGAAGGTGACGGTTTTGTCAATTAGCTGCTGGTCCCTGAGCCCCGGGCCGGAGCCGCAGTCGGTTCAGGGCGATCTCGTTCCCATGGGCAGGGCCTTTTTCATCTCGCCCCATTTGTTTTTCGAGCAAAGCATGCTGAAGGAAATGGCGCGCCAAAATCTTACACCTTTGGGAACGAGGTTGCATTCAGAAATTTAGGTTATAGTTCCTTGAACATAAACAGTTTTGCGGAGACAGGTTAGGAACCAGTCTAAAAAATTACCTATGTTTTGTTCTTACCTCCAGCGGGCCATAACCCGAGTACCGGCTGAACATGTCCCGGATGTAAGATATCACAACCAGCGTCGCCTCCCACGGTAAGTACTCACGCTCCTCTGTTAAGTATTTGGTTAGATTCAACGCAGTCGTCTGTTCGATTACTCCCGCCCTTGCGAGGTTAAATGCATCATCGATCAGGGCAGCTCTGTTCTCGATCGGAATCACCTTAAAATAAAAACAATAAAATGAAGGAAAACAATGCAGACAATGTCGGTAGATTGTTTCACAATAAAGAGTTATCTTTCTAAACGAGTAGTCCTTTATGAACTTTACAGCATGTTATTTGAACGTAACGAATAAGCGATACAGCAGAATCGATAATGAAAATGTTGTCATAATCGAACCAGCCGGTTTGTCGTCGGACGGAAATAACTTCTAGGCGCTACCACTGGGCGCTACCGCAGTTACCGTTGACACTTCAGCTACCATCGAGGCTGCTTCTTTTTGTTTTGAGCTTATAACTCAAAGTATGATCTTACATGATCCTTTTTACGTGTGACGTAAAAGTTTAGATATGCGTAAACGGAAACGGCTGTCGGGCACAACGCTGGACTTACTGTATGGTCCTCCTCTAGCTGTTTGCTCAGGCGCTCCCAGTTCTGCGTGTCATAGTTCACTCTGTAATACCCATACTGGTTAACGTTCACCAGGTACCAATCGTTTTCCATGTAATTATCCCTAAGCGAGATCTCAACTGTTTCGGGAAAAAAAGTAAATAACACGATGATTAGACTCAAAATAAGAATTCAGAATTGACAGAAACACAGCCGGGACTTGATGTCATAGATTGTCACAGTGGAATGGTAGATCTACACAGAAACCCCGGGGGGAGTGGTGGTGGTGGGGGGGGGGGTTGCTGGTGCTTTTTGGGGGGAATCAACCAAGACATGGGTCCTGGCTTGGTGAAGTGTGCATTTTTTTTATCAACATCAAACCATGCCCGAAGGTTTGGAAGTCAAAGTTGCTTTTAATATTGGCGCTGTATGCTCAGATTTCAATGGTAAGCAAAGCCAGGAATCGGTCTAAGTGTGTTTTGCAATGGGATTGGTAGATATAGTTGCCTTACGATATTGTGGAAAGGTTAACCCTCAGCCTTGTTCCCACAGGCAGCTCGACGCATCGTCCCATATAGTCAACGGGTTGTGGGGGGGGGGGGGGTGTTGTGAGATGGGAACGAGGTTAGGTGTGCCCCGTACTTTGCAGGCATTGCCTCTGTTTGCCTTTTAAAGTTACGTAGTGACGTCACACGAGATGTGATTCTAAAACTTGAAAAAGACTAACATGGCATTCACCGGTAACTAAAGTTGTTAAAATGATATCTTACCCTTCGGCTCCTTGTTCATCCATTCTGTCATGGGGTTGTCGTAGTTTTGGTCAGACTTGTGCGTGTAGAGCAGGTAGATATACCACAGGTACCTGTCTCACACACACACACACACACAAAAACAGTGAGAACGTTCGAGTCGTAAAACACATATGCATCTACGTCAACACCATCCCTTCAACTGCACCCGCTAAAACAAGCTCGTACCAACAATTAATACCAGCAGACTTCCAGTCCAATGCTAACATGTTTGTTGACGAATAAGAGAGAATATTAAGATAGGCAGTGGCGTACCACTGTGTCGGAAACTGGAGGATAAAAATTAATCTGCAGTTTATATTTCTATAGGTTTTGAACGGGGAAGCAAACACACCGCTAGTAGTCCAGCTTGTACAAAAACCTTACTGCATTGACAATGATTGACAATAGAAAATTATGTTAATGCAGGATCCAAAAAAACACACCAAAAAACATCGATAACATGAAGACTGTGGTTACACTTCGGTATCGGCCAAACCTTGTTCAAACCTACCCTTGGTTTCCGAAGTTTGAGTCCTCTACAGTGCTGTTCGGGTTATTCAAGAAATGTTTCTGCACAGCGGTGAGCGTCTTGCCGTTTCTTGTAAAAGACACATACGGGTACCCCATCTGGAGCGTCCAGGTATCCATGATTTTCTTCACGTCATTCTTTCCCTTGTCTTCGTCGGCCTGTTGGGAGTGTAATTAGCCTGTTACAGCAAATACATCAGAATGGACACGATGCATTTAGCTGATCCTAAGTGACAAGGTCTCCAATGAGATCTACTTGTTGACTTTACTGAGAACATTAATTATGAAGTGTAAGCAAGAGTGTAAAACGCCCAATCGTTTTCACAAATTTTCTAAAAGCTATGACAGCTTTGAGCACGCCCCTAGGAGTGTTCAAGAACCACATCATTTTACAATTCACTCTTTTCTGAATTTAAAGTATCGTTTTGGAATCTTTATCTGAAAATCCGCGATTGAAGCGCCTAGTTGGACGTCTTGTTTTGTGGCTCTTGGTACTGTAAGTTGAGGCATTTCCAGCTTGAGTCAGCACTGGGTGGGCGTTCTTCTTTTGCATTTATGGACATGGATGTTACTGTTGAAAGGTTGGCAAGCCTTTTCCCATCTAAGGCTACTTTAGTTTTTGCATTCAGTTCAGTTTCACGGGGGGAAACTTCTGAATTTTAGCCGTCTCTTTGCTGGTTCATGGTCAAGAAGAAGGTGACGCTCATCTGTAGTTTGGCGTGGCCGCTCATCACTACGTCGGATCTCAGGTGGCGCTATACCATTCTACATAACAATGCTGTGTCAAATATAAACGTTCGTTTAATTCAAAAGGAGACATTAATTCACGGAACTTACGTAAGTGAGTACAGTCCATAGATCGTCTGAGTTTGCGTTGCCGTAAGCTCTTTCTGTGAGGTAGTAGTTCAGGCCCTCCTTAAAAACGTCTTCCGTCAGAATGTTGTCCAACATGCGGATGATCGAAGCGCCCTAAATGTGCGGAGAAAAGGAGATCAAAGATAAATCAATCAAAGCAACGATATTTGTTTTGTAAAGGTGTAAAAATGGAGACGAGCCATGCACGGCTTTGAATGTGAGAAGCAGGCATTCGGTACGTAGTGACGGGTTATCAGGGGACATAATTCATAAAACACACCACAAGCCCTAAGTATACATAGTGAAGAGCAGACGCGTACAAAATGCTGCTTGTTTTACAAATTGATGACGCTGGTCCATACCGATTCCACGTATAAAAAGCAGCCCTGAGTATTGTTCACTTGAGCCAGAACCCATTTTTAAGTACGTTTAGCTGCACGGGTATTAAAAGTACTGAATGTTAAGCAACAATTGAGGGGAGGGACATACTCAGCTGCAAAATCTTCATAGATTAAAGAGCGAAAACTGACCATAAACCAACCCACAACGATATTGCGCCCTCTGTCGATAAATCTTTCACCGTGATCACGTGTCGATGAATCGCAAAGCGTGACAAAGATCTAATCTGTTACGTCTTGAGTCGAGAACAAAACAAAAGTTACCTTTTCGTATGAGATGGAGTCGAATATTTCGTTGATTTCTGACGGGGCACCCACTGGTACCCGCACCGGATGTGACGTGCCGAGAGCATCCTCTGTAAAGACGGGCTGAAGCTCCTCCACGAGGAATTGCAATTTCTAGCAACACAAACCAACAAGGATATTTGTTTATATTGTTCATTTAATATACATTCATGGGTGATTTTTTTTAGGCACATTGATCGAAGAGGTTTGTACATACATCTCAGCAGAGAAAAGCGTTGTTTGCAGGAAAATAAAACTGAGCACAATAACCTATAAGTTATAATGACTGAACCTACACACTACTTCTCTGTTTAAAAACCAATTCGTGATTTACAGATAGACGTTCATGGAAATAAAATCATTTTATGGTAAATATTGTTATACTGCTTGCTATGATTTTTTCACGCCTTAAAACTTCTTAAGATATGTGAGGAGATTCGTCCATTTTATCACTCATCTGCTATTTCCTTTGCTTTATACAATATGTGTTATGGTATTGTGGTATTTGCAAAAAATTAAATATCCAGTTAGCAGACAAAGAAAACGATGCTTCACATAAAAACGTAACCATTGCCCAATTTCATAGGCCTACAGCTGGTAAGCACAACAAAATTCCTAAGCACAGAAAAAATATTGCTTAATAGAACAGAAACAGGATACCAGCGGAAATTTGATTTGATGTACTCTGTTTTGCCCTGCTACTTATTCTTATCAGAGAATGGTGATTAACACCTTTGTGCAGTTAGTCCAGAATTGTCCGTGCACATTGTCAACTTACCATTTGCCAGTTAGGTTCAATGTTGTCTACCCCAAGATACTGCACGTAGGAAGCGAAGCCCTCATTCAGCCAAAGGTCATCCCACCATTCGGGTGTGACTAGATTTCCAAACCACTGTCAGAGACGACAGAAAGATAATTGCCAACGTTAATAATAATAATTTTATAGTCAATGTATAGCGCTCGTATCTACCCATAAGGTACCCAAAGCGCTTGAACAAACAGAAACATTTTTAAGACAGGCTTTTGAATTTGTTTAATTGAGAGCCCAACTTATGTAGTACCTTATACAAGGGCTTACAAGGTGACGCGGCACATTCAGCAGCCATCACTACCAGAAACACTGCCAGAAAGAAAGTTACTATTGCCAGTCCTTCAAAATTGGATCAAAAGTATAAATATAATTTCAAACACGTAAACCACAAGGCTGTTTTCAGTCAAACTGGATGGATCGATACCGTTAATCCAGGGGCCTCCTCTGAGAAAGATAAAATCCATTTTCAATATTTCATGTATTATTATTTTTTTATTTTTTTATTATTATTTTTTCATTTATTTGTAAGTAGGTCCTTATTAAACGTGTCTGCCCCCTGGACTTGAACAAGTTTACTATTTACATAGCTGTATGACTGAGGTCAGAAACGATTGTAGTTCCGGGGGAGTCTATATAGTGAGGTACTGTGAAAAAGCGAAGGTTCCGGGAGATATCTTTAAGTACTGGTAGTATTTCTTCAGAAACATGATCTATAACACAAATTATGTGAGATTATATTGTAGGTGGTTTCTGACTATAGACACGAGGCATTAGAGATAAGGCTATACACGTGAGGATCTGTCAAAGATGAGGTAGTATGAGTGTCAGAGGTGAGGCTATAAGCCAAAGCAGAATTATGATGAGGTTCTGTGAAAAAATGAGGCCATTGCGCATCGCGTTCGTACAATAGAAACACACGTGAGACTGTGTCTGAATGCATCCGCATTATGGCGGAAACATTAATAGTGAGGCTTAAAACCAAAACACTGCAATTCTATAAGGAGTCTTCATATACTTCATGTTGGTTTATCCAACATGAGGTTTCAGTACGCTAAGACTATATCAGATATGAGGCTATACGTAAATATAGTGGTATTTCTTTATGAGCGGCGTTATTTGATTCTTTCACAGAAAAATTAAGCTGTATGTGTTCAAAGACCAAGACCAATATGTACTTGAGTCTCATCAGAAGTGAGGCTAATAAGCCAAGATAGAAATAAAGATACAGGATTTCTTCAGAAAGGAGGTTCCCACCATCAGCAGATAATTAAAGTGAAGATATTAGTGCATAGTTTTGTAATGAGGTAGCGAGGCTATACGCCTTCGTGTAGTGTTTATAGGAGGTGAGTTTTACCTGGTGAGCCAACTCATGTGATACCACTACTGCAACACGCTGTTGGTTACTCGCAGAGTTCAGCAGAGGGTCGAAAAGCAGCGCTGTCTCACGGTACAGGATCAGACCCCAGTTCTCCATAGCTCCGGCAGCAAAATCAGGGACAGCCATCATATCTACGAAAGCAGTAAAGAGTGGAAAATGACACTACTTTGCATTAAGTTTTTGCATTTTTTTTACCCATATCTAAATCGCAAATATTTTTTTCGTGAATACTTATAGTTCATCATCAAATAAATCAAACCAACAATTCGTTTAAATTCAATGGGGTAACTGTCGAGCTTGTGTTAGTAGCAAGAGGGCGTTATATGCGCTCCCTAAATGTAGCCCAGCACCAAAATGTAGCTCCAATTTAGTACCCAAGTGTAGCTCAAATTTAGGGCCTAACTGTAGCCATGACCCAATATAGCTATATTTTAGTACCTAAAGACAAGTGTAGCCAGGACCTACATTTAGGATCAGGGCTGAGGTTTTATTTATACCCTGACAACCAGGTCTTGGGGGCATAGATGTCTATGTCTGGACACTATAATATTATGGTTGGTCGTTAAGTGCATAATTTTCAAATTCAAAAACAAAAGTTTGAACACTTTAAGTTCCGAATTTGCAAAAGACCTTAACTGTGAAGAGGGACCACTGGAGACTCGAGCTTTTAAAATCTCAAAACGAGGAGCAACATTTGAGTCATTTTATTTTTAGAACCAGATAACAACGACAACGAGTTGAAAACAACATAATGTATACATTAATGATTGAGGGTTTTTTATGTAGTCGGCCATTAATTAAGTTTGACCCATTTTAAAGGCTGCGGTGGTCTTATTTCTTTAATTTTACACTAGTTTATAAGCTATTAAAACTTATGTTTTGATCCAAACCTTGTTTTTCCAGAGGGTAGTCAAAGTCAAAATACTCCTCGAAATAGTTGAGAATATCGACTCCAGCTTGCAAGGCGTACATGGTGTTCTCCACAGCTTCAGGGCGCGACCACACTCTGAACTGTTGAATAAAACATATATTTATGTAATCACCAGAAACAAGCATTAAAGATACAGTACAAGATTACTGATTGCTAATAAGGTGCAATCTGAAAGTTCACTGATTTGAAAACTTATACCAGAGCCGATCCCACAGAGAACAATTATGAAATACTGTCGAAGCCTAGACAAAAATAGTCTCCCCCCCCCAAAAAAAAAAAAAAAGTCTCGCCACTGCTTATTCCGATTGTCGTGATCGAAATAAGTACGTACATGAACGTGCGCAAAATTCCTTTCGAGATGTTATGAGCGGAAATCTTACCAGCACTCCGTTCTTAGTCGTGGCTTCCTTGTAATGGAAGTCACTGACGACGAAGGCAAGCAGGTACGTGGACATCTCCCGTACGCGCTTGAACTTCGTCACCACCCACCGGCCGTTGTCTCCGATCGGCTCCTTTTCCACCCGCTCGATGCCGTTGGACAGGGCGCTGGTGTTGGCCCGGTGGATGATCTCCACGTCGAAGACGGACTTGAAGGCTGGCTCGTCGAAACAGGGCAGGGCTCTCCTGGCGTCTGTCGGCTGCATCTGAGTCGTTGCAATCCATCTACAAGAGAATGAACAATTATTATTATATGCTAAAAGGATCAATGCATTAATAATAAACATTTATTGGGCGCTTTTGAGCATTGTATTAAAGCGTCTTTCACTGCCTCTTCATTGGGCTTCAAGCATTCCTGAAACCATCTCAACTCCTTTTGAGTATGCAGCACCGGCAGCCGAATTGGCGCCCAGGTTGCTAATCATTCACATCAACAACAGTTTACCCTTGCAGGTACCCTGGGTTATGAGAAGCGATTATAGTTTCTGTTGAGTATTTTTGTTCAGCAACTTGAATGAAATTAGAGCCTAGGAAAGCAGTTTTGTATAATGAAACTGTAGCAGGACGGATTAAAAGAGGGCGTGCAGGGAGATTTCGTAGCCAGGTGAACATAATGTGCGTTCATGTTTATTATACAAATTGAATAAGACCTTGCAAACCCACCTTGAGTAGCAAATGGTTTGTTCCTAGAGTCGCAAGATGGCTGCGGCAAAGACCATCTTTCTTTCTTTCTTTCTTTCTTTCTTTCTTTCTTTCTTTACTTGTTTTCTTTTTTCTTTTCTTTTTTTCTTCTTTTTTTAACCTTATTTACCACATCTAATCAAGAAATGCAAAAGTGCTGAGATGTCCCACTCCCTTCTATATCAAAAATTGGTAGCTAAATCAAAGTACGATGCAGGCTGTGAACAAGTTACGCCCGCATGACACCTTTAGATTGAAAGTTTGGGGCTCTTTTGTAAACATAAGACGTCACAGGTGCATATAGCTACGATCTGCAGTATTGTTACTTAGTTGTCCGGAAGCGAAGTTTACACGTACCGGTACGAAAACTGCAATAAAAACCAAAACTAGTTGTCAGTCAGGACCCTAAACCGACCTTTGCTACCTAAACTGATCGCACACCCATCTTTTTTATTTATTTATTGCCAGTTTTCCCGGGCGACATTGATCAAACAAACCCAGATTAACATTTGAGTGACTCTCGAAGTCTACCTCATTCTATTCTGCAAGTCATTGCCGAGTTAAGAGTTAATAAAATATTGAAATCAGTGGCCACTGCTGAATACAAGGTTGTAAAGTTAGGTGGCGATAAGAATTTAAGCACAGTACTTAGCGTCAGTTAATGGCGTTTATTTCAGTTTTTGAAGATCATACTGAAACAGAAATAATATTCGCAACTCCATATATTATATATATATATCTCTATACATATACACACACGCATTGTACAATCATCCGTTATCCTGTGACAAATGTGTATACCCCTAAACAAACAAAAAACGGGTTCATTTGTTCATTTGACTCACCCATATGATCCCCCGTCGCGCTTATTTAACACTCATTTCATTTAAATTGTACTCGAATTGTGCTATTAATGGAAGCTTATAAGTAGTGATTAGTTGTTAAACCCTTGGGGGGGGGGGGGCTTTGATGTCGCATTCATGCACTCAATTGCTCCAAAACGTTTTAGTAATACATCCGTCAGAAGGGGAAACACGTTTTATTTTTCAGATGAAAAAAAAATCACTCGCCTATCCCTATAGTTTCTAATAAACACATTATAGTTTACGGCCAGCCTGTGAAAACTTCAGCGAACTCTGCGGTCACCATTTTAGTGAAAACCAGGGAAATCAGTTAGTGAAAAAAAAAATAGTTTGAACAAGAAATGAAAATCGAGAAACTTGTTCAAGCTCATTGTTGGCTTAGGCTATTTCGAATGCAGCCACTGAAATGAGCAGCGATGACTTGCCGCAGCTTAAAATGTAATTTCCTAAAACTTTGACAGTCGTTAAAACAAAATGGAAATATTTTTCCGGTACTGGTTTTTAATTTTCATTGAGTGATTTATCAGAATGAAACCAATAAAAACAGTTCCAATGTACTTCCTACTGCAACCGGCTTATTAGTCACTTTTTGCTGATTCAGTTAACAATTTGTGTGAAATCAGAGTGATAATGACTTATAAAACAAGTTAATCCACAAACCCCACGGGACTAGCGGAAGACTTGATTATACGCCGCTGCCATCTTAGTCTTGTTCCCTTTAATGTGGAATATCACTCTTAAATACTGGTGCTCATTAAACACCGAGGGGCCAGACTATTGTCCATACAGCCTCGATTTGGTTTCAATGATTTGAATTAATTTCTTGTTCCCTTTAATGTGGAACATTACTCTTAAATACCGGTTCTCATTAAACATCGAGGGGCCAGACTATTGTCCATACAGCCTCGATTTGGTTTCAATGATCTGAATGCAAGAAAACTAAGATGGCGAACGGTAACCTGTAGTTAATCATCAGGAAACTGGTACCACACTAATGGCACAAAGAAGTACCGTTACGTTAAGATCAGGCTGTCTGAAGTCCAACGTGTCTAGTTCAGTTGGCCTACTTTGGTTATGAATAGTGAAGTCATAAATGTTTTTTCCGTACATTTCATGTTGGTATGGGTTTATTCTTTCTTTCATTTTTAACACATGTTGAATTTGTTTGTATTCTGTTTACACAGCCCTCCTGCAGTGTGCGATTTTCCATGGACTTTTCCATAGATTTCGTTCCACGGGAGTGTTCTTTTGCTTGCGTGTTAGCATTGTTAGTTGTCAGAGACGGCTCAAGGGCTATAGCATTAGGTTAAAGGGTGGGGTTGACAGTCATCGAAAAGCAATCAGTTCGAAAGATCATTTTAATGAAATCGTTTACCGGCGCCAACTCTTTGTAGAATATTTCCGTCTCAAAGACTGTCAAAGTCGAGCAAAACAAAGCATTTATTAAAGACCCCCCAAGTCACCGTTGTTTACTTCGATTGCAGCCATCAATTTAGCCAGATGTGAAGTTGCACTCAACCCAAGACAAAACCTTTAACTCACCGACGAAATCATCAAATTAGCTGAAACTTTCACTGTTTAGTTAATATGTTGTGTTATTAATTGAACACGACAAAAAAGGGAATGAGTTAATTTCTCTTCCAAGCAAAACCCATAATAATGTTACTTTCCCTTTAAGGTGAAGTTGTGGCCTCTTCTACCCCAATCCTTGCACATCATTAGCATGACAAAGCTATCCGGTGACATTACACCATAAATCTACTGCAGATGAATATTTAATGAAGTGTTTACACTTGCATGTTATCGGATTATTGTGTTTACTTTCAATCTTTTGCACGGCATATGTTCAGAATAAACCCGTAGGCTTATACACTCGTGATACTATGCATCAGGTCAATTATCTACCGATAGCGTTTTATCAGCAATAAAAGAAGCAATGACTTATGTAAAGGCAGTTAGTTCACGATTCCGAACTAATTGAATTTTATGCAAATTATTATTACTCTTAGCATCATCGATGCAAGGAGGTGGACACTAAGTTTCTACCTCCATGATCGATGCAATAGGTGACAAGGTAAAGTAGTAAACAAAAGGTTTATGAGGGGTTTTTTTCACAAATAAGTTCGAGAAAGGCAACCTCTACTACATGATTTTGCCATCTGTTTTCCCTTTTAGGATATTGTTGGTGTTGTTGTCGTCGTCGCAACGTCGTCATCGTTGCTGTTGTTGTTGTTGCTGTTGCTGTTGCTGTTGCTGTTGCTGTTGCTGCAGCTGCTGCTGCTGCTGTTGTTGTTGTTGTTGTTGTTGTTGTTGTTGTTGCTGTTGCTTCTGCTGCTGCTGCTGCTGCTGCTGCTGCTGCTGCTGCTGCTGCTGCTGCTGCTGCTGCTGCTGCTGCTGCCCCGCTGCTGCTGCTGCCCCGCTGCTGCTGCTGCCCCGCTGCTGCTCCTGCCCCGCTGCTGCTGCTGTCGCCGTCGTCGTCGTCGTTGTTGTTGTTTTCGTAAAGAAGTTTGAAAGGATACACTGCTTAGAGGATTCATTTGCTTAGTTAGTGATTGTTTCTGAATCGTTTTGAATGAGACTGGAACCGAAAGGAGAGAATTTGGCCCAATGATTGTATAAAATAATATAATTCTGCGTCCGCAGTTAGGTAAATCTACCTCACTGGAATACGTGATAGAAAACAAAGTACATGCTCAAGACCATAACAAAAAACGATACAATTATCTCCATGGCTGGGTCAGCCTTACTTCTGAATTTTTGACAGTAGTCAAAGTAATCATGAAAACTTTTAAGTAAAAACATGTCTGAACGCTCAAATACTGGCTAGTCACTGAAAAAGTCACAAGGACAAACCATGTATAGGAGAGTTGTGATGCCAAAGGGGAAATTTAAACTTCTGTTAGAACGTTCTTGGGTTAGCCTATAATTTTAAAATCAAGAATATGATGATTAACACCAACGCGTGCTCCATGCCTATACACACGGCAACCGGCAGTCGTTCGACTCCATTATTACTGCATGTCATTCCGTTTGATTTGCCATTACAGCGATAAAAGATCACGGAAGGTCAAGTAGTCATAATGTACTTATACCGATATGGGTTTTTTACTCAAAAGTTTTGTTTTTTTTCCACGAAAAGTGAATGCCGTCAAATCTAGGCTGTTGAAATGATAGGCGAGTGTACTGATGGTAGAGAGACATATCAGAAATGGGCGTAAAACCCATAGGATGCGAGGCGAGGGATATATCCCTGGACGCGGGCAGTGGCCCATAAAGTTCCCCTCCCAGAGTTTTATCTCAGCAGAGTAAAAACAATGAGCACCAGACACGGCACCAAGGCTTCTTTTAGCTAGACGCAAAGAATAATGCTCCAATCTCCTTGAAACCGATGTGTTTGAGCCCCATTAACGAGTATTTTGTCAGTCACTAAATCGACGATGTTAAGCTTGTTAAGCAGACCAGATGGAACACTTTGCATCCCCTTTTTAAAACGCATTAGTACAAGCAGACTCCGGAATTGTAAATTACCCGACCCCACCCCATCCCTACTCCACCCTCCAGTTTTTGAACCTGAAGTCAGTTTGTTATTAATTTCAAGGATATTGTAGATTACGATTTAGTCAATTAATCCGCAGAATATCACATCACTCTCGGAGCCCCCCTCCCCCATTTCTTTTTAAAATTAATTCAGTCTTGTCAAATGGCAAAATGTACCGTACATTAGGTGCGAATTACAGCATTTTATCATCAGTTAACACTGTCATATCCGGCAAGTTAACTTTTTCCATGTCTCGCACACGTTTGATAGAAACAATCTTGGAGAATATTTATCTTTGACACAGCGAGAGACCCTTTGCATTGGCCGGCATCCGCTGATGGAAACACGCAAGCGCAAACGCGTCATGCACAACTCTCAGCCAATGATAGGTCTTCCTTTGACCTCAGTGGGGGCGCTGTTGGAGCTCGTGACGTCATGCAAGGGGGTCTATGTCATTAAGAGGAACTTTGTTGATTGTTTTAAACACTGTGGCTGTTTAGTTTTGTCCTGAACAGGTCTAGAAGAAGTGTCACCTCCTGTTGCAAAATGTTCAAAATAATTTAAGCTCAATGCTGGGTGGGAAGAGCCATTCGTTGGATTATAAGAAGCGATAGCATCATTGATTATGGTCAAGACTGGAAAATGGAGATCACTCCTTTTTCATGTATTTGCAGACGTTGGTGATCCTTGTGCCACATGCACACGCCCTCTAAAATTATTCCGGTATGTTATCCATCGGATTGGACGCAGAGATCAACTGTAGGGCCAGTAAACTATGACCTGTTACGTCACGAAACCACCTCACTTGCCACAAAGGAGGTTGCACTCAGTGGCACCGGGTTTGTACTTTGTGTATAGATGAAGTGCTCTACAACTCGCGAATGTTGCTATCATACAGACACTTTAATTGTTATTTGGGTCAAGAATCTGTTTCAGACTGCATACCTCCAAAGTGACACCTCAGACAAGTATTCGGTGTTTTGGGGTTTATTTGTTGTTTATCTGTGTGTGTGTGTTTCAGACCTATGTTTCATTCACTCATCGAAAAGTAACTGCCGTAACCTACCATAACTCACCCCTTTGTTTTCTATAACATTATCATTACCATAGTAACAGTCCCCTCCCCCCTCCACCCCAATGACGTTTACACACACAATGTAACATCCTATCGCAATCAACACTTCTGTGGGAGGTTTGTTATGACGTCATTCATGATTACTCAGCAATGAACTGAAATCAAATTCGATGTATCAGTATCGTGCAGACCATCTGGTCCGGTAGCTTAATTCCTTCCAAGCTACACGACGGATGATGAATCTAACTAGTCAACAAAACTGCAGACCTGTGAAGCAATGAAGGCAACTGCGACCATGCCACTGGCCATTGCCTTGGTGCCACCCCCCCCCCCTCTTAAAATGATTTTGTTAAAATTTCAAAAGGTAGAGGGGAAAGAACTTGCCCTTACAAAAAACAAATGAAGTATCAGGCCTGAACCTAATCTCCGTGCAAGAAAACTACCACAACGTGAGTTATAGAGAATGAAAGTTTTGGGTTTTAAAAACTTGTTTCCCGCCAATGTATTATCGCTTAACAACTATGCTTTTAAAAAAAAACACTATCACAGGTCTGGAATCCATAGCAACTCCATAATAACATGGTGTGTTAGTCTGTTGACCACTATCGGCTTGTAGTGTCAAACCTACACAAGTTAAACCATTGTTTAATTTGGGGTCTCAGTAACTTCAAAAGCTATACGAGAGATAAGTTATCTCAACAACAAAAAGGGGGAAAGTGAGAATGAAAAAGTCCGAAAATAGACCTTTCCAAGGAACTATTTAAATTGCACATCACGCCCGAACTATATAACTCTACTAGTGGCCAAATGAGTGCACCTAATGACTTCACCACAGTATTTAGATTGTCTCTGTTTGAATTAGCACAGTGTGCACTGGCAGAAAAATAAAAACGTACAACTGACACTGTAAAAAGAGGTTTGTTTTTTTCCTTCTCTCTATTATAAACTCTATTTCAGCGAAATACGCAAAATACTTTACCTCGATACTAAATAATCGATTCTATACATAGCTTATGTATACATCTACTGAAAATCGGGTGACGCCCGTGATTCGAAACGGGTGCTGCATAATCGATTCCCTAAATGTCGGTTGTATTATGCCACTGGAAGCACCAACTCAGAATCAACTATTTTGATTGATGAAGTGTCGACTCTTTCGCGATCGATTCCACCCAAAAGAAGCTCGGTAATAGACAGTCCCAATAACCGCCTGGTGTGACATTTTGGGCACGCTGATAAACAATTTAAAAAACTCTTCTGAGGAAGGCTCTGCAGGCTTCCCGCCCAAAATAATCTGTTTGAATACACCAAAGGGCAGAAACAGTATGAGTAAATTCCGGGTGGTAATCGCATTGTTGGTGAAGAGTAATGAATTTAATGCCAAGGTAAAACGTGGTTTGCGGGGAGCTTTGCAAATGGTAAGGGTTCACGGGTAATGCAGGAAGGAATGCCACTTATTCTGACAACCCACAAATATCCAGCGGGGAAAAAGTGAAACAACTTGGAGGCAAAGGAGGAAGGCTTGTTGGTCGTTGCGACAATTTTGTGAATCCGAAACAGATTCCAGTAGAGTAAATAAACAGTCAAGTCATAGGATGCAACGCGTCTATATACAAACTGCACGGTTTCCTAACCATAAGTTGGCCTCGATTAATTACTTTTTTGTGTGTATAATAATTACCTCAGCTCCCTCCTTCTGTGCAAAAGATTTCACCGATTGATTTATAAAGCCCAATGTGTGATCTTGTCATCAATATCTTTTTTAAATGACAAACCTTCTTCATTCTTTAATTGTTTGACTCGAGTGGAAACACCCACTTTAAATGAAATACTCTGATAACAAGAGTCAAAGGTGTACCAGTCTGTGATATGTTATAGTTTGTCCCTAGTCTACACTGAATTTCAAACTGGAAAGTATGCTTGTCATTTGCTTCCCCAGTTTTATTTTTAGCAAATATCCCTTTTTGAATGTGGCCTTTAGAACAATACTTAAAAATCAGTAAAGGATTTTTTGTTTACCCTCTTCCCAACTGAGAAATAATGGTCCAAATTGGCTATGCTGATGTTTCAATTCATGCCCTTTTCACACAAAAAAACAACAATGATGTAACATTGAATTGAATACCTTGATGCTAAATTTGCTGATACACTGACCCAATTATTGGTTCATTAAATTACGTTGTGTCACTCATGTACGATACCTCATTGTGTTATATGGGGGGTGGTGCTTTCGTTTAGTCTATTTATAATTTACGTGTATTAAAGCAGTAGTTGATATGTAAGAATGACAACAGATGTGCTTTTGAAAAGAAATATTACTTGTTTAAATTAGTGCACTACTCATTGAGTTTCAAAAGAAATGCCTATAACATCTTCTTCTTTTTTTCGAATGTAGCTCAAACGGTCTTCATTTTGACTGTGTTCATTCCAACATGGTGTTTCCCAACAACACATGATAGACATGTGGGAATGCCATTTGGTGAGATTGTCCTGAATTCGAGAGAAAACATAATGTAATAGTCACATGTTCTTTTACGGGGATTTTATTTGTTTATTTTTTTTTTTCGTGAAAATGTATATGAATGTTAAATGGATTTACATGGGCTCGAAGTCAGCGTGGGTCATACTGGGCTTATGTAAAAAAAAAAATAATAAATCAACATTTTAAAGATTCTAGGTCCGATTTGTGGTTGATTTGACTCCAGACAGTTCGCTTTAAAGTGAATATTTCTATAGATTCGAGAAAGTTACAATCTTTCATTACATCTGAACAAAAATCCGAGTTATAAGTGGTAGTTAATCAAAAACCTACAAATGAATTGTTGTCATGAATTTATGCCCGACGTTTCACGGCCATCAGCCATGTGCAAATAAATGTGCATGTAATACATGACGTATTTTGGGCATTGTCCGTGGCGTAAGCTATTGTTATCACAATTTGTTGTTCAGAGAAAAACAAACGGGGAAAACCGGGCCTTGCAATGTTAAACTTTTTTTTAATTAGAGTAGTTTTAATGAGGCAGTGTTTCACGTAAACCTCTTCGTAATGTAAACAAGCTGTAGCTTGTATCTTTATCAATATATGCTTCTCAAGGACACGAAGTCGGCGGTTTTTGGAAGAGTCAATTCATTCCCAACCCTCTGGTTTTCAAAAAAAAAACACGCACTCCAATCAACCAAGTGATGATAACAAACTATCCAAATTAAACTGGTCACCTTTTAATGGAATTGCAACGAGATGGTTTTTGTTTTGTACGTGATTTTGTGCACGTTTCATATCGGGCCGAGTATGATTGTTGCAACTGAAATCAGCAAGCTGTTATTTTGTGATTTTAAAAGTTGTCAAATGCGACCTCCACGTCTTTGATAGCCTTTCAAACGGAAATGTTTCCCTGTAGAATTGGTGCTGGCATGAAATTTATAATCAGGAAGCTGTCAGGTTGAAAACAGTTTTTGGGGGTTTTGTTCCGTAGTTACCCATTATGTACGTTATATATACTCGTTGATGATCCCCTCCCTGATGTTAAAACTGCCTTACGTTTATGTAAATAAAGGTCAATCATACCGTAAACTGGTTATCACAGCGACTGTCAACAAATCAACCGAGTTGTAAAATGTGACTCACAAGATGTTATACAACCTGAACCCCTTGGGCAGGTCCCTGGATGACTCGTGTATCAGGGTCATATGATTTGAAGTCAGGGTCACAGATGAAGAATTTGAGTCACTTTGGATCCCTGTTCGACATGATGATGGCACTGATTATGCTAAACAGTGATGGAGCCTAACGTAACCATCAGTCTGTGGGGGTGTGGGCGTTCCACGCCTCAATTTTCAGATCAAGTCATTGGTTTTTAAAGGGATTGTATACGCTTGGTAACTGCTCTAATAATGGCAATAGACCTTTTGCACATGACGTCATTTGAGTAGGGCGCCCTCGCCCACAGGTCTAAAGGAGGTTGTTCATTGGCCAATCCTGTGCGCCGCGCGTACAAAACTGTGCGTTTCCATTGTTACATCACGGGTTTACCTCTAAGATGGCGGCTGGATGACGTCAATGCATAAGGTCTATACAAACTTTACTTGGTTAGATGTACATCAGCTTGCGATAGTATGACGCATTTTGAGAATCATTTCACTTCGAAGTAATGTGTTATGGAAAAAGTTATCAGTTTTTATCCACCCAAATTTTGATCTCAGAAACGTTACTTTCAGATACGTTTCTCAGATGGTGTATTTCAATTACGGATAATTCTTCCTGTGTGGACATAACCGCTCCGGACTTTCTGCGATATCTCAAAAAACGCTACCATCTTTTGAAATGAAATGTTCACAGGTTAGTTTCATCGTGTATAAATATATATACATTTGTGTATAGGATTAAAACAATCGAACGGTTCAAAAATTCAGAGGTATACGTTCCCTTTAAAGACATGTACGGAGAGCTCGAGCTCGCTACAATTTCATGTATTTTGGTTTAAAAAAAACATTTTAAAGGGCAATTTTAAAGGCTTAGAAATATGGTGATGTAATCTGGGTTTAGAACACTATAACTTCACCACTCTACCGGATCAATTCCGATGACAATGGTCGTGAGCAGTATACCCCACCCGTGTGTTGGGGACAAACTGACCCGAGTCGGGGTCAAAGAGTATCCAGTTGACCTGGGAGCTAAAACTGATGTTTCTCTGATCTTAACTCCGGGACAGTTTGACCTCACAACAGATAAAAGCACTTGTCCTCGCCACCTGTCTAATAATTTATTCCCTCACCTTTTTTCGCCATCAGCTGCGGTGTAACTACTTCTGTAAAATCCATAGAGGTTCTCATTGAGCTCCCCCGAGTAAGCGATGGATATCTCATAGTCTTTAGCTGCTTCAAGTTCCTCCTTGAGAGTGATGACGAGAAAGTCGTACTCACTCACGAACTTGTAGCTCTGGAAGAGGTCTTCGGCGGACGCACCATCACTTCGAGACTTGACGGTTGGGTTTCGGTGCAGAGTGAGGTTCTTGGTGTGTAGGGTGATTGTTTGTGTGGCTTTGTTACACTCCACTTTAATCGAGACATCTCCATCAAAGGTAAAATGTCTCTGGAGGTGGGAATCCGTGGCGTCATCCGGTGTCAAGAAAGGCTGTAGGATAACGCTGTACCTCTTGGGGAGCACGTCCGTGGACAGCCTCCCCGCCCAGTCCGTGGCCCGGATTGCCCAGGAGGGGTCGCCACCATTGGGCACGGACTGTTCCAGTCCCCGTGGTTCTTCCCCCAGTTTACTCTGTCCGACCGCCGGTGCCTCCGTGGCCGCGGTAGCCTGGCAGCGATCGGGTACGTAGTAAGCCAAAAGCCCCACGCCGGTGATAATAATGCAAGCCGTGATGAACACGAATAGCATCTGTGCGTGGCTGCAGTACATGCCTTTACGGACGGGCTTACCCGACTCCTTGTCAATCTCTAATGTTCCGTCCATGCCCATTGTGACCGTCACTTTCTTCACACTTCCTACAAAAACAAACCACAAAGAAAGTCAAACAAAAACGTAAGATCCAAACATATATAAACTCAAGAACTTTTAACAGTTCTCAGAGCTACAGGAATACATACCGGAGTGTTGGAAATTGATAGCACTGGCCAGTAAGTCTCGATACCGTATGGTCTCACTGGAGACCAATGAAACCCTTATCGACACCAATCGTCGTGTACAGATTCAGTTTATCACCACTCACCGTGTTGGAGATTAGTGCGTAGAATTTGGACCCAGATAAAGATAAGTGTTTGATAGTGGCCACCTACTATGGAACTGTTATCAAATAATATATTATCAAGTATGATCAACCTTCATGCCTATAGTTATATCTACACTATAACCACGGGTCGTTATTATTACTCATTGCTGACTTGCTGGACCTCGCTTATGATTTATATTGCCCTCTTCTAGGAGTATTTGCTTCAGCTCTCAGGCCCGAGTAAATGATTTAAATTGGCAAATTGTCTACTGACCACATTGACTTCAAAATACATACCAAAGATGTATCTTAAAGAAGTGTAAAATGTTTGTTATTGTCAAAGATTGAGTAACTATCCTCACTTGGTGTATCCCAACATGCATAAAATAACAAACCTGTAAAAATGTGGGCTCAATTAGTCGTCGAAGTTGCAAAAAAATAATGACAGAAAAAACACCTTGTTGCATAGAATTGTATGCTTTCAGATGCCTTCATCTTGCCTCTTTCTTGCCTTTCCCAGATTCAATTTTTTTGGTGATGTAAAATTACCACTTTCTCTGAAACTACATTATTTCAAATGGGTCGTTTCTAACGTGTTTTTATAACAGCTCTATTGTGCTCTTCACCAAGTAAATTGTTGTGGTCATTAACTTGTGGAGTAATTACCAAAAGTACACCCTGCCTTTAACCAAGTATTCAACATCAAATGACGTAAAACATGTTATCAAAGAATAATTTATATATTTATTGACTTTTCTTTGAGTGTTTTTTTGTTGTTGTTATGAGCTTCGACACGTGATCTCCCGAGTACGCAACAACCATAAGCTTTTGTCTTGTTATAACGAGCCACTTTTCTTTTTCTTTCTTTTTTTCACTGTGAGTTAAACACGAATCAATCTTTGGTGAACGTTTTGTCATCAAGCGGGAAGGATGTTATCAATTAAACCCATTATAGAGAAAGGAATACCAATTGCGAGTGAATACGCAAAGTGCAAAGGTGAAAGCAATTGCTCATTCCGTGTTTGAAGATAAAGTGCAGTGTTTGCGGAACCCCTGTATGTTTACTCTCTTTGCATCAACATGAGGTAAAGCATTTGGTAATCTATTTGCAATCCCGCTGGTATACTCTCTTTGAATCATTATAAAGTACAACGTTGATGACAAAAACAATGATACTGGCATGCTTACTCTTTTTGCATCAACAAAAGGAAGAGCATCGACAAAACTGGTGCTCATTTGGTATGCTTTAATACTTTCTTTGCATCAATATAAGGTACAGGTTTGTTCATGGTGGCATCTGAAAACGTTGATATCAGCACGGTTACTTTGTTTGCATCAATATAAGGTAGAGCATCGGTATGTTGGCAAAACCATGCTACTGGTATTGCTAATACTCCTTAGTGAATCAAAATATTGTACATCACTGGTAACGCTAAGATTTGTATACGTAAAATTTCCTCTGATCGAGAAATGGTTACCTAACTCACCAGCCTTAACCCACCCACACACATGCAATACCACGGATGCCTGCCCCTTCCTCTTTCAAACCCACTCACTTTTAAAGAAAATAATGACAGGGCGTGTCAAGCAAAGCCGGCATTTCCACCGTAATTCCCACTGGCATCTTTTCTCCCCGAAAAAAAAACTTCCTGAGAAAGAGCAGTTACCTGTGAATCAGAAAGCTGTATAACTGAACTTACAGTGGCTTGTGGCATGCCACCACCCCCCCCCCCATCCCTTCCATCCCTTCCACCCCTTCCACCCCTTCCACCCCTTCCACCCCTTCCACCCCTGTATATTGATGATTTTGAGATTGTTACAACTTTCCGCAACTACTCCAAGCGAATTGGGTTCACACCATCAAGACAAAACCTTTTAGAAACTGGAAGGAAGCACAGATTCAAAATTAAAGCAGCATGCTGGGTTTTGGGACACACGAAGATCAATATTTGCCGATAAATTTCCACTACCACCGTGTTTCTTTTCCCCGGGGAAAGTGTATTTTCCCCGGCGCTCTCTCGAACAATCCTACCCCGTGCATAATGAGAAAAACAGCATGCCCGTCCCCATGCAAAACCACCACCATTTCAGTTAGTGTCGAAGTTTACAGAATCCCAACATTCACGGGTGAACCAAGGAATTAAGAAAGCAAGAAGGGATTTTTTTTCTGATTTTGTTTTTACCATAACCTCTGGAATCTAAGAGCGGTATGGCCGTCTCAACGTCATCTTCCTCTGGTGAGTTCCTCTGTGAGAACCGGTGAAAGATTTGCCCTACCAGTGGCACTCTCCGTATAAAACCACTGTAATTAGCATTGTAGAGTGATACATCGAAAATTACCTTTAACACATTCGGCATAGTCGCAAAACTCGAAAAACAAATAAACCGTCTTTAGCAAAGACCAGCCCTTTGGAAGACATGGCACGCATCGAAAGGGGTATTTTACTTCATTCCCACACTGCAAACATTTTCCACGAAACAAGCAACTGATATTGCAACAAAAAAAATGAAATAAACACTTACGGTAATTCCTTTTCTAAATGACGCCTGCTGACGTGAGCAGGCGACATTCAACACGAACTGCACGAGACAATTTTACTGTTAACTGGTTTTCTGCTGAAGGCTGTGCAAATGATCTTACCAGAGGGATCGTTTTCGCATTGGGTATGGGTCGGAAAGGCGGTCAATCATGACAGCAGATATTGTCATTACAATGCACAACAGAAATGACCCTACGTTATCTGAGTACCTACGGCTAGTCTTGGTTCCAGACGCTATGATTGAAAATAAAGTATTTTCACACACGATGGTCTGTAATATTATTCTACGTAAACCAAAAGTAGAAGGTCTTAACAGCACGTCCCAACACAACACATCCCACAGCAAGCACCCTTGTTTTATACAGGTTTCCTCGGGCTAGCGAGCTAGCGTGATTAGGTTTACTTATGAGGTATCCTTAATTTATTTACTAGAAATATATAATAAACACACTAATAATAATGGCCTACACATTCCAAAAAATGCACCTTGGCACTCAGCCCCACGGGTCTTCCCTATTTTTTCGTTTTCAACGATCTCTTTTTATTTATTGGCTCGCAGTGTCTTCTTGACAGCATGTATTGTCATTATAAGGCCCCATAAAAACGTGACAGATCTCACTGAGCGGGACCTTCTACAGGAGGGCCTTCAACATGACTCCAGCGCCTGCTGATTTGATAGCTGGCACACTGAGGCCCATTCTCACTCCCCCACGCCTCGACAATTTGATGTGACTCTTTGGACTCACCCCTCCCCCCATCATCACAGCTTTCGCACCCCCAAAAATAAACAAAAATACCGCCAGGTTTACCTTACCATCAGCATGTAGTCGAGCTTTTTATTGAAGTACTTTTTTGTTTAATTGAACATTGAACATCGTTGCTTCTTTGGAAAGAGTCAGTGCATACAGTTCGGGATTTCTTCGTCCTCTTTATTAAATTGACAGTAGACATTTAGCCGTACCAGCCCCCTCCCTAACACCGCCAAGCTGCTGGCAGGGGTCACCAGACTAATCCGGACCCATCGAATGAGTCACCCCTACCGATGGTGACTTTACTCTAACAAGACCGGAAAGTTTTAAAGCGACAATTGGTGGAAACTATTGGGGAACCTGGGAACCCATTTCAGACACCTGTGAAAAAGTATTGTCTCGTTCTGATAAAGCAAACATGCGGGTACTGGATACCCTGTCACAAGCCGTGTAACCAAATGTGGGTTTATTTATAGCTAATAACGATTAACTTGTAACTATTATAGTTTATGATAAATACTAGTAACTTGGTAGTATAACTTATATAACTTATAAATTATAACTTATATTAATACTTAAAACTTATATTTAAAACGGTAAATGTTTCTGTTCTACACGTTCGAGCCCTTCGCACTCCCGTGGTTAGCAAAAGTGTGCGCTACATAGCTGTGTTGAACCCACGAACTTTGACAAAGAAGCATACGTTCTGCTTCCTATATTTTTATTTCACGGACCTGCATTTAAACCAACGACGGGATTGTGCTGGCTGGATCACGTCTTTTTACCTCACCTGAGTGTTGGACTTCCCCCGTTTTTGTTTCGATTGAACTCTTTGGTGATCGTGTTTCTTGTTCTTGCAGTTCCACGAAAGTGTATTTCGAAGGGCTGTCGGGGAGATTGTCGTCACCGAAAGGGGAATATGCAATATCCATATCGTAGTTCAACTTTCTGTTGATCGTCGCTTGCATGGAGTGGTTGGATTTCCTTCCTCCATGGTTGTTGTATGCGGAGACATTGTCCCGGGAGGGCGCTGTTTCCTTAAACTTGCGTAAGTTGAAGAGGACAAATCCCCATGTACAACTTTGCATGGTTAAATCTACTACTAAAACACGAAATACAAACACGATTTTAACATCAACAGTTTCACCTTTTGCGGGGTGGAGAGGGAATACTGATGAGGCTCTTATCTACGGCTTGGAAGTGGGAGCGTCACTTCGCTTCAACGCTGCACCTCAAATCATCTTTCGGAACTTTTTCGAACACAAAGAAATTTCAAGAGCGCAAGTGTGCTTGTACTTGTTGCGGTTTTTAGCATAAACGAATACTTGTAAATCAATGTTTCCGCGCTATGCTGTCATGTAAAGACTTCTGCTTATTATTTAATAATGGTATGTATACCATTGTCGTATCCCTCCCCAGGGGCTGTGGGGGTATGATCCCGAATTTGGGATAAACCAGTCAGTAAATTTTTATTTTTCGAGGGTGATTTCAGTATACATTGAACATCCATTATCAGAGATCCGACTGCCCCTTTAAGCTGGCTGAAACGCCTTATGAAGGGAGGTTGCTCTTCCTTCCCCCTGGATGACATAGCCTACTTGGAATATCCCGATCCTTAATTAAGCCCAGGTTAACTTACTTAAATCTGCTAAGCGGATGGTACCTTGACACATTCTATTCGGGGAACTATAGTCATAACTAATGCACTTCTCATGGCAAATCTGGCTGGTAGTTTGATTCCGCTAAGCAAAACTTGTTTGTGCTTAAAAGTAATAGTGAAAATTGGCCCCAATCCATAACATATCAGTTACAGGCTTGGAGGATGGGGGTGTACGTTTCCGTCAAATGGTTAAGAAACTCGTGATCGAAATTAACAATTCTATTTTTATCCTAGCATGGGGAGATGCATGAGCGACTGCCATTGACCTTGGATTTCATATAATAACACATATATGCCTACCTTACATTGTAGTTATTTGTTTTAGCTTACCGTCTATTTTGGCTTCCCAAAATAGACCGTAACCTTTATTTACAAATAGTGGCCTTGTACGTTCCAGTGTCTTTCTGGTAGGCAAGATACTACACTGGTCAATTGGTAATTCTTACATTTTGTGTAATAATTTCCACATAATTTCAAAGAGTTATAAGAAACAGCTGAACAAGTTTCGAGATGTGCCCCCCCCCCCCAATCAAAAGTTGATTTTTAAAAACCTACAGTGCAATCTACATGAAATGTAAGATTTGATGTTTTCTTCCATTGAGCTGTGTACCAATCGTGCCTGGAGGATTTTTGTAAACATGTGATGTCACAGGTCTATGGTCTATACTTTGCAACACATGCTAGGAATCAAAACGAACGAATAAAAAGTGGCCCATGGATGTCGATGTACTGTTTACAATACCTTGACGAATGTGTGGCACCTAAGTATTTTAGCCCAGGATTATCGCCCTAAACCCTGTAAGGTTAGCCTAAACACCTACATGTACGTGCATCCCAGTCCTAAGTTTAGCCCCAACTATGTGCCTAAATGTAGCACAGGGCTATGGACTATATTGATAGGTCCCCGGTATTACATAAAGGTACCAAACAGATGAGGTAAAAGGTGCTTATTTGGGGAATTTCGGTTGTCTTTGTATGTTACATAAAATACGGTTTATCAGCCCAACTCATGCACAAAGCTTGCTTGATCAAATCCGCTTGCTAAGCAAGAATCAAATAGTAGAGAAACATTAATATATACAACCATTGCATTTTGGCTGATTGCCTTATTAGTATTATTAGTATTTTTTTTTTTTTAGTATTCTTGATAATTTTCTTGATTGTACTCAGCCCTTATAATATTTTCTAACTTGTCCTCAAAGTCATAGTTTTAGTGTTTGTTTTTAGTTTTAATTCACTTTTCTGTCTCCTTTACACCAGTCTATCTCTAGAGTAATCCGTCAACATAATCAAATGTTCATAAAACAATAAATTACTCCGTTTTATCATTAAACTTAATTAAATAATCTTTAAAAAAAACGAATTCTTTCATTTCCTAAGGAAAATGGTAATTGGTTTAATTTAAATTACCATTTCTAGTTTCACGGAGGGCATACAAAATATTGTACTTTATTTATGAGAAGGCAGCCCGCGTTATTAACTGGAAGCTCGAATGTACACCTCCATGATTGACAGCCTCATCGGGATTAATGGCGTCATAGTTTGGGGTCCTTTGAGCACCGCCATCTTTATCCTAGTGTGAATTCGACCGTAACGGTAATTACAGAGCAAACAGAAACATGCAGCTAGTGCCACGTGTTCAACAGCAACAGCAAACCAACAAAAAAGACATCGAATACCACACGCTACAACACAAACAAACAAACAAACACCCCACCCCACAAACAAACAGAAAACAATTAACATTCCTTAAAGAAATGTTTATTGTGGTATTTTAAGCGTTTTGTACCAGCTTGTGGTGGTAATCACCGGCTAGCAACCGTCCCTCATAGTAATTTTGAAACTGCATAAAATATTGTGTTACGTATAATAATAACGTAATATAAATTATAATAAGGTATATGAAACTGCATAAAATACCGTGTTACATATAATATTAACGTAATATAAATTATAATAAGGCATATTAAAATAAATGTTAATGAACAAGGTGTGCTTAAAGAGGCACACTTCCTTTCAGATTGGGCGCTTTGGGCTAGAAAATGCGTTTGCCATGAAATTAATAATGGTTATGAAGATTGGTTTAAAAGTAGAATGTAATGCTTCACACAAATATCCCTAGACATTGCGTTTTCACAGAAAAAGGAAAAGCACGCCAGTGTGCAACAATTTATATTGTTCCGTTATTTCACTCAGTCCAGTACAGTGGATCATTTATCATGCATACTTGCATTAAAATCTACTCTCGATATGGAATCTGTATACTCAACGAACCTTAGCCTGCTCCGCCAAGCCATCCAACGTGATGCTCAGACCACCTCGTACCCAGATCATTTGCTCAACTTCCTCCCTGCGTTGCGTTCTTATGAAGGGGTTTGAATTCAAAGTCACGAACACTAAGAAACACGAAGACAACCGTTCAAATAGAGAGCTTCTCAATGAAGGAAACAGCTGTGGTCTCTAACATAACTAAAATGACTTGTCATCATCAATGTTCCAAACTACTTTTCCCACTGCTCTGTTCAAGACTAGCCATTATTATGGGAAAATATTAATTAGTTATTTTGTGCTGGTACCATCACACTGGTTTTCGTATTTCACAGTCAGGGCTGCCAATGGAATTTTGTTTGGTTGTTTTGTTTTTTAGCTTACAACATCCTTCTAATAAGTTTCAGACGGGGTAATTAAATTCTGTATAAATGACCTTTAAAAAAACAAAGCACGTTGTTAACGAGACATTTATTTGTTTTTCTTATTTGTATTTATTTGTCTATTATTGTTATTATTTATGTTTTCTGTCAGGGAAAAACAAAAACACCGCATTTAACGTGATGTGTTGTAATAAATGTGAAGGCATTTTTCTGGTGTGCACTAAATCCCTTTGGACGTTTTCCCCTAAATTCCACTCAATTCAAGTTTAGAATGACAATAACAGTAAGAAGCAATAACAATACGGCTTTTCAGTAGGGATTCTGCCCTCTACGGCTGCGGATGCTAACAATAAAATGTCCTCTTTAGACCTGCGCACAACTGTAATTCATTAGAGTAATTCGTGCTCAGGTATTCATAACATGCATTTCCCGTGGACATCGTTCATTTCCCAAGGCATCCATCGAAAAAATCACTGGAAATATTTATAGCCTACATCCACGCAGGGGGAATCATTCTGTTGAAGACTCACACGAAAAAAGACTACTGCACGAGAAGAAGACTAGCGCATAGAAGCGGCAACGGAGAACGCTTCTAATTAAAAGCAAAGACAAGTGACAGGCGTACAAAGAAACGACTCTGTAGTTTTCATGCATGCGTCAGAGGTTTGAAGAAGATAGCAAGACATGTTGGCTGACCATGGTCAATGCTTTGAACAATCATACACTCTAATTAGCAATTCTAAACTATTCAAATGAAAATTGTAATTTGCAAAGCTGTTAAATTGCAGCAAAGTGGCAGGTAAACTGAAAAACTAACTTTTTTCGTTACCGGTATTGCGGCGGTCTTGCACGTTGTGGAAAGCCAGCCTCGATGCCCGAAACCCGTCTTCTTTTTTCGCATCACTCATGTTTTTGGGTAAAAAAAAATAATTAATAACAGTTCCACACCTTCCACTATCCGCTCCACGTAAACACAGCGAACAACGCCCGCATCGGCGTCCTCGTTTTTGTTTTACTGGAAGAAGACGGCGAACGTTAACCGCCCTCGCGGCGGGCCCCGTCGAAAGCTTTAAAGGTATGGGGGATGGCAATCCAGCTACAACAGCCAGGAGTTTGTTCCTGAATGACTGTCTATTCGAGGGTCCTTGACACACTATTGGAATGGGAAGTAGGGGCTAAGCCAAGGGGGAAAGAAGCAATCATTGCTTGGGGTTTATCTTTCCTTTTCATCATTCCCTCTCGAGAGGCCACGGGTAGTGACTAGGCCGGTTGAATCATACCCATCCTCACCGACCCCGACCTGGCTCGAGGAATCTCATTAGTATGAGGGGCGCGAACAGGCGGCGGCATCAATACCTGGGTAGATGCAGCTGGCACAGTCATGAGGGGAAATATCCCCATGTACTATAGAACTCAGAAAACCCAGAGTACCACTATGGGGGGATGAATATCTCGTCCCAAAAGGACGCCCAGCAAACAATCGATGAAATAGTGAACTCGTTCCTCTGTAGGTTGGTTCCCGCCTATCAGTTACCCCTGTCTGGCCCAATTAATCGTGACGTATATCCCTCGTGTTGCCTTGTTAAGTTATTATTAAGTCTCTACACAAACTTGCCCGTTTTATCCTGTTGAGTTTTTCGCTAATATGAAATGATGGGTCTTCTACGATATCAATACATGTTTGTTTTTTTTAAAGGGAGGGTGTACAGCAAACATCATCACTCAAAAATAAAAATAGTAGCCTTGAATATTATTATCAATTAGCTATGTTAATATCAAGGTTAGATGTCATCATAATCACGGATCATGTTGTCCCTTTAATCGGTACCTTATACGAAGAGCAACAAGAATCTAAACAAGTCTCTACCGTCCAAAAAATGTGACTTTATTTTTACAAATTCTTTGGGCGTGTGTGAAGTACAGGTACGAAGGAAAGAACCAAAGAAGTCTACACAGGTAGACATGTTTGTTTTAATGCTACACACGAAGTGTGGATCTTAGAACAAAAGAGGTTCACATAATGTAGGGACTAATTACACGCGTCCACACAGTCTGTTTAATTAACAGTGTTGAATAATAGGATTTGCTCTAAGTGTACAGAACCATGGAATGTCCACAGAGTGGCTGCAACCAAAGATGTTTGAGGAAGTGGGTGTACAGATTGTGTACAAACATATCCTCCAGAAACATGGCACATCTCTATTTATTTATTTAACTAAAAAATCGTCATGGCGATTAACGACAAAATATTGTGAATTACAGATTTTGAAGTGCAGAGGGCAAACGTTTTCGACACTTTTTTTCATGAGGAGCCGAAACAAGACAATCTGAGCATGAGATTCGATTCTTTGGGTAAATTAGCCCAGGATGCTTCTCATTTCTATTTTAATTAACACGTCAGCGCTAATTCTTACTGTGACCAATGTTTTCTTGGAATGAATGCAGACATATTGTCCACCGTTATATACAAGAAATGTGTATGTAGTTGTCGACAGCTAGCCTATTTCCACACTTTGTTGACGTAATCGCTTATTTAAATGTACACACCTGCTAGTAACATGTCAGACACAATTATTTATAGAAAAAAAGTATATATATATGATGTATCAATATAATTCCATCTGTCTAACAGGAGAAGGTTCGTCTCCACGCCTAACGTGTTTCCAGTTGTCTTCGGCAAAGCTTGCGCGCTGACTGACTACGCCCGAGTCTCCCCCGGCTGCTTCACTGTACAGTTTTAAAACTTTGTATATGACTTATTCAAACGAAAAAGGAAAAAAGGGAATCAAAATTGAGACCGCTTGTAAACACCCTGTCTTCTCTAAACTTTGAGATGTTTTGTTATTTGGGGGGTTTTTTTACGCGCTCATTTTATTTTCAAATTGTTTTTGAAAACAATGTCGTGATCGTGACGTAGTTACTGTGATAAACCTTTGACAAGGCCGGACGGCCACCTCAAGGTGAGATCTACACTTGACTGATTTGGGCTGTCTAAACCCAAACCAATTGTCCCCAGGGGGACGTTGCCACCTACTCCTGGGTCTGAAACAGGGTTACCCCCTTCGCAGTCCGTAAGGATGTAGGCATAGGTGTCATCCACTATGAGCCTGGCTGGTAGAACAGAATACACTACCTTCCCAACTAGGTCTCATGTTATGTTTGCTGCATTTTCTAGGATAAACAAATATGTTCAGTTATCGGCCCCAAACCCAGATCGCCATCTATTATTGTTCCACTTTACTCATAACCATGTAAGAGTCCACTATCTCCCTCTGCGCATCGTCTGAATTCCCCCATCCCCAAGATTTCACTGAGCATTTCCCTCCGGACCTCGGGTATCAAGAAACGAGAGAGCATTCCTTGTTTGTCCCCCACCGTAAACACGTCGCCTAGTTCCCTCGATCCATGTACCGTCCCCACTTCATCGGATCCGCATGGACTCCGAGCGGTTCTCGGGCAGTCTGCCACCGTGTCCCAACCCTCTCCTCCCGGGCTTCGAGTACCTCATCACGGCGCCGCTTGGACTACGCTCTGCGTGCCTTTGAGCTGTCCCATCCCCCCTCCTGTATAAGCGACCCCAAACAAACCTTCCCCTATCCCCTCCCGAGGCCCCATCCCCCCCCCCCCCCCATCCCCGAAAACAAAATACACTTAGCTACTGAACGAGATCTATTAAACTACGTGTGGCTACAATTAGAAGCTAAATAATAACTAATTAATCCATTCGGGATTATCCTCCCTTCGTCTGACAACAAAAAAAGTCAAAATATTCTGTGAAAGGATATTTATAAAGAACTTTTAAAACCCCATGATGTTTAATCATTCACTTAAAGGCATGGTTATATTTCAATTAATCAATTTGTTTGTATCTCTGTCTTGTTTTTAGCTACTCAGGCCCTGAAGTAAAATGAGCGATCACAGGAAATCCCCTTTAAAGATAATCCTTCACCTTATGTCCAAAGAGGATTACGAAAAGATACACAGTTCTTAATGATTCATCCTTTGAATCACTTGCTGTTAAACATTGGTGAAATATAATGCCTCGCAATCACTGAATGTCCGAAGATCTTTTAGACTAGCTAACAGTCCTGCCCGAGCTTGCCAATCTCTGAAATAATTTACGTTAATGGGTTTTGGGCCAATTTTGCAGAAGTTTCTGCCATAATAACCGTGGGAAACGCAGCTTAGTTATTTTTGCGGATGCCTTTTTAAAGTGCACATCCATCCAATCTGTTAGCTTGCGCGAAATACGCGATTTGAAATAACGCGTGATAGTGTCTTCTTTAAAATGGTGTTCGCTAACGTGTGTAAGTGTCTTCTTTAAAATGGTGTTCGCTGTTTTAAAGAAAGCAGGGTACCTGGGGCCGATCTCAAAGAGAGCTAAGGCCGATCTCAACTGTGTATCAGTCTTGATTGCTAAGCAACTTGTGATGTCACAATACAAATCACTAAAGGTGGTGTCAACAAATGTTACTTACGACGAATCTTAGTGCTTTGTGAAATCAAGCTCTGGTCAACGTTCAAATAACTCTATTGTTGACAGTTTCAGCTTGACAGCCCGATTGAGATACGAAATCGTATTTTAAAGCTATCGGAATTCCACCCGGTTAATTATGTCAAAGTACTGGTATAATTTTAACCTCCAAACTATAAATTTGAGATGAAAAAAACCACTTTATTTTTCGATTAACATCCTTAGCAATCTCAGAAGTCGATCTGATGAACTCAGGGCATAATTTTCATAGCAGGCAATTCTACAGCTCACTGGAAACATGCATACCCCCAAAGGGTGACAATTTATCTCAGATGTCAACGAAGCCAAAGAAGGTCAACAGTAGAGAAAGTTATTATACTCTAAAGTCAGGGATCAATATTTCATTAGCAAAATAAAAAAATAGTGCTAAAGGACACATTGCCTTTGGATTTTGGCGCTTTGGGATATAAAAAAAAGCAATAGTTAAGAAATTATTTCGGTTGGAAAGATGTTGTATAAGTAGAATATAATATCCGCATAAATATCCTTCGAAATTGTATGGTTTTCCTCGTACTTCGTGAACTAACACGGTCCGCCATTTTGTAGAACCAAACTTTGTTGACGGGCCATGTTAGTTCACTATAAAAAGGGAAAACCATACAATTTCGAGAGGTGGAGGTGTAATGAGTGAATTATCATATTCTACTTTTAAATCAGCTTTTTAGCCAAATTTTATTTCATGACAAACACTTTTTATAGCCCAAAGCGCCACATCTGAAGGCAATGAGGCCTTTGAACTCTTTTTTTCTTTTCTTCTTCTTTTTTTTTTTTTTTCGCAAAGCCAAAATATAATAACTAAGAATACCAGTCACAAGCTATGTACGTTTGATATAGTTTCGAAGTCAAAGATGGTACGTGTATTTGTGACACAGTCTTTTGGCCGGTGACCCTATTCTGGTAAGCGTACTTGTTGTTGCGCTTAGCTACTTCTTGTGCTTTAGCAAGTCTATGAAAGTGGGTCCAGATCTTTCTGTGCTTTATGAAATTGGGCCTGCTAAGCAGAAAATAATAAGTACAGTATTTTAATTTAAGTTTAGCAATAACACCAGGAACCAGTCACGAGTAATGTACACTGCTGCATGCTATTTGTACTTGTAACCCGTTTTTGCCCAGCAATATATTTAAAATGCTTACCAGTTTCACGGAATTGAGCCTGGTGTCCAATTCTGAAGAAAAAAAACTTTCAGCACAAAATTTGCTACGCACAAAAACAACGTTCTTTAAAGCGCAAAAGTGTAACCAGCCGAAACCGCAGGTCAAGTACATTGTATGTGAGTGGTACCCCGCTGTGTGTTTGCTATAGACAGATAATTTTGTTTTGGGGAAGTTTTTGTGTGTTCTCAATAGCTTCATGACTTCGGGCACATTATGACTCCAGAAATAAACTCACGCGAGACTTCGTGGATCCCGATCAAGTTAAACTTTTCTCTAATCCTTTCCGTTTTAAGGTAATTTTCCCATACTCTTTTTTTTTTGACGGCGGTGAAGTTTTTCACATGAACAAAGATCATCAGCGTTAAAAGTGTTCTGACCTATCAGTGATGCACTTTAAACGGACAATACATCATTGGTTACTGGAAGAGTAAATTAACCCCCATCGTCTTGATTTTATTAAACACACCATGCAACCAGCCGAGACAAATCCATCACGGTCATGTTTTTAGTGAAAACAACGGGGGGAAGTATATCTTGTAGTTTATAAAGATCATAATCAGTGAACTTTCAGAATGCAATTAACTATTTCCCGAGGATTATCAAATCCTGCTTCTGTATTTAAATTTATTATTTGATATCATATCCGCTACAATTCTAATCCCATTGATGGCGCTCTTTACAGTTGTCGTTAGTGCATCCAAGACATCGCGCTTCAGCCATTTTTGGTTTTTGTTTTCGCCTGTTCAAATCAATGTGATCAAACTGAGGCTGAGAGGGTAAAATAGACTGGACCCTTTCATGTCAACTGATAATCAGAGCTCGATATGCCGCTCGGACTCGAAAAGTTGTCTGTATATTGTCCTCATAGAAATTTGTCCTCACATGTAGTACTCGACTCGTACCCGTGCAGACAAATGTGGACCCTATTCGTGCTTGCAGAAAACTATAAACGTACTCATATTGGTACTTTTATCATTAGTAGTTGACTTGTACTCAAGAAAAAGTATTTCACTCGTACTCTTCCTCACAGAAAAGTATACTTGTAATCGTACTCCAGTACCCGTACTGTCCTGCAAGTATTCGTACTCTGGTACTCGTGATGCAGAACCTGTACTCTAGTACTCGTACTCTAGTACTTTTTATGTACTCATACTTATACTTAATGTATACATGTTCTCGTACTCACAGAAAAGTATACCTGTAATCGTTCTCTAGTACGTGTACTATAGAACTCGTACTCTAGTACTCGTTCTCTCGTCCTATAGTATTCTAGTGTTCTTACTCTGGTACCCGTACTCTAGTACTTGTACTGTAGTACGAGTACTCTAGAACTCGTTCTCTCGTACTATAGTATCCTAGTGATTGTACTCTGGTACTCGTACTTTAGTACTTGTACTGTAGTACTCGTACTCTAGAACTCGTTCTCCCGTACTATATTATTCTAGTGATCGTACTCTAGTACTTGTACTGTAAGACTCGTACTCTAGAACTCGTTCTCTCGATAGTATTCTAGTGATCGCACTCTAGTACTTGTACTCTGGTAATCGTTCCCTGTTACTCGTTCAATAGTAGTCGTACTCTAGTACTCGTACTCTCGAACTCTAGTCCTTACTCATCTCGTATTTCACTTATTGTGTACTCGCACTTGTACTTACAGACTTTGAACATTTGGTTCATGAAAACAATTGCACCTGCACCCCTACATGTACATACCCACGAGAAGCACGCTCGTTCAAAAGGTTGAAGGCTATAACTGTGTCACCCATCCACACGAATGGATCACAAGGGTATTGTTGCACAATCAACTTGAAATCCCCTTGTCGAGACCCATGCTTGCTGATGATTCTTCTTAATATCTTAGGCTAGTCCATAATCCATCAGTGCCGGACACTGATAATTTTTGGTTAGAATAATCAAAGATTAAAGTATGAACGAGCTTATCGTTGTGGTATGGGGTGTCGCTTAAATCATTACAGGTATCAACGTCATGCCCTTCACGTAATGCCGAGTCTTAAGTAGTCCAATTACAAATTGGAAAGTAAAACTATAGTTATTTCTCGAACTTAAATATGCGCGTTTGTCACTGAGACTTTTTTTTCCAATTAAACGCAGGGTATACTTTTGGTAATTGTCAAAGACCAGTATCCTCACTTGGTGTATACCCTCAACATATGCATAAAACAACAAACCTGTGAATATTTTGGCTCAATTGGCCATCGAAGTTGCAAGAAAAATAATGAAAGAGAAACAAACACATTCGTTGCATAGAATTGTGTGCTTACAGATGCCTGATAAAGGCTTCATGCCTGCAGCCTGCCTGAAAACCTTTCTCAGATTCAATTTTGTTGGAGAAAAAAATTACCTCTTTTTCTAAAACTGCATGATTTCAAAGGGTGTCGTTTCTAACTATGTTTTATAATATCAACATCTCTCCAGTACTTTTCACCGAGTAAGTTTTTTGCAGTCATTAACTTTGGAGTAATTACCAAATGTGTACTCTCCCTTACACAAGAAACAAAATCAAGGGAAAGGACCGGTCCTTATTAAGGGCCCGGGGAGAATTAACATGACTTCGGTTAAGGAGATATTCCATCAAAACGAAATATGGATGGCCATTAAGGTCACATGGAGCTAAAAACGAAAAAACCTTAACAAGAATCTGGTTTCAGAAATGCTGTCAAATGAATAAATTATGTGCGTGTCTTGAAATGGTTTCGAAGACAAAGTGCGGAAATTGTAATTATCGGGGGGATATTAGTTTCAAACTTGAAGGCCATTGACAATTCATACCAGTACTAATGCTTAAAACTAGTTTCATCTGCAATTATTCAAAAAATTATAATAGTATAATAAAAACAAATTTAAAAATACGTATTTCAATTCCCCCAAACTGTATAACTTTATTGCTTGTTTCGATTGCCGTATATGTGGTTGGAATCCATGACGGAATATATAAAGTTTTATTGTTAGTTTTTCACTAACAATCAAACCATTCTGGTGACAATTTCAGCGATGGATTGTAATGTGTTCCTTGGAAGCTGCACTGCAAAAACTGGGGGTGTTGAAATGATTATCTTGGTATCCACTTGAGATAACACGGACACGGTGTAAAATCGTTGTTGAAATCAACACCGTGTCGGTGTTGTCACATATAAAGAGAATAAATTTAACATACCAGTTTAGGGATTTTGTGTGTGTGCGTGGGTTTTTTTTTTTTTGCAGTATAGAGGCTTGAAATTGGAACGGGAAAGATTGGGTAGTCAATAGCCCCCTTTCACACGAAAGCAATTTAGCAAGGGTCCCTTGCTAAATTGTAGCATGATTGTATAATTGTACAAAATATACCTCGTGCTTTCACCACAGAAAGCATACAGGCCTTTGTCAGTAAATGTATCGGCTACCATTTTGGTTTTTGTCAATATTGTTAGACAGTTAGACAGTTGTTGACTTTATTCTCTGCCATGCAAAAGTAGTCTAATTTTGAATGACATGAACGTTACAATTTCTTCATCTCTACCAAAACCAAAGTCTCGGCTTTTGGAGAAAATGCTTATGGTGTCATGCTCAAAAAACATGGCTGAATATTTTCTTCCTGGTGGGCAAAATCCCAGTGTTCGTTTACAGAACAAACACAATTTCTATAGTCCATATTTTAAACAGGGTTTGATCATGTCAGCTGTGGTCAACGGCGCATTTAAGAGCCTCTGATATTCCGATTACCATTATGGATAATGTCTGGCAAACAAAGATAAGGCTAATACAGGAAGACATCTTTAATCCCTGGAGAATTTCATCTACCGAGATAGGAACTTTAGAAGGCTCGAAAGAGATCGATAGGAGTTCTGATTGTACAACAGTTGAACAGGAGGGAAGTTGTGTAACGCAGTTACCCCCTAAATAACAGCCATGACCCACCGCTAGGGGGAAGTAAACACAAAGCCAGTGAGTTCCTCAAACTCTTCTGAGGCAACCTGTACACATTAATGCGTTTTCCTGTGCTCTTTGAGTGGAGTGATATAAATAAAGTAAACTCTCTTACATTGCGTGTTGTTCATAGGAAATGTGCATGGTATCTAAAGGCAAAGATTGGAAATGCCAGTCTGCATTAATGTGAAGAGATACATTACATCTGATGTAACAAACAAATGCGAACATTTGTAAGCAAATCTTCAATGAATGCAAATAATAATACGAGTTAGTCAACTTTAAAAAATCAAAGAAATGAAATTTACAACAACAACAACAACAACTAAAACAAAAGCAACAATAACGACAACGACGACGACGACGACAACGACGACGACAACAACAACAAAAGCCTCTCCTCCTTTTTAAGCAGGGTGTATTCCGGTCAACAATTAGGGTCATACAGGTGACAGTTACAATAATTAAGTGTTTTGAGGTACAACAAGGCAGTGATACTGAACAACAGTCGTTTACTTCTATCAAGCTTGGGCGTTCATGAATAATTAATAAATAATTATGTGACGTTTGGAAAGAAATAAACTCTGATTGGCCAGCAATCATTGTACAGTATTTGTTTAAACCAGACGACTGATGTAGGAGTAATGAAAAGCGCATGTGCTTTTTTTAAGAGCCCACATCTCAACCTCCATTTCCTCGGTTATGTTCGTAGTGCAATACTGATAAATGAATAATTCGGTTGTAGTTTCATCTTTAATGTGCGGTTGACTGAATTAGAAAAAAAATTCCACATTTATAGAAAAAGTATTAATGGCAATTCAACATACAAATAAGTACCGGACCAAAAAATAAGCGAGTATGCACCGTATAAATGGGAGTCACCCAATAAAATAACGACTTTCCCTAGTATGCCACTATACCTAGCGCCAAACTCAGGCTATCTGTATTTAAGTCATCGGGCCGTCTGTCAAGATGTATTGCTTAAAATCTTCACAAGCCCATCTTTTAATTCTGAAGTATAAAATAAGCCATTTCAACCGCTTAAACGGGCTGCGTGCCAACAACCCATAATCAATCTTCCTTACCCAACGTTAAAGCTAGATTTTACGGTGCAGTTTAAGCGTGTCCGTACACCTGGGTGTTACAAGATAGGATACCAGAAGTTACATCCAATCCCACTTACTTTTTTGCCGTCAACTTCCCCCAGTCCGATGTAACATATACGCGGCTGGAATCGATAGTCCTAGCGTCACGACCGATGATGTTGGGGTTTATTTCTAAAATATTCTCCAGTTGAGTTGTGGTGATGCCGGAAAAAGGGGGATACTACGGAACTCTTCCACCGGCCACAAACCAGACTCGGACTTTTGCCTAGTTTTCCTTCAGCATGGACTAGTAAACCACAAGGAACATGAGCTCGATATTACCTCGGTTCCTGCTGAGAATTAATCAAGTTCTTTTGAAGGTCACCCACGAGAGACAGTACAAGTCCCACCTGGGTGCCTTTTCACTTCGGCAAAAGGGCACGTCTTAGGATCTCCCACAAGTACACCGTGTTATTAAAATCAGATTGTGACAAAAAACTTACCAGGGACGGGCAGCGGCAAGCCGCGTGTAGAGTTTGAGTTTTTCTCCATGGTCCCACCTACCACTGTCATCGCAAAATCCTTCTGAGTCTAAGGGAAGTGCCAAGTCAACCTAGATCCCGGCGAAGTAGGAAACACATAATTCCAGTTGCTGCAAACAGCCTTGCGAGATTGCTCAAAACCGACCGGGCTATGACTGTCCGTTCCCCCCTCTCTCCTCGGCACTCTGCTATGAGCCACAGCTTGGGAAAATTTTTTTGCGGGTTGGCTTCGACTGCACTTGGTTTAGCCAGGGGCCAAGGCCTGTACTTGACAGTACACTGCCGATCAGCAAGTGAGCCCCAGATGACCGACATCGCCAGAGCAAGGCGGATTCTTCCCATCCTCAAGTGGTTTTGGACTTCTTCAACCAAAAAAAAACTGATCATGCGTACTGGATGCTCTGAGAGAGGTCCACACAATCTCAGGTCCCTGCTTTTAGTACCATGCTAAGCCGAAGACTGCTATTTAGTATTCCCCTCACTGAACGGGGAGCAGTTACGGGAGCATCTCGGTGACCGTCTCCCTGCCGTCGTAGTCTCCCTGCCGCTTTCCTGTTATCCCTCCCTCCTTAACCTCTTCACGGTACTCAGACGATCTAAATTGGTTTTCACAGAGCTCCATGAAGCACAGCCTGTTGTGCCCCCAATTCTTTCCCCCTTCTCTCGTCTCCCTTTAGCATGCTCAGCACGAGGGGCAGCTCCAAAACAAACATCAGGACTATGTAAACGATTTTAGCCGGACCCCCAAAAAGTTGGGTCAGTTGCCTTTACAAAATGGCAGTCGAAGGTTTCGAGTGATTTGAAAAAAGGAAACGTCAGTTACAGTTTGTGCCAAGTCCACTTATCTTGACTTGATGATCTGAGCTGTATTGCGCATTTGTTTTTATATTCCCCATCTGTCTTGGAAAAAAGGTTTTTACAAAATTATATTACCACGAAAAAAAGCTTTGTTGTTGTTTTTCAGAACAAGTATATCCCTGATCGTAATTTTCCAAAATTCTTCAAGAACCAAAAAAGCCCACCAGGAGCTTGGGTTCAAAGTTTGGCTAAGTCAGGTTGGTTCATTTGTGATTATTAGGTCTCGCATATACAATCCAACCGGGTTTATAGGATGGAATGATATCAGTAAAATATATATAAATTTAGAAATATGAAGTAGGTTTTGATGAATCTTAAAACCCACTTACTTACAGTTTGATACTTGCATCGAGTATCCTCAGATATCTTTTTATCTCAATCGATGCCATCATTGATATCTGCATTATTTAATCATGTATTATGAGAATGAATAAAACATTATTTTCTTTCATTGCTTAGGAAATAAAATGAGCTTGACTCCACTGTAAAGCACTTTGCCGTGCTATAGCAAGCAATGTAGAACACTTTAACATTAATACACTTCAGTCCTTTTTTTCCTTTTTTTTGGGGGGGGCGAGAACATTTCCCCCGTATTTTAATGAATGTTAAAGGATAATATTTGTTAAATATACTTATTAATTTCTTTTATGTAGATGAGCAGTACGGTTGGTTTTGAAATAATAAGTGCATTGTTGAGAACAGCTATTTTGTATTTGAACAACAGCATAATACTTTGTATCGATCTACATCTTTCCATTTTTATATCATATTAACGAAACCAAAAGAACCACACTGCCACGAACCACAGAGCTAAAGAAACCAAATGAAGAGAAGATCCAATGTATAGAACATACTCAAACAGAGGGGAACCAATCAATCAGGCGTGGATTGAAAACCCGGTCCACGTGGCCCGGTGTGGGAATCGATACGGTCTCCAATTTGGGAAAAACTACAAACAGCATGTAGTGTCCGCGTTGTCCGCAAATGTGAATCGACCTAGATCCACGTCCCAGAGGGCACCTGACCCTGATTCCGCGTTATACTTTGCCCGACATAGGTCTTGTTCCCTGATGGTACCTGTATGTGGGCTCAAACTCACACTCTCTTGAGGGTGTTATAAACAGTTTCAGGTATCTTTGAAAACACCCGAAGGAAAATACACTTATCATCATCAAAGAAACGTATTGGATCTTTCACAATCATACACACGCAGCGCAGTGGTTAAAAGGAACACTTTTCTTTATCTGGGTATGTTCGACTTCCGAATTCAAATATCCAACAGACGTTTGGTTCAATCCAACCCGGAAACACTGGGGGCGTGCCACCCCTGGTTTCCCAGGCAAGGTGTAGTGTAGGACATTTTGATGAAAATAATCTACTCGGAAGAGAACATTCCGCAGCAATGCACCACCCACCATCCTTATCCGTTTGAGCCCTCGATGAGGGGAAATACACCACGCAAGTTGTGGGGACCTTGGCCCCAACATATCTTACTTTAGCGCGAGGAGGAAAATTAAACCTTTTAATGGTGGTTCAAGGACGCCCAACGTGCAAGACTTGCTCGTTCTACACAGCTCCTTCCAACCCTAATTATTCAATCTCAGTATGTTAACGTTTCCATATTTTGCTGCTCAGGTATTCATATTTTACTTTTAGTTGTTTATTTTCATTTAATTATTTTACTATTTCATACTCTGTGCATGTGTTGATTATCACATTTTTCTTTCTGATATTCAACTTTCACATTGAATGTAAAACTATTATTATGCTTTCGTTATTTTATTATGCTTTTAATTCGTCCATCTTAACAGGTAAATGGAACTAATGCAGTGATTTATAAAACACATTTTGACTTCATTTAATTAAATGAACTGCTAGAACCACATGGTTAGCGCCATTACACCAGGTGAGCTCTGATTGCTCTATGACGCGAAATGTCGTGGGTTCGAATCCCACCTCGTGTGTCTTTAGATCTTAGAAAACGCCAATTTTGGCGCTATATTATTGTTTTGGTGGAGGAAAAACAAATTCACATCTTGAATTTTTGCAAGTTGCTGTGTATTTGTGATTACCAGTCGGCACTTGCGCTTGTTGTAATTTGTTGTGTGTAAAGTTCGTAATATTTTAATGCATTTGTTTCTAATCCTTGTGTACATTGAAGCGATTTGGGGTAATTTAGCTGCCTGATTCAATTTTTAATGCAATAATAATATACATATAGAACACCAGAGAAACAATAATATTTTCTTACGCAATACTCCACCATTACAAATATTCCACATTGTTCATTTTAATTGTAACTAATTATGTACTATGTTATTCCAACATTTGGTGGACAGTTTATAGCTTTCGATGTATGAAAATTTAAATACATTTCGAATATATATCTATAAATATATAAATGAAAGAAAAAGAAAGACAAGAACACATAACTCGTACTTCAAACTGCATGATGATTGCCGATAAAACTGTCACCCGTCTGGTATGTTAAAAACATGTGGGTGTCTTGTGACCTTTGCACGCTGCCAACCCCTTCTATAAAAACAGAATGGTATTGTACATACAAATATTGAATTGTTAAAAAAAAAGATATGTGTGGCCTATATTTCTGTCAGGTATAACCATACGTTCAAATATGTCGGGCAGTGCGATGACAGATTCATTGCTGGAGATATACTTGATCGCTGCTTCAAAATGGTTCATTTCTGAGAAGCTGCAGATCTTGTATGGATGGAGCAGTTTTCAACAACAACAACAACCAGATTTAATAATAAATACAAACGATCTCTCTTGCGCTTTTGGTCTGGTAGCAACTGATTGTGCCATATCACCTTGCATCTTTTTAAAAACATCAACTTAGTATGTTTTGTTGGGTTTTTTTTTTGCTCTTACACGTAAAAAATAAAACAGTCGGCCATACCTGTTCGCCTCCTTGTAACTGAACACCAATGCCTAACAATCTTTTAATAGTCTGTCGATGACGGAAACTATGCACAGGCCTACATCCACACGATTTGATTAAATACAGTTACAAATTCATTACTGTACGATACAAAGTAACTACCTTGTGACACATGAAATCGAACCTTACAGTGACTTGTTGTAATACCTTAGTATTGAGGTTTACAATTTGTGTTTGTAAAAACCTAAAGACAAGTTATTGGTAATAGAGGCAATAAAATTGGTTTTAATCTGACACCTCACTGATTACAGTTTCTACAAGAAAAAAATCCTCAAAATACTTCCGCTTTAAATGAAAGGCGAAGTTGAGAAGGAAGCATTTAAAGATCCCCTTCAAACAAATATTTCACTGCAGCTTACTTCGATTGCCAAAACCAAAAATAGGCACTTACGAACGTGTACAAAATCCATGACTATATATGACCACAAGAACTCAAAAGTCCCTATAGTTGCTACACCAAGTTGCTACGGTCAGCCATTGCTGTAAGTTGGATACAGTTTTGTTTGGAGATTTGCCGTAAATCACCACAAAAAAATAAATTTTAAAAAGACTTTTTAAAAAATTGACATTAAAAAAGAAGTACCACAGATAAATTGGTGTAAGCTCGAGTGCTGTGGCAAGAAACACATGGAAAACAACTGATGATACACATCAACCAACTATATTTTGTGAACACGCCAACCTGACCCATGAGGACATAGGCAACTACACGCTGAACAGGAACATTTAAGAAAACCAATGCAAAATGTCCTGTGGAAAGCCGTTGGAATGAAAAGAAAGAATGAACATAAACGGAATCCCCGAATTTGATGAAATTTTCTCAGATTTGTTGTTGAAAACTAGAGGATGAAAATGAACTTACTGTTCCGATAATCAATGACGTGTTCTCACATTACCACTTCCCGAATCTCTTGTATGAATTGCAGGCGATCCACTCCAAGCCACGTTTGTAACTTGTCATCTGCGCTATGGCCTTACTGCAAGGTCAAGTCGTCATGCTTCCACCCCGCGTGATCTTCTGGGATAGCTAGCCTGACCCACCCTTCCCGATGCAGTGTGAGTAATTCAAAGAACTTTACTTAAAAGACATTGCTTCGGTTAATCAATGTCAAATTAAGAACGTGTTCGCTTACTCCTAAGAAAAATGTTTTTTTCTAAGCGTTGATGATGTCATTTTAGATATTGGACTGGGTCAAGTCCAACACTTTGTATTTTTAAAGAGGCATTGCCGGTTTGGGCATTTTTGTCCGAAATGTTGATCTAAGTGTTAGTATGTATTGTTTAAGTTCCGGGGTGCAAACAGTTAGAACACCGTTTTGGCTTAGTTTTTGTTTAGTTTAGTTTTTTTATTCTATTTTACTTCATGATTAACTTATGTATTTATTAGAGTAGTTTTTTCTTTTTTTTAGGGAGTTTTGTTTTATGTTTGAATTGTTTTGTTTTTCGTGAAGACGATCAGAGTGTTCTGATCGAAACGTCAACTTGTTACACCACCGGTTCTTCCCTGAACCGCCACACAACTCATAGATATATATTATGCATGCACAAGGTGTTACCGCAATCCTTATTTATTGCTCTGTTGTGTTTTACGTCGGTGTTTTTTGTGTTGAAGGGTGTTTGTTTTTTTGTTTTTTTCGTTTCTATTTCTTAAGGTTTTCTTTGTAGTGTATTAATTATTCCTTAAAAAAAACACAATCCACTAAAAATGAGTCATCTCAAATTGTGCGGGTGGACAATCTGTTCACCGTTTCAGAGAAAGAGTAACAAGTTATTGCAAAATGATTTCAATTTGGATTAGATAACTGCCTTCAGACTCCGATCGATTATTGACCACTTGCACGGAGCGCAACTCCGCACAATGCACGTCAACCATTTCCGCCAAATGGGGAATCAATTTGTTTGCGTACAAATGATAGTCGCGTGTAAAGCCCGGTTGCCAGTTCCACCCTCGCTACCACGGGCAGCGCACCGTATCGATACCTCTCGTCACTAACGAGCAAACCTTGCTACCATGGGCAGCGCGCCGTATCGATACCTCTATAGTCTCGTCACGAACGAGCAAGGCATGCTGGGGGGAAATGGCTCGGCGAGATCGATTACCCCTGGGAACGAGGTTGAGCCACGGCATTCTTGGGGGAAATAGAGCGGCGAGAACATACATCACTAGGAACGAGGTTCGTTTTTTGTCGTCGTGAAATGGGTTAGTAGCACGTACTGGTAGGTCTGTTTCATTGAATGACACTTTAACGAACAGTTTATATCAGATGCGCTGCATTGCTTTTGACAATCAAGAGTTTAGCTACAGCCCCTTTAAAATCTTCCCCAAGAACAGAAGGCCCTGGTTTGATAAAGCCCAAGACGTTATCTGAAATCATAAGTTACTTTCAGATCAAATAACTAAGTTCTTGTTTCCCATCTAAAGCAACCTCCTCTACCTCCCTTTTATCTAAAGAATCCTCCGGAAGTGCCGTCCTTCCAGCGCCATCTTGCTTCCCGTACAGCACAGTGGCTGCCTGTATATACCCAACATCAACCGCAAGTTGGAAATTAATAGTGACATGTTGTCGGATCTGACTTGAGTGCTGCGTAGTAAACTTTCCAAGTCGTTTTTGTGTATTGTTATTATTGTTATAGGATATATTAGTATGCATCATTGTCTACAGATGTACACATAACATTAGATGACTGTACGCAGTATGCTAGAAAGACATGTCTAAACACTGTCAGGAGTTTGCACTCTTCACGGACAAAGTGCCGCAAGACCAAACTCAAAATGTGTCACATATTCCTCCGTGTATAGTTTCAGTGGTTAAGTTCAATAGTGCAACCCTGCCATATCTTCTCTTGAAGAAATCCACAGATCTATAAAGTGGATTAACTGTAAGAATTCCCTACTTTGGTATTTATAATATAAGGCCACAAAACTTAGTTATTATTTATAAACAAAGTCTATTGATTAATCTGAACACTGTCTTTTGGGCTTTTTTCCCCTTTTTCTTCTCCCCCCCCCCCCCCCCATACAAGTGCTATACAAGCCCATTTCACTTATCGTTTCAGACAACGGGGTTTCCGCAGGAAAGTGTACCCATTCAGTTTCCTGCACAGTCATCGATCTTGTGGGTGGGGGATTTGAGTTGGAGAAAATTGGGGTGAACGTCGAGCGTGATGCCAGCCAAGGCAGTCTCTAAACTGACTGTTGAATCCAAGCCAAGGTGCCACTAGAGATCACGAGACGATAATACGACGGAATACTGGGGTGGACAAGCAACACTTTGTGTCGTAGTCCATTGTGTATAGTTGCTCCTTCTAAAATAAAACAGTTCTTAACAAAAAGGGAACCTGCTTCAAAACAAGTTCTTCGTTCGATTGGGAGTTTAGCCTTGTTGAGCTGTAACTCAATTGTTTCATTTCATTTCATTGTATCGTTCACTTAAAAGTAACCCAAAAAAAACTTATGGGAAATGTACATGTCTTTAGGGTATTTCAGCTCCGAAGCACGTCCGTTGTTTGTGGACAATAACAACTCACTTGAAATGACAACACACAAAAGCTCCAATCAATCAAATTTAAACATTATTTTAAATACCTGCAACTGCTAAAAAAACTTGCAGTATAACTGGCAGATTTACAGTGACTTCACTTCAATGACACAACCGAGACAAAAAAATTAACGACTCCAAAGTGGCAAATTAAGTTTAATAAGTAGTTATTTGCCTTCCGTTTTTAACTAAGCGCGCTTTCCTTCTCCCTCTTCCTCTCTAAGTCAGAATGTTTTTTTCGAAACCAGGCTCTAGTCTAGTTCTGGCTCCAGCTGCCGAGTCGTGTAATTTAGTGACAAAAACCGTCAAAATGGTGGACGGACCGTACATAAGAGCCCGTATAGCTGATTCCAAAATGGACGACGGCTTCTACTGCAGCTATGGCCCCATACCTCTGCAATTGAAGTGACGTAACTAAGGGGGCAGGGGAGCACGTGCTCTGCCCCAAAATGATGTCCGTGCCCCCCCCCCCCTCCCCATTTGAAATTTGGCTGTTTTAGATTTAAAATTACCAGAGTAAAGTTTTCCATTTAAAAGCTTTAATGCGAAAATTTCAATGTTTTAAAACTATTTCCTTTTTCCATCTTATACACAGACAGATTATCGTAAACAAAATAGTAAATGGCATAGCAAGAAAAGGGACTTGTGTTAGAGAAATGCACAAGGGAACTACAGTTTTAATTGGCCAGAAGTGATCCACTAGAAGAAGAAAAAAGTTGCACCCCCTTGTGCCCACCCCCTCCCCGAAACTTGATCCTATATAGTTTCGCCACTGCGTTGCTGCTATAGTGTTAACAGCCGTATAGCCATCGACACAACGTAAGAAGACTCCTTAAATCTTAAAACGTACTCATAAAAACAACTTGTACTGTCTTTGGTGTCACCGACAAACTGGAAGATAATCGAATTTCCTTTGTGACAATTATCAGACGACCGTTGTACTCTAAGACTGTGGATTAAGACTCCACATTACAAAAAGACATTGTAGAGATAACTCATTACGTTGATGAATTAAATGCATCCCAGTCACCTTCCTTGAGGCTTGGACGAAGAGGATACCAAATTACGAATGGCAGCACCAAGTCAAAAACACTTTAATTAGATTCTCTGGATCTCATGTGGATATTTAATTCATTGATTATGAGTTAAAAACAAACTGCAGGACAGATCGTTTGCTTTGATGATGTAACCACTGTTTTGTGCGCATGCTTTCACTTTGAAGTGCACCAGTAATAGTAACTGAAACATGAGTCCAGGCGAGAAAGGGTGGGCGTAGGTCAAGACGAACGACTGTCAGTAGAGGGCGGAAATGTCTCATTATTTTACCCAATTCGGTCGATGACCATGGTTTTCCAAGATCGGTATCTCTCACAAGCCAGAAAAGGGTGTGGTCTTAAGGAGCCTTGGACTTATTCCACAACATTGAAAAGTCAAGTTTACCTCATATTAGGCATTCCTCGGGCGAAATTAGTGTGTTTCTTGTCCCGTTTAAAATCAACGCGTGATCATACATCATTAGCCCGTCGTCGCTTTGGCGAATAAATCCTCCCGGTCATTGGTTGGGTTCGATTGAAGAGGAAAAATGCATCTGGCATTAGTACGATTGGAAATATATTAATGTTCACAGATGTAAAGATAGTCATGGTGAGCTGAGAGAACTTCCCTTTAAATACATTTCCTTGATATAGCTACAGTTTTTTGGTGTTTTTTTTTATAAGTATAACAATTAGTTTTTTTGATAGTCGCGAGTCCAAAACCTGGTGTTTGAAAACAGTAAAAACTATAAAGTTTTCTTTCTTTTTTCACAATATTTCCTCGTGACTTCGATGATTGAGTTAAAACTTTCACAAGTTTGTTATTTTATGGAGATGTTGAGTCGCATAAAGTCTACATAATAGTCTTTGACAATCACCAATGCCTGCCGCGTGCCTCATAGACAAAGTAGGCTTACGTGATTGTTTTAGAGTATCAGGGTAAATTTGATTAATTTTAATCTGAAAGCTCGCTGATAACAAAAGTTCATACCAATTTTCAAGAGAAGTGTTTTCATCTGGCAGTCTGTCAAAGTCAAGAAAGTACTAATTGAGACCCATCAAATCTACCAACGCTTATCGAATACAGTAATCAAAGTAAAAGATCCTTGATAAAACACAAACAATTCATCCTTGCTTCCACTTGCAGGTATTAGAGCCGGTAATAATTGTGGCAGACAGTAGTGCTCATGTTTTGTGTGATCAACCATAATATAACAAACCTGTGAACAATTTTAGGCTCAATCCGTTGTCGGAGTCAGGATAAGATAGTGGGAAGACTATGAACAATTTTCAGCATGTAAACCCATTGTCCTTAATTTGGGTTGCAACAACCGAAATCAGCTGTTACGAGATTTGGTGTGGTTTTGGGGGTTGGGAGTTGTTGTTTTTTTGGGGGGGGTAGGTTTTAGATACAGTTTTATCGGTTATGACATCATTTCAGGGGAAAATATTTGACAGGAAAAATAAACGATTCCAGCATGAACTTCATAGTCAGAAAGCTTTTAGACTTAAGTTAACCAATGGTGTTTTCTATCCTTACTAATCCTATGCTGTACCTTGTGACACTCTATAGCCTTAAGACAGTCTCACACGTTGGTTGCATAGAGTGCTTATTGGAAACTAGAGGGTGGAAATTAATGTACTCTTCCCCCAAAACAATGGTATACTATCTCTTTTAATCGATGCTCTACTTCAATTGAAACAAAAAATGCTGAATTTGGGACCGCTGATATGACCTCTATTCAGGGTAATAGTATGAGTCAATGTCATATCCATGTTCCCTAATGGGACAGTCACGGACCTTGAAATGTACCAGGCTGCTCAATACCGGGTTTTTTCTTGTGTAGAAAAAGTTTACATCACCATTATTCTTATAGAGCCATATGTAAATTAAAACAATCGAGAAAATATTACACTGTGAGTCCAAACTAGCTGATTACGAGGGTAATGGTTGATACGAGACAGTTGGACTGTTGGACTTTTATGCATGCGAAAAGACATGACCTGAGTAAAATAACTTCAGTCTTTACTTTCTTTTCTGCCCACGCCCTGTTCACAACCACACCAAACTCGGCAGAAATCAAATCAAGCAAACCGAAACAGGGTATGAAGTATTGGGTTTTTTGTATTACCATTATTATTGCTTTGACTTACCCCTTACACCTTCAGACCATCGTCCCATTGCTTTCCTGGTTCTGTCCATGTTGGAATAGGTTCGACTTATCAACTGGACCGAATGCGTGGAATGAGCAAAGCTCTCGATTTCTGAAAATCTTTGCGACCAACAAAATAAAAGTGTTGCAAGAGGGCGCTCATCATTATTGATTTCATGACGTTGCTCCACTACAAGGCGTAGTCAGTGTTGCACGTAGTGGGTCGGGGGGTGTCCCGGTGTATATCAGTGCATGGATTAATTTGTTATAACTCGGATCAGATGCAACATGTTGGTTAATTGCCAACATTATTAGAGTTCTGTTTCAAAATGAAGAGCTCAACGGATCGTGCATCGCTTGGGGGCGGTATTCCATTTATATCTCCTATCTTTTAGGTTTCATTCCTTTACGTTGTTGTAGGTCAAGCATGGAGAAAGTGTGTTCCTTACTCCATGGGTCAAGAGACCTTCAGGTTTCATTCCTCCATTTGTTGGATCAAGCATGGAGAAATTAAGTGTGTAACTCCATGGGTCTTGAGACCTTACGGGTTTCGTTCCTCGATTTGTTGTGGGTCAAGCATGGAAGGGTGCTCCTTGCTCCATAGGTCACGAGACCTTCATTTTGTTGTTCTCATGTCGTAATTTGAGTGTTTTTAGGTGTTCGGGCACTCCGCCCGGAACACCTCTTATTTTTGTTCGGTTTTTTTTTTCTTCAAAATTAGTTTTAATAAATGTTTAAAAACATGCAGTAATAATACATTTTCTTCAATTGTTATTTATTATTATTAAGTATTATTGTGTTATCTTTATTGTTTTCAATTCTTGATTTAAATTTTTTTTTTATTGAAGGTCACTCTTTCTGTACACAGTGTGACTTATCATGATCTATAATTATTTCCAAGTTTACAAGTCGGGTCGCATTATTACAAACGTAGTAGGTGCAACAACAAATTAATAAGGATCCTTATTACTACTGGCACAAAATGAGCTCATACATTCTGTGGTGCGCCCTCTGTTGGTTGAATACCCTCTATTCTTTCACGTCACATCAGCGGTATTTCTATCGAAATGTTGTGGGTGGCCTCACGTCACTAAAAAGGCTGTAAATGCAATTATTCCAAAAATGCAGAACTTGAAATGGATACTTTTATTGGTACTTTATATGACTTTTATCCTTTTAAGTCCCTTTCTTCCAATGCTGTTCCCATCGTCAAAGGCCCCAGCTGCAATATTATTTAAATTCCAGTCGAAAACTAATCTCAACCTGAATCAGTAGTTTTACCACCCGGAGTTGTTTTTTCCGTTGTTGTTTTGTTTTTTGTGTTTTCTCTCCCTCCTCTGCAAAGGTGTACAAAATTTCGTTGGTTTTTGTTTTCAAAATATACACACCATACATCATCGCGTGAAAATCTAATAAAATCTGGTTGTGTGTGTTCATGCATGGTTCATGCATGGACAAATAATAAAAAAAGGTTATGCTTTTTACAGAGATTTGGGGCACGTATAGTCGCTCAAGTTTGCTACTGATCAAACAATCAAAATAAGCAATGATGATAATTGTGTTTTGTTAAGTCATTTTTTTCCAAAAACGTTTTCTTAATTTGATAGAATTCCAGCAAGAAAGTTTTTCTTCGGTGTATTTGGGACTGGTGTGAACTTTACAGAAAGAAAGCTTTCCGGTTGAAACCAATGTTTTTGCATTTAAACATAAATCATATATTTAAGCCTCACAATATATTTGAGGAAAACAACCTGTAAAACGAGACCGTCTTTGCTCCGTGTATGGTGTGCACCATGGTGCCATGTACATGTACCTTTTCACCAGTGGAACAACGATCTGCCATGCACAATGAGCTCAACTTTCATTTTTGACATCGGTCGAGGTCCTGGTTTGGTTCCTTGCTCTATGGTTTGACGTACGAAGCAACTCCAACTTGGTTGCCAAGGTGTTTTAACCCGAGACCACTTTGCCAAGTAAAAGAGACAGCGTGGACGTGAAATCTGATCGCAGAACACGCAGGAACGTCTCGTATCTCGACCCCACGCATCGAGGTAGAAAAAATATTCCCGCGCTTGGGCGCTCCTACTTTGAGGTCAACGAGTGGGTCGTGTGTATGGGTGTGTTGCAGACGTAGTTTTTTTTCACTTCACCATGAAATACCTGGGCGTCATAAACAGGAGAACCGGAGGGGAAAAGTTGATGTTTTAATGACGATTCTTTTAAGAAGTACTTGTTTTGGATTTTCCGAAGATATTAAATGAATTGCCGACTCTTTTAGTGAACTTTGAGGGGTGTTTTGTTATGGGAGGACTGGACACACGTAGGGTGTATTTCTACCAGCATAACCAGGCTTCCTTGTTCTACCATGGAGACACTCCGACAACCACGAAATGGCCCGCACAGACGGAGGTGTAGACACCAATGCAAGTAATTTTCAATGTGTTCGTCCAAACCCACCGAGCTGAAGATGGATCTAAACAATCAAAGCGTCACCGGAGTGGTTGAAACGCTTGACAATCGTCAGATAAATCAAGGTATTTTTCAAAATTATCAAACTATTCAAAGCAATGGTGATCCTTTTTTGTCTTGAGTATCTCTTCTGCACAACTCTGAATGCTTTCAGAGTCCTTAATATGGTCTAAAAGGTCAAGACTGTTCTTCTTCCATTTTCCCCCCTCAGTCTCAGGAACAGTGAATTCGGTTACCGTTTTCAAATCAGACGTTGGCTTGAATGCAATTTATTTTAATAGTATGCGATCTGTCTCCATTGATTGTGAATGAAAACACAAAAAATATAGTCTTTGAGTGACTTTGACTTAGAAGCGGGGTATACACTCCAACCATGCTTGCTGTGACAACGCGCATTATGGTAAATGGATCCACATGTACAGTATATGTAGTACTAGTACTAGTAGTTAGTCTTGTGTGATGAATAACTCCGAAATAAAAAAAGAAATGAAATGAAATTAATAATGGAAACCCGCATGTAATTTAGCCTTAGGGTGGTAAAGTTGTTTTGGTTACATTATACAAAAGAAGTTGTAACATTAGTGACCATAAAAAAAGACAACTGAGGTGAGAGTAATTCCATGGTAATTTCATATTGTCTTATTCACAACAACAGTACACACAGTACTTTATTAGTTAAAGTGTTCTCTGCCACAATTAAACGTTTAAAACTAAACACCCGTTTTATAGCCAAATATCCATTTTCGGAAAGCCATCATGGCTTCATTCTTCAATTTCATAAGTTGTTAATATTGCTAATCCAAAGAAAACGTACAGTGTGGAAAGTGTCAGAACCACAGGAAAGATTTTATCGCGTAGTATGTGACGTGGACACCCATTACGGTTTTGCCGTCCCACGCCAGATGATAAATCCATTACGCAAACCACGTGCACTGAGGCAGTTACTATGTTGTCCTTGCGTTATAGATTAGTAGTGTGTATACTGAACTTTATGTTTGTGTCACGACTGTCTCTGTAGCCGCCACCATGATGAAAAATCATTACTGTCAGCGTTGCGTACCGATTCGAAAACTTCCTCCGAAGAGGATAGATTGGTTCCACCTTACCCAGCATTTTCAAGTGAAGAGAGCTGCGCGAAAGACACTTTTTTTTCGTTTTCCACATAGCGAGTAACAATCCATGAGTAAGTTGTGCTAATAAATGGCCACCGACAGCAAGTGGAGAATGATTGAAATGTAGTGGATGGCAATTTAATCAATTTAGAATGACACTGACGTCCTTGTCATGTAGAACTCTTTTTTTTTTACGGGGAGGAAAATCTGTGAAATAGCTTTTCTGAATCAAACAAGACTTTGGAACTAAAGGTCGTAGTATTTACACAATGCAGCCGACGTGGCACTGCGCCTGGCAGGCACGGTTGCGACCTTCCCCACGCGGTTTACGGTAAGTTCCAGAATAGAAGTTTTAAACACATGTATCTGGTTCCTTAATCAAAGCTTTCACATACTTTTAGTAGCCTAAGCAGTCTTTTATAGGGAATGACTTTATAGAGATTACCTGGCCACTTTAGATTGTGGAAATTATTTCTCATTGTTAATAAACATTCCTCGACACCCAATCTTTCTGATATGGCTTTGAAGTTCTTTTGATGGTTTTGTTCCATTCGTGAAAATATGTTTGTTAGTTGCGATTGGGGTGGAGTGGTAGGTGTGCTGTTGTGTTCTTTCCTTTCCCCACTTTTTCCAAGTATTATCCCTAACAAATTTAATAACATTTATATCGATGCATACCGCGCCGGGATATACCCTCGAAATTAGTAACCACACAGCATTTCCTGCAGCATTGGTATTCTGGAATATAACCACAGTAGTACTACTTCTCGAAGCGCCTAAGCCACAACTATTTGTGTAAATCAAAAGACTAGAAAAATCATGGCTTATACATGGGGATGTTGGAATAATGGTCCGGTGGGGCTTTTGGTGGTGTACACTACATAGGCCCCGCAAATGGTCTTCACACAACACGGGACCCTTTTTCCAAGATGGAGTCTAGCCTGCTTACTCATTCAGGTGTGTTTTCATTTTGGACAGGCGTAACTCTAAAACTCAACGGCTAACCTCCACAAAATTGACAAGAAACAAACTAAGTTTAGTTGTCACCAAATATTATTTGATTCGATTTTAAGAGGCCGCTAGACATTGTTTGGTTGTTTGGAGCATAGAGGAAGCTTAACAGAACGTTGTTGACTACTTCGCATTCAGCATTATGGAGGAGGTAAAGACCATTTCCATTAGTGGGGTGCACTCTTTGGAGGAACGTATACAGTTTATACCAAACGGTCCAACAGGTGCCAGTTCAGTGACTTATATGCCGGGTCATTTTGCCAATCCCCGGCACCCCCTTGGGGCGTCAAGGTCCATGAAGTAGACGCCGTGATTGGGTAGAATGGTACCGAGCTAAGCGTCCAAGCTAATGCAGCTATTTCAGCCACATTCCTTCCGGTACCCCTATGGTTATAAAACTGTCAGTGGCGGCGTAGGCACCGCTGTGGCAAGTATTTTGCTCGCGGTTTGGGGCTTTGGGGCCGCATAATACACTCCAAATTATCATAATGAGGCCGTGATTTACGTATGACCATGTAGACAAAAGTTTAATGCGTTTCAAAGTGGTGCTTCATTTTTGGAACACATGGACAAAGGTGTTAAAGGAAGGTACTAAGCTTAAATGTAGAAAGTATCAAGTCAGAGAAATAATGAATTTTTTTATCCGTTGATGTACATGCAAATAGTTTTAAAACCATCCTCCATTACTCTTGGGCATTACGCAAAGTTCTTGATATCATTTTTGGTGAATTTAAGTGGGATTAAAACTTTGTTCTACAGTTTGGTTTAGAACAAGTTTGTTAGTTAAGAACACAACAAGACTTTACATGTTTTAGTAGGTTGGCCATGGTTCGGCCGACATTCATCAACAAGACGAAAGAAAAGTAGAACAGTCAGCTTTTGTTTAAATCGCAAAACCAAGGCGTTCATGTTTTCGATCTATAAAATTGTGTTTTATTTGTTAGTCAATTTTGACTGGGTCTGAGGTGTTTTCACTGCATTTTCGCCTTTGGCCAGCGGACCAATTTAATGTCAAGCAGAGTACTTTATGGATACAGATCTTATCATTTTTGGTGCTGGTTTTGTTTTTGTTTTGTTAACGTGCTAAAACCTAAGAACGATGATTAGTGCCCCCCCCCCCCCGGACCATGGTTTATGGCTGTTGTGTTGAGTATGGTACCATGCAGATATGTTCCTCACATTGTGGTAGAAAACCTACCTCCAATGTTTAACCTAAACCTTTAACAAAATCTACACAGTGCCATCACTCACGAGAGATGAATAACTTTCAATTCCAACAGGCAAAAACTTTGATTAACATGATTTACCAATTTTGTACGTGTGGCACACAGGCAGTTCCGTACTTGGAACACCGTTCCATTATAAAATGTCGACCCTGGGGGACATAGGAATCAACAAATGTTTACGCATACATTGACGATACAAATTAACGATGGCCCTTCAGGGCCACCACAGTTCGAACTCGGACCCTCTAACTCCAGCTCGAAGAGTGGGTGGAAGACATTAAAATGCCTTGCGGCTGCTTGTGGTTGCACTATAGCTTTGACCATAGAAAAAGGGTTAGACATGTAATGCCTTGGAAAAAAAGGATAATGTGAAAACTGCTATTCATTGGATTTCGTTGAATTAAAACTTTTCTTAACGTGTCCAGAAATCAGCTGAACATGGTTCACCCAAACCGAACACTTTGCATTAGAAATGTGTGTCCCCAGTTAGGCCTATAAGTATAACTGAGGTTACCCCGTGGTTTGTGATTCAATACCAAATTCGTAGGTGACATCTCTTCGGTCTTGTTCTCACTTGTGAAGGGTCACTTTACAACGTCCTGTATCAAACTCAAACAATTCATGAACAAATCGCCATTTTAAAGGATAAGTGGTGGGAATAGATCCTGATAGTTTTAGTTTGTTATGAGTGTTTTACTTACTTACATAAAACATCATAATCAATAGTTGTTACAGTTGCCGCTGTCGGGGTGGTAACTTTTTAATAATAATCTTTTTAATAATAATCTTTTTAATTATAATTTTAGTTTTCTAGACTACTAAGGCCTATCCCCGTGGGAGGGCAGAGCTGCACTGTGTAAACGTATGCAATTAACTTAACAATGCAGCCCAGTTTTGAATGTGTCTTTTATTGGCCCTTTTTTAAAATCCCGTCTATTCCTGTCGATATCTGTTGCGAACATGGGAGATTCAAAATGGCTGACGAAATCAGAGTTTGGTGCTGAAACCATGGTTTCGAAGAGGTCACGACACGATTGGCCTTTGGAAATGCTCTCAATTATTATTGAATGCCTGGTGAACGGACAGATTTATGTTCTGCAAAGGTTTAGAGAGGGGACAAGGTACTTCGGAAAATTTTGGAGTGAACTCCGGTGGTTCCCACGCCCCGTGTGCCCGTTGCCAATGCGCACGTCACTGCGCCGTGCTGTAGTTAACCTTGCAGTCCCCCAGTTCGAGCGACTGCAGCTGTAACCACTTTGCGTCCGTGAACCACTGAAACTGGTTCACTACACATTCCATCCTACTTCCTGCCTGTACCCATTGGGGTCTGTGAAATAATTTATCCTCGAGGGTCCCTCCTTAAATTCACCAGGTTTGATGTGGCATCGTGGAGGGTTTAATTTCTCCGTGGTGGCAGCGTGCCCAAAAGTATCTTACAATCCAACTCAATTTGCAAAGACTTTTGTAACAAAGTTAAACATTTAAAGTATAATATTCACCAAAAATTCCTAAAAAGTTGGCTATGATTGGATGGACGACCAATGGAAACACAATAGAAATGTCACTCCCAACGGACATCATACGTTGCAGTCGTTGACGTCAGATATAGTTGACCTTTGACATTGTAGTTTGTGCACTAATAGTCTGCACTGGGATTCAATTGCCCAAGATAGGCACGCCGCTGACCACACCAAGCTTCCATGGTCGGATATTATTGCATTTCGTCACTACGGTTTCCATAGATACAGAAAAAGGAATGTACTAACTGCTAAATTTGTCGGTTTTGGGGGGGTGGTTCTGTGGGGGGTTGTTATTTGTTTTTGTTTTATAATGATAAACCGAATATAGCAGGTCTGAGCTATGCTGCCTTTCTCTTCGACACTATTTACTTAAAACTTGAAATAACAGCTATACTTAAAGGTGATATCCAACCTCATTTTCGCTACGTTTTTCTCCATTGCACGGTTTGCACCTTCTGTTAAAGCCTCGAATTGAAGTCTATACTCAGTCTGATCGGTATATATAACCCCAGTTATATATAAATGGGGTTACCATACCTGGGACCAATAGTATGTTAAATTAGCCAGTGGATGTATACCGAGTATGACCAGTAATCGAGGTTATCAAACGGGTACATGTAGGCTGTTAAAATGCCAGTGGGAGCAACAAGTCTGCCCGGTCTAACCGGTCTAACCGGGGTTATCATTACCTGGTACCAAGTTGCTGTTCAATTAGCCAGTGGATGTCTATCGAGTCTAACCGGTCTAACCGGGGTTAGGTAGGTCTACTTGGTAGTCTGTTCAATTAGCCATTGGAAGTTCTGAGTCTGACCAGTTGTAACCGGAATTATCAAACCTGGTACCAAGTAGTCTGCTCTGACTGGTGTAATTTAGGTTATCAAACCTGGTACCAAGTAGCCTTGTTACATTATCCAGTGGAAGTAAGTCCGACTGGTGCAAATAGTATTACCAAATTTGGTACCAAGTAACCTGTTAAACTAGCCAGTTTGACCGGTCTAACCAGGGTTATCATACCTGGTACCTACAAAATATCATGTTTAATTAGCGTGTCAAAGTTTCCTGCGTCCCCTGTATATACCGAGTACCATGTTAAAAGGTCCCCTACGAGCCCCTTGACCACAGATACAGAGTTATGATCAAGGAAATGTTCAAGACGGAGCGGAGCACACGCCGTTCGAAACGTCCATAATGATCTAACCTCTGGTTCTCCTTAAAACCACCAATTCTTTCAAGAAGAGATTATTACATCCATTTTCAAGCCAGCTTCAGTCCGTAATGACGAGCCGAAGCGACACGATTAAACAATTCAACAGAGGGCGCCCCATTAGACCGCCATTGGTTTTTACCATAGCTCTAAATAAGGAGAAAACAGAACGTCGGCCGCATTCATATTTTGTAAGCACTGAAAATATTCTCTATTGGACAGATTTGAGAGCCAAATAAAAGGGAAACAGTGAGTGTAAAAGTTGTGCTCAGTTGTGACCTGGGTGTTGTTGACTTTTAACTTGAGGTATTTTGGATGACACAGGCCCTGAAATAAATGGCCCTATTTGCTGAGAGGTGTAGGGAAATTTTTAAAACAGTACAAACTATGATAGCAAGGCGTGTTCCGTGGGCCAACAGCGCCAACTGCTGGCCTGAGAAGCACACAGCTCGGATTATCTGGCCGGGTGACTGTGACTACAGGCTGGTACTCCCGCCCCTAACCAGTCATAACATGACAAGAATGGTTTAATTTGGAGGGGAAAAACTCAAAACAGACATTCAACCGCACGGCATATTGAATTGGTGCATCTGGTTCACGGTTTAAACATTGACCGTGTAAGTCTCGCGACGATAAGGTCACCATTGAGCTTCCGGACACCTCTGCTGAGCCAACGACGTCCTAGTTTAGCGCGGTTTTGGTGTACCGTATTAGTAGCAGCTTGCTCTAGTTTGCATGCGTGTACGTCAAGGATCACGACGATCGCCTTTTTATTGCATGTTCTTTATGGTTTAAGGTCAGCTTTAAAAAAAAGTTTACAACTTACAATTTCTAATAGCTTTGTATTTATTCAAACCATATTCAATGGGTTTAATTTATTAAAACATCACAATACAAGTTCTTTTCAAAAACAACTGACACAATGTACGCTGTAGCTGCTATTCGAGGTGCCCGGAAGTCCAGATTCTCGCGAAAGACTCTCGCGAAAACTCGTACGCTCTCGGGATCAACTTTTACAGCTCGTGGTTATTCCATGGAGCTACAATGTTTCTTAGGCCTTCTTTATTTAGTTCCAGTCCACACTTCAGTATACGTCTTGTCATTTTATTCGTGTCTATAACCATGCGCAAACTGATCGTGGAGCTGGAGCTACGCATTTGCTGAACTTAAAAAGGTCAGGCTGTGACCTAGGACCACCGCAACCACAAAACTTGATGAGACTAGACGCGACTTTCTGAAACTGACCTCTTGACATTGCTGGTGTATGTGACGTATCACAAAAGAGAGTAAAACGTCACTCTGTGTGCAGCAAGCACATTCCGTTAACCGCTGTTCCAACTATGGAGCTGCACGGAGTAATGTCACAGTTGAAGTGATTAGAGAGTTATTGGCTGACATTGATAACTACAAATGGGTTACAGCAGAGGAACATTCTCAAGGTGTGGCGAAAGAAGAAGAAGGACAACCACTGAACTCTTTCCTCGCTCCAATTATGAACCCTATATCCAGTATTGTTTATCTACGCCTTGTATGGAAATCTCGTTCATTCAAGTTTTACAAACCCACGTGGGACGCATGCACCGCCGTGAAGCTTGGGAACGTAGTTTTGGAACAGCAACCACTTCAAACTCATTCCTGCCAAACCCATTCCTGTAGGATTTTTATACCTGCACATCCAAATCACACGCTTTTTTTCAAAGAGGCTCTTTAGCCCTCAAGCTGCTGTATTATTTCTCGCTCTCGTCACAATTGAGCTTGGAGTATTGGCGGGGGCATGTAAATGCTCAACTACACTAGACTCCATTGTCAAGCATTATTACGGAGCCAAGTTCACCTTCAGCTGGCAGCTTTTTACAGCCACAGTACTGACAGAGGCATCATACTGACACTGTGACAGAGGCATCAGTCATGGACGGTCAAAAAAGCGCCAGTGGACTGAAGACACGAATGGTCTTTCACAACCAAGGTAAGTTCAAGAGTCGTATTTGCACAAAATTGTACTTGTTGTACTAGTACGCTCCAATATTGTTAAGTGAGTGTGATATTTGCAATGATGTATACATTTATATCGTGTGTTATTGCAACGTTTGCGCTGTGTCTGTTCCCAGTGCTCAAAAATAAATTACCACGCCACTTTGTGTTCACTTTCAACATTGTATTTCCTTCCTTCTTCTTGTTTATGCATTGACATGCTAGTTGTAAGGGTCTGTGGAAGGACGACTTGTCTGAACTTTGTAATGGATTCATTGTGTTTGTGTGAAACAAGTTTCCTTCAGAGCTACTCCTATAGAACTATTGAGACGAAAGGGGAACGAAACTCATAGTTCTAGGACTGAGCACGTTCAGAGACGTAAACCGGGCATTTTGGGGATTAGATAAGCTGACATGGATCCAGTTGGTTTTCCCTTGACAGTGGTCCACTTGCCAAAATGCTAGTTAAAACACACAAATTAGGGCTTTTAAAACAAAAGATAAATGTAAGTAAGTAGGCTTCGAGCTCGCAAGTTTTCGCCCTCGCAAGCTTTCGCGCTTTGCGCTCACAGTTCAGTTTTTTTTTTCAACAGCCTATCACATCCCTGGTATTGACAAAGACGGACATGTGCCACAGGGACGACAAGCAATTTCTGAAAACTACGTATGTATAGTTTAGACTCGGGTCCTTGAAAATAAGCACATGGTTGAGATAACAATTATTGAGAGCTGATGTTTTGGGATGTATTTCTTTTTAAACCTTTTTTTTCATATTCATGCGGGCGGTGACGAGAAACTAACAACTTTCAGTGGCCTAAAAATTAGTCTGAAATAACGATGTTCATATCGGCGGTGCTACGGAATATTCGGAATTTGTTGTCAAATTCCTGCTGTTCGTATGCAGTACACTAAGATAGTTCACCTAAAACCCAGTCTTTGAACCTATTATTCGCAGTTGTTTTTGAAACAAAACTCGTCAATCTTAAATTTAATACACCCACCCATTCCCCCATTAAAAGCAAACACCTGTAGCATGTTGTGTTGATGGCTTTAAAATACGAAATGTATTTTCATTCAACCCACTTGTGTACTCGAGGGTGGTGACAAAAGGTTCTGCACAGAAATGTAGGTCAAAAGTATTGACATTTGGCAATATCACGTTCCAACAGTGTACCTTGCACTGCTGTATTGGGTCTGTGGTTTTCCTGTGTTTGAACTCTAACGGTGGACCCTCTGAATAAAGGAGAAGGCAACGCCGGTACTCTATACTTTTGAACCTTGAACCCTGTACCTCTTCGGGGGGGTTCGTGGTTGAACTTCACCAGAGTAGAGCAGACCTCCATGACTGTACGCTGTGAGCAGAATGCAATGCGTCCCCCAGTGGTACTCCTGAACCTTTGCCCCTGAAACCGCTTGCTAAGATGTATCAGCGTACTCTGTGCCTATATGACTGAGAGAGACGCTCGATGGTACCCCGTACTTCGGGCTTGCCTCTATTCACCGGCTGCATAAAATGCCTTGCACTAATGAAACATCAACCTTTGATCTCGGTTCAACTTAATTTCCTTCCTCCATTTTACGGGTTCAAACCACTTAACGTTTCTATGAATTTGTATGTTCTTAATCCGTTGCTTCACACTGAAATAACAAGGATATTGGTGCTAAATAACTATGGTAGTGTCATACTTTGGTAAAACAAAATTGGCAATGAAATTTCCATCTGAAATCTTGTTATAAAATATGGTAATGGTTGTATTGCATCACGCGAAGTCATTTCGTCTGAAGTGACCCCGTTGATTAGAAAGCAATAACAACATTTGAATGTTAAAAACATTCTCAGGCATGAAAAGTTTCTCAAAATTGTTATGGTTGGTGTCCGTTCGCGAATGCTGCGGCCAGGATTCTACAGCTCGTTGTGAAAATACCGTGAGAGTTTTTGCTGTTGTTTTCTCAACAAACCTACACAGTGTTCAGCTTTCAATGTATCTTCCTCAGCATTTCGTTGACAAAAACTAATCTACGACCATACCTTTCATTAGTAGGAAAAAAATATTCACAAGGCGCATGTAAACAGCTCCGTTTAATGTGACATTATTCATAATTCAACTGCTTAGGGCCTTTTCGAAATCACAGCTTCGGCTCTGGGCTCCAGGTTGTTCTCCGTCCGCCTATGTAAGTCACTGTACTGAAAGCGACATTTAAAAAATAATAATAACGGAGCCTAAAACCGAAGCCGCGTAGCCGATGCCATTGTTTCGAAAGTGCCTTGTGAGTTACAAATGAACCCCACATCGTAGAACCATTTACTATAATAGCACCATGCTTTCCTACCGGCGAGAAGTCACAAAAGTCAGCCTCTGACAACCGAACCACCACGTGGAACGGCTAATCAGCTCAGACTATTCTAGTTTTACGCGGAAGTCGGATTTGTACCGGATAGGCCAGCCTGTTGTGTCAACATTTTTTTCACGAGCGCTTGCATTGTAATAAAAACTGCATGATAATTTAATCACCCAATAAAATGGCAACACAATTTGGTGAAGTGGAAATACATAATTATTATTAACGACTTAATCACCAGGAGTGCTGATTGCGTAAACTCACTGTCTTCTAAATAGCTCTAGTAACTACAGAAATATAATACTCTTTGACATTGTTCGTACGTGTACTCAATGCCCCAACACATTGTTCGCGATACTGTATTTTGAAATATATCTCAGGATTATTTACTCGCTTTTTGGTTGAGGTTATAATTTTGCGTTTGTATTTTTCGATCCTGACCAACCATGCTTCTGTACTTACGGTGAACTTTGTAGTATGGCGTACATTGACTTGCCGTGACCTCAACAGGGGACATGCGCTTAGGTGGGAAATGACCAATGGCATGCAGGCCTGGCTGCATGGCGTTCACGCCGAAAAAAACTGTTCCCGTGTTTAGCGCGCCAAAACTCCAGCGGCGCCAAACGATTATGGCGGGAATTAACTCGTTTAATATTATGTCCAATCCAAATTCACGACGGCAGTTTTACTGGGTTTATTTGTGTTTGTTAACAGTGACTGAATGAAAAATAAGGATGATTCCGGGAATGGGCGGCAGTGCCAACAGATTTGGGGAACAGTATTATGGATCAACCCTTTGTGATTCTCACATGAAGTGTAGTGAAATCTTCATTTTTATATCACGAATATGATTTTGATGAGAAATTTTAACAGTTACAAGACATTCAAATTAACCTTTACAGTACTTTGCCACTGAACATTATACACCCGAACAATGGTCATAACAAAGCATATTATGTGCACATGAAATGCACCTTTTTGACGAGGAAATAATATGAATCCCTTCCTCCATTTATGACAATTGCTTGTATTATAGGCTTACACATTTTTTGTATTACATGTTATGATATCAATTAGGTTAGGATATCATTTCCCCTATTAAAATCCATGCTTTCCCTGACTTTGCTTTCTGTGGATCGAGTTTTTCCTAACCACGCACCGGCAAAATTTGGGAATATCTTCCATTATAACATCGTGCATTCACAGTTGTAAAAACTACTTCCTGTTTTCAGAAATTATTGACGACTGTATAACATGTCGTTGTGGTTACTAATTATCATTTATGGAGTTATCTTTGCGGTAGATAATAAATTAACGGTTTTATCTGGTTCTTCCTGGCCAGCTATTTTATTCTCAAGATCAAAGTCCAGAACTATGTTTTGAAACTTAAGAGCATTTAAACCGCTCCATGATGTTTGCTTCAATCGGGTGGTGTAAGTTGTCAAATTTTTTGTGCTATTGAAATTCAATTCAATTCAATTCATTTAATCCAATTTAGATGATTCTATGACGGCACTGGTGTTACGAAGGAGTTATTTTGATTGGGGAGGGGGTTCTTCACAAGAGAGAAAGAGAGAGTGTGTGACAATGGGTCATTAATTCACGATGCCCACTTACAGAATTCACCATTCATAACATGTATATATATATAAATAAACTGAAGGTAAAATCACGTTGATGACGATGACAGCTTTGTAAGTTGAAGTCTTGGACCGTGAAATTAAATGTTGTGTTCTCAGCCAAAATGTATTATGTATTTGGTTAAAAAATATATAAATAACCTACGCTTTTAGTTAGATAAGATCGTTACCGGGATTTGTTTAATTAATACCAGTTTGCAACAACGTGGCGTTATTAACACGAACGACAACGTGGCTGAACTTGGCTAAGCCGAAAGAGATCACACCACAGGGGGCGCTCCCCCACAGATCATTACGTTCTTCAATATATATTTTTTTCAAACTTGCTTATTTATCAAAACAATAAGTGAGATAAACCACATTTTACTTGAAAAACTTACCTAATCTTATATTGGATTGTCAAAACAAAATACCACTCTAATAAGAGTGAATAATTTGTATCTGATTTCAATTTGTGGGTCTACCGATGAAAAGGTGTTCTCCCCTTAAAAGCGTCCAGACGTTCTTTTCATAGGAGAGTTTGATTAATGCCAGTAATAAATTATATTTGCCATTCGAAACCAATCTCTCCGATGGACTCAATCCTGAAATCCTGACCTTTTGTATATGATTATTACTGTCATGTGACCAACATCAGTCGTAGAAGCGGTTATTTTAACAGACAAACTCCCACTCTGCGGCTTGATATCAAGTTTACGAATTTGAATACTTCAAAATAATTATCACTTTGACCCGAAGTTTGTGACATATTTTTTGAAATCCCGCCCACATTTTGAGGGAACCATTCAGTTTTGACCTTAATACTTCAGTGTAGCTTGGCTATAGCCCACGGGCAGGACCTTCTTGCTCAATGAACCATACATGACAATAAATCTCTTCAAAAAAAGGGGCATTTTTAATGTCGTTGTTACATTGGATATTTTGAATACAGCTCATTTTGCAGTCAATATTCTGCACACACACAAAGTCCACATGCATGTATTTTATTGGAAATGGGAACAGAAGTAGAAATATATTTTATAGAAGACCTGCATAAAAGTGTTTTGCCCAGAAATCGTCTGCATTTTAGTGTGTCTGTGGCTGCTGCAACTTTTTACCAGTCATGTAGTTACTTTGTCTTGAAGCCGATGGTTTAACCACAGGACCCGCAAACAAGGTGTCCAAAATGTGGAAAAACCCGAGTGGAGTGAAAAAATAAAGTGTCAATTTTAAAGTCGTTTTTCAAACTCTTCTACATGCAAAAGAAAATGGTGTCTAGTAGAAAAAAAAACGTTAGTTGCCGCCAACTGAAAATGTTTCCAACGGTCTCGGTCTGCACTTAGGGTCATTGGAATCTTTCAGAAGCATTTTTGCATTACTTGCAAGAGCTGATCGAGGAGCACGAACATAATCTGTGGAACTCTAAAAGTTGTTAGCTTTTATTTAAAACGGTGCAAGTGTTGGAGAGTCAAGCTCAGCGGTATGTCAAAGCAGGAGGCTCGCTTTGAGATTGTGTATCTGTTTACGAAGCCCCGATGATTTCTTTGCTGTGGTATCGACCATTTTTTATCGACCCGCTGGTTCTGGATAATTAGATGGAGATGTTTAGCAAAGTCTGTCATAATGACCCACTCGACATTGCACTCATCTCGGTCTGATTAGCCGAATCCTTCCTCCAAAGTCGGCGGCGAAATCTTTTTGATCACAGATTTGTTGTCCTGTTATTGGGTGTATGTTGGTCTTTCCTATCAAGCCCTTCTCTACATTATCGTCGAACTTTCTCTGAAATGTAGACCCCATTTTATTTAACAATGACCGATTGTCAACCTGATGCATTGTTATGTTATACATTTGCGTAACATTTAAAAATCTTTTTCATGCAAGTCTATTTTCAATAATTAATTATATTTGTACTGTTGACAGGGGTCTGGTTATACACATCTTTCAATGACAGTTTTGTTTACTTTTCCGTTTCCTTGACAGCTCCTGTTCAACTCACTCTTTGTATGTGTGAAAATAAAAAATAAACGAAATAAATAAGCATACACCTATATACATACGTCACAATGACAGTATTTATTATATTAATTTGTGGTAAATGTTTTCAGTCAATGTCTTTGGCCTGCTTGGGCCATTGACGGTAATCAATGTTGCCCTTATACCGTAGGCCGTTTTGGATTGCAAGCAGGTTGCAACAGCTTTTTTCTTCTTCTCGATTTTCCCCTTTTTCGTTTTTTTTTTCTCGTTTTTTTTTGTTAATGATTGGACATCTAAGAATCATAAACTAGTGTCTGACTTATCAATCAGACACGTCTTCCGATTGGCAGATTCTTAAACGTTGACTTGTGTGTGACTAATCACAAACTTCGTTCCGTGTGAGATTATTATTAAGTTAATGCGCACGTGTGGGCAAAGAAAGTCTCCCGACTTGATGCATCCACCTTTGCAATAAAAATTATTGAGAAAAATGATGGCTGCTGAACCATGAAGGAAGGCATTTCTCTTAGTGCCTGCAAATGCCTTTAAAATAATAGTTAACCAAGAATCAGATTGGTAAAAATACTATTTAGTTCAAACATGGAGGTAGAAAATCATCCCTGGTTCGCAAAATTTGCCTCTCGAGGTTTTGTGAAAATCGGTACTGTTCCGTGTTTTATATATTTTCAAGAACCATCTGTAAGTGGTCATTCTGATGTTTTCAAGCATGTAGTCCATGGACTGCTTTCATCCTTGGAGCGGGTGAGCTGTCGGAAAGCACCCTCGTTACTGAGATCACCAAACAGCCGTCTGTTTCCGATCCTTCTTTATCTCATTGTGAGCCCCCCTGTGTTTATTGTCAATGCACCAGCATATCTGTAGGTGTTATATATGCTCCGTAGCTGTATAATAATGGAAAGAATACAAAACTCGGCCCTTTTGTTATCAGTAGTATGCTGTGGCATGTTAAACTATGCGACCGGCCAGTGAACCTTCCCATTCGCGTCACAATAGTAAACGCAGGGGTGGATGATTTTGTTGAGGGGCAGATTTTCCTCTTTTTTCCCCGCAGAAATTCTCACATAGTATTCCAGCGTGATAAAACACAGTCTTTTTAGTTGAGTGTGCCATACTATAAATGCTGAACTGTTTATATTATCCCGTTCTTACGAACGGGGAAATGGTTTGACTCTTGGAGGTGAGGGATCACCACCCCGTAGCGTCGTGGTGGTTCATTCCGCGGATTGGGGTAAAGATTGTTTGAAAAGGTTGCATTTGCCTAAACCCATTCATTATAACTCTCGCAACAGGTCAAACTGTGGAGACTGGGCTGTGCCCTTGGCTTCGTTTCTTGGTGGCGTGAACTCGGCGCGATGGTAGAAGGCAACAACTGCTTTACGTCGAGGCAACTTCGTCAATAGTTAATGGTGAAGTGATTTCTTGCGGGGTGGTTTTTTTTTTAGGCTGAAGTCAACTAGGTCAGGAGTGAGCTAATTATGCATGCAACAATCGTGCACTCGGAAGTCTAAAGTGGTAAGAAAGTTTGGTTTTGAGTTGTACATTATTATACCTGGCTACAATACAATATAGCTTGCATGTAATTTCTTGAAAACCATAATTCATTAGTTGAGTTATTCCGTAGGTAGGTGTGCAGATGATAGTGCCGTGCTTGGTGTTTTTTTAGTACTAGTACTAGTAGATCTCAAGCAGAGGTCCGACTTTTTCTCCTTACAGAAACATTCTATACAACATACAAGTTATCTGATTACGTTTATTTTTAAAATACCTACCAGGGTATGCAGTCCATTCTATTTCTAGATCTTGCACTTGCAGTGTCAGTTTCGATGTAGTTTGATTGGTCTATTAATTAGCCTGATGAAAATGTGTGCCACCACCATATGCACACACCTACCTCGCCTTCCGCCCACCCACCATGCAACAATGTACAAAGTACATGTTCTGTATTTACTGATTATATCAAATTTGTCGTATTTTTCATTCAGCAATAATAATTACCATAAAAGCAATACCATTTTTTAGGCCCACCTACTGCTTTTGCCGTTCATTTATATTTAAATTCTGATTTTGATTTAATCTCCCATCGTTGTTGGTATAAACAATGCTCCATGTACATACAATACAACACAAGTGAACTTTAGACTTAGCCTTCATAAAAAAAATCCTACATGGGGCGAGTTGTACACGTTCAGATGTAGTTTCTTATCAACTAGGCTGGTCAACTACATTTTGGCGGTTTAAACACACGGTGTCATTGTACTAGCAGAGGGAATAAAGCTCGCTTGCCTCGCGCCCAATGAGAGCTCTAGCAAGGTCTTTATATTCGAGCTATTGTTAGACTCGAATTAGATTAGCCACAGGCATTTGGGAATAGTATGGGAGCTGGGGTTAGTGATTGTGTTCCTCCATTGACCCAATGGTAGTTTGCTATGTAGAGATTTTTTGTTCATGGGAACTTCTCCCCACAAAGAACAACCACTTCTCTGACTCTGAGGCAATGGAGGAAATTGCCTCCTTGCCCCTGTAGTCGTTGCCTTGATGCCCTTTGAAATGTTCCAATAGAAGTTTGTATCCCTCATAAGAGAGGTCGTACCTTCTTTACTGATCGAGAATCTGCCTAGCAAAAAAAATAGCAGCACCTTGCAAGAACGATGTATCAGGCTTGAACTGTGACCCTTTAGCCTTCGGGAAAGACTCTGGTAGAGTCGAAACGTCAGGCCATTAACTGTGTTTTTGCATTTATACCATAGGTCCTTTTGGTTGGTAAGAAGTTTGCAACATCTAAATGATGTAATTATATTTTCTCCTTCATAATTGACTTTACAAAATCAAAGTACATCATTTTTATATTCTTTGATATTAGGAGTGTGAAAGTTGTAGTGTGAGATTTTCTGACATGCAATGTGGATAAACATATTCTGATAACAATTATAGTCTCTACTTGTACTAGTCGCTTTGCTGTAAGAATGCAGGATCTAACTTTGTACTCGATCATAACCATGGCGAAAGAATTACACACTGTGAGCAGTGAAATAATGAACTAGATAAGTGAGAAGAAACATTGACAAAAGAAAACACAATAAATGGGCTGCCTTGTGCTATTGTGCAACACTGCAGTTTATTTTTACAATTTTTGTAATCTACTGTTTTTAAACATAAGGCAATCTTACTTACGGTCAGGACAGGATACCAGAAAAAAGGTCACGATAGAGTCAGATAATTATTAAATATTATCGTTGGCTCTGTGTGCAGTTTATGCTTTGGGTAATTAATAGAGCTCAATGTCTTCTGGAATTATACACTACAGTGCCCAGTAAAAAATGTAAACCACTTGCTTAAAAAGCCTCGTTACCGTCAAGCTCTGTTGGTTTTTTTGTTGTTACTTTGAATTGAAAATATAAATTTTTGCACTATAAGAACTGGGGGAGAGCAAATACGGAAGTTCAACCAGAAGTCGAGCCTGCTTTGATGGCATATGTTTCAAATTTTCTCCGTTTCTAACATTGACACTGGCACGGATGCTTTCTGTTGAGGCCTGAAAAACACCATTGAATAAAAAAATGTGTATCATTAGGCCCAAGTTGATGTGCTCATTGTGTTTTCGATAAGCTTGTTTATTCCATACGTGCGGGCTATTTGGGACATAAAATAAAATTGAATAGTAAAATCTGAAGCAATAGGCCGAAACCGGAACTGCTGCATCGTTTTGTATTTGTTATGGAATATTAGTTTCAGATTATTTAGTGAAAACATGCACGATATATAAGTGTCAACCGCTGTATATATTTACTGCACTGTTGCGGTAATTTTACTATTAATTATATCGGCCTACAGGAGTGGTAGAGTCGCAGGCAGTAGTTACTAGTAGTCTTCATGTTTTAACCATATACATCAAACAAAAAACATGCGAAAATTTGGGCTTCAACCGTTGTGAGTCCGGAGAAAATGGTGACAAACCACGCTCAATTTTCAGCATGTAAGCACATATTGTTCTAATGCGAACTTTCAGACTAAAAACAAATAATAGTGTTTTTATCCTTAACAATCATGTATAGTACATTTAAGTAACAAAAAAAACGCGATTATTAACGAAAAGTGTGTGTCAACTTACACTGCTGTATCAGTGTTGGTCCAACCATGTTTTAACTTCACATTATTTTCGTTTACGTTTTACAGTTTTCACTCCTGTTATACCGGTATACACGTACTATAGAAAAATCCACTACGTGTCTTTGTGAAAACTTTATTCAAAATTCGATCAATTTAAAAAGAAAATCGGTCTCCGTTCAATTCAAATGGGTCTTTTGTGTATCTTCACAATTGGGTTGTCCTTTTATCCCATTTTTTTGTATTGTCAAGATGCTTTCTTAGTCGAAGATTGGAAGCTCAGATTCGTGGCCATTACGTAACGGTATTACCCGCTTTAGAAGCCGGCCGATGTCCACACAGGTGCACAATTCTGTACATTCCGCGCCCACTGTGGTTTAATTGCCTCTTGTAGAAACTAGAAAGATCCTCTTCATCTTTAAAAATGTAAAATATTACAATACAACCAAACAACTAGCTTCAAACGTTTTCAAGCTACATCATACGTGCATTTTACTGACACTGCTGTATTAACTTTTGCTGTATAAAATAAAAAGATATGTCTAAAATATAAAAAACAAAAACCCGATGTGCATTTTGCAAGCATTTTGCTACGCTTACTGTTCCTGTTTATTATAGAGTAAGACTAAAAAGGTACGTTTTCATTTTAAATAATATTTGTGCAACGTAAGGGTCAGCGTTTAGTTATTATTCGAGAGGAATTTTTTTTAAGGGCCGCCAATTTTTAGTTCACAAACAACCGAAAAAACATTTGCGGTTTGAATTGGGTAAACAGCACCGTGGATATTTCAAAATGGCTAATGAACATTGACCATTCACATTTGAAACGTAACCGATAATTCCAAACTGAAAAACCCCGTCTGTACGTTATTAATTAATAAGTTGGACCATAAAGCCATTGGACTATCATACAATGCACGTTTAGGCCCCCGCCCGTTAAAATCGGCAGATTGTTCTGACCCGTGAACTCGCGCCAAAAATTACGAGTGCCCGGCTATAGGTTTTCCTTTTATTTACTGTGACCCGGTTAACGGTTGCCATAGAGACCTCACCCATCAGCAGAGAATGTCAAGTTTGGCTTGCCGCAATGGCCCCCAGTGTGTCAAGTTTAGGGATCAAGCCAGGAGCTAACGCAGTTTTGGGAGGGCTTTTTACGTGATTAAAAAACAAAACAAACAAGTCAATTATAAAGGGATTTTGTTTTTCCATGTGGCTGGCGTAGAATTAAAGACAGTTAGTGATTGAAAGCAATAACAGTTTGAAAAATCAAACGCTTTTCAAAAGCAGTTTCAAAGCTCATGAAGTCTTTACTAGTACAATTTTTTAACACAAATGTGATAAAAATCGACGTAATTTGTCCTGTATGCTAAATCACCCTTGCTGAGTGCATATTTCGTTTGCCTTGATCGTTATAAACCCGCTGTAATTGTGTAGTAAAAATCACCGACCATTTTGTTCTTCGCTAAATTGTGACCTGAAGATTTTCGCTGCTGTTACTTAAATGTATAAATATTGGAGAAAATAGAACACTGTATAAAGAAATATGCCCTATATAGAATCCAAGAAAAAGAATTTGTTATTTATACGGTTATGAAAAGCTAAAGTAATTAATTTTTAACTCGCTTTATCTGACTGCTATTTAGTAGCGTGCAAACTGCAAATGGTGCATAGCTCCTTCCATATGCGATTTACTCCTTAGTGGTGTTTACTGTTTGTTCTATCCTTATTCCTGTGTCTGAAGACAATGGAGATCTTTTTGTTCTCGAGTTCCAAGTTCAGTGCCTGTGGTGTAATGAGTTGAGTAGATTAAAGGGTAACAATTATTGGCAACAAGTTGATGCTCTGTTCGTTTTGTCAATGCGTTTCCTGTTGGTAAGCTTTATGTAAACATACAATCTTTACGTTTCGGTGCTTACGGTTCAATGTCACTATTGTTTGTTTTTTTCGCAACAGTCACCCTCAATGAGGAACAAGACTGTGTGCCATCGACTTCAACACCATGTTGGTCAGTTTCCTAGTCGACTGACGTGTTAACGAAAAATTATGTCCATTCCATTCAGCAGTCACTCAGTTCGTTTGTTGTTAAAAACTCGCCTGCCTTGTTTTGTTTATTCGCTGTCTGAACGTTGATGGCAAATACATGGGTTTCTTATTCTTACAGATTTCCCGTTTTGGGGTTTTTTTCTACCGATTTTTTCCCCGCATGGCATGGGCTTTCCTAAGTGCCCCAAGGACAGCAGCCTCTAAATATTATTGCAAAATAAAAATCATTGCATTTCAATCTCTCTGTTACTTCTCTTTGGTTTTTTTTTTTTTTCTCTCTCTCAGGGTCGGCCGTGTATTTATAAAGAGGGGTACTTCAGTCAAGTCTTGAAGGGAAAAAGATGGATTATTGTGAGAGTTATGCAAGAGCCGATTACGGGGGTTTTTTTTAAATCAGTGGTATGTACGCACGGCGCCCGACGTCTAGTGCAGCGTTTTCGGGAACGCCTTGGAAGGTGTAACACGGCCTGTGTTGGTGATATAGTATTCCACGCCAGAGGTAACGAAACCCATGGTCCTTTTATGGGGAACATTTGCTCTTTGTTTGTTCTTTGTTGTAGTGTATTTGTAAGGAGAGAACAAACAAAAAAATCGTTCATTGTCCATGTGCAGTAAACTGTGAAGTTACAATAGTCAAGGGCTAGCTGAGAATTTGAGATTGTTTCTATGTTCTAATTGTAACACAAATGTGGTCATGTACAGTATAGCCAGAGAGTCAGGAGAAAGTAGCGAAGAACAATGCACAATTTTTAGCGTGTTGTAACAACCGACAGCTGTTGCTTTTTGTAGATTTTGAGTTACAATTTTCTCGAATATGACTTCATTTCAGAGGGACATATTGCGTATAAAAAAATGGTCATAGTATGAACTTCATAATCAGTTTAATAGCTTTCAGACAGTATGTAATCAATTATGTTTTGTATCCTAAACAATCCTGTAATAATACCTTTAGGATCTTATTTCTTGCCTGTGGTAATAGTGCTCTCTTTGCAGTTTGGCTCCTCTTACAGTAAATCCCACGGTGACATGGTAAAACCACCGTCATGTGGCGAGGTCATCGCATGCGAGGAAAGATAAACATAAGCCCCAGTCGGGTGCCTTGCTGGTCAGGCTAGGCCAGAATCATGATTAAGCTTCCGTGTACGATTGAGACTTGAGCCAAGACTATCAAGTGCACAGTGTAAATAAAACTATCTTTTAATTGCTTGTGAATATAACAATCAGGGTACTTTAATAAAGCTGGATCAGAATGCCTTGAAAAACATGTGTGAAAAATGTCAAAATGCATCGGGGACGTGTACTCCACTTGCTACTTTTTAAACGAATGTGGCCTCGTTGTTTCAATTGACCTCGGGGTACACCCGGGTGCAGATTGTTCACACGGTGAAACAAAATATGCTTTTCATCTTTCAACGCCGATGGTGAGTTTTTCTACTCGTTTAGTTTAGGGGGCGGAAACCTTCAATTCCACTATAGTTTTGCAAGAAATGAAAGAGAATAATAGTTGGAAAATTTTGTTAAAGCATGGTAGATAAATTATGGGCGTCGCTATTATTCTAAACATATTTTCAGATTATACTTTTTGTTACAAAAACATGGAGCTTAATCGGGCCATCTTATTCTAGCATTGAAATCATTCCTTTTAGAAGATCAATTACGTCACATGATTTTTGGTGACAATTCTTTTAGTTTGAAAACTTAACATTGCACTTCTTGGCTTTTGGCCAAACACTGTGTAATGCTTGTTGTAGAGCGTATACGCAGTGAACAAAATGATCTGGAGTAGTTTGTCCATAATTGTCATAGGTTACACCGTTTCTGTCACCACCACCACCGCGTTTTTCACTTCGGCATGAGCGCGCCTCCATTACGGTGCCCTTGCCCTAAGCGATTCTGCCCAGCAGGTCTTGACGAGCGCCATGTTGTCTTTTCTGAACGGTAATATTGCACTCGTCCCGGCCTGCTGGTCAGGGTCACGTTTTATCGAGATAAAGGCCCATCTGGGTCAACTGTTATTTCGGGAACTTCCAGCCCCTGTCCGGTGTAAGATTACACTTAAAGAATTTGTGAAGCTTCATTGAGTCCTGATTCGGGGTTCATGCCACCCTTTCTCTATGATGCCACCCATCGGCTTCATGTTTTGAGTGCAGTGGGCCTATTTAAAGAAAAATCTTCTTAAGGTAGTGTTCAATTTAAGTTATATATGTGTACTTCGACTTCAACTTTTGACACAATTGTTTTTTTAATGTCATTGATAAAACATCAGTTTAACACTGATTTTAAAACTTGTTTTGGCAACGAATAACGTTTGCATGAAAACTTTGAGATAGATTGTTGCAGAAGAGGGCGGTTTGTTGTTTATGGCCAGACTGGTTATGTTTTGGGAGTTGTTACTATTTTTCACTTCTTGTTGGCCATGAAGTTCATGGCTGAAGTTACAACCTTGCCTTTAACAGTTCCTGGCTGTGTCCGACAGACCGAAACGAGTGACATATGTGGTTATTTACAATAAGTCATATTGCACTTGTATCGGCCTGCCGGCCACTGTGCCTAAATAATCCCACCGGAACATTCTGCTGGACTTGCTGCCTTCCACGCTGGTTTCAAGTCTACTTGCAAATGACCCAAGACCCACTGCCCGCTGCATCACCCAGTGGCGTAGTACATGTACTGTACGTCGCCGAAACAATGTGCACGTGTGCTTGTTGGTAAGTTGCGATAAAGTTAGTAACAACATTTTCGAGAATGACATTTATATTTTCAGGGATTCTGTATGGCCATGGTATACATGTATAACATGAAGTTCTTCTTTTCCACGGTTAAATTGTATGTTTGGTTTACCAACTATAGAGACGGGCTCTATGGGATCATATTGTGTTGTGCTCTCACATTTGACATATTTTGACGTGGTTTATAACTCCTTTGCTTCGGGTGCCAGGTCAAGTTTTTAACGATTAATTTTCAAACAAAATTTTGAGCCATTTTCAATCATTCTCGATCATACATAATACTTTAAACTGGTAATTCATTCTGAAAAGAGGCCCATCTAGTAGATGTTTTGCAAAAAGCAAACGAAACGCCACGATAGAGAATAATCAGTAAAATGGATTGCATCTTGCCAATGGTTATCGGTACAGGGACGATCTTAATGTCTCCACTGTCCTTCTGTAGTAATTTCAGCATTTAGTTTTTGTATTCTTAAGACAATTCAATTTCAGAGTAGGTGACGTGTCAGCCATGAGACTTCAACAAGTTGTTCCAGATTGGCACTGTGTTGTTTAGGTCTTGACGTGTACAATGTTGTGATTTACACCATAAGTCCAATATTGCACTCGTCCCGGCCTAGAAAACACAGTCCAGGCGTCAAAGGATGGAGGTCAGAGGTGAAGTTGCACTTCCAGAGATCATCTGTAAGTGAGCCGGAGCATTTGGCGCCATTTTGGCCGTCCGAACTGCAGCATCAACAAGTTTCGTATTTAAATCATGGTTTCAAAGCTTCGCCTTTCAAGGGGAAAAGTGATAACAAAATTACCTTGTTTTTATCTCGATTAATGAAAGACTAGTTGTGGAGTCAATTATCTTGAGAAATTGTTGTTCTTGGGTTTGTGTTTATGCTTGTTATTGTTGTTGGCCAGGTATCCACTTCCTATATGCAAAAAATTTATAAAACATACCAACATCAAATTCTCTAAAACAAAAGCACATTATTTCATATAGATGGTCTATGTTCATTATGTGCAACTCGTACCCTGCCATTTTGTTCACTTTAAATTCATTGAGACCGATATTCCCGCAACATGATCCACCACCCACTTCTCTCATTCTCATGTGTCGTTATTTCTCAGCACTCGACTTCTCTCTTTGGTCCAATAATCTTTCTGAAGAGGCGCCATTGTTAAAAATGCCACGATGTTTATCAACAATTGGCACAGGTCAATAATGTTATTTGCTTTAGAGATTAGGAGAGGTCACAACATCGCTCCTTTGTCACAGCGTCGGTTGTGCTATAAACAGTCGAGGTCACCTCGGTTTACATGACAAAATAATGGTTTCGATTTGACCGCTTGAAGTGCGTGGATGACCCCTTGTGGTGGCGTTTTTACCAACGATTTTTCTTGGCGGTTTGTTTGTTTTGGGTTGTTGTTTTGTGCATTTCGGTGGGGAAGAATGTTGGGTCTTCGAAATTAAAGTTGTCAGAAATCCTTCAATTTTAGTGTTCGGTGTTTGTTGAATGTCCGGCTTCATCCAGAATCGGACGAGGAAGACCCCATGGATCGACCCCATGAAGCTACATGGAGACAAACTTTGTGATGGCGCACCGGTGGGGACATTTACAATTCTTTCCATTTACGTTACGGAGTATTGCACTTGTCCCGGCCAGAGCGACGTCATATAATCACATCGAAAAACTTCAAGGTGGTTTTCCTATTAAGGCAGCTTGCATGCCATTGGTAAGAACATTTCAGATTGGGGTAAAAAAAAACTTGTTTATTTAGTTTTTACTTTTATAGAAATACATACTTTGAGTCGTAAAATGTCGGTGTACACTTTGATGCATACATTTATTTGGACTAACTTCATAAAAACAAACTTGGGAAGTAACAGTTATTCCGCGGGCAGGAAACCTGCTCTTTCAAAGAATAAACCTTTATTTATGACGAGCAAAACGAGTATTGTTCACACTACAGGCTTGTAACTTTTCAGCGGATCAGTTGACTGCCTTTTCACTTACAGTGTCATAGAAAACTGTCAAAACCATGTACAATGGTAAGTTATGTGTAGCCTCATTTTCCCATTTCAAACTTGCAGGTCTGTACCTTAACACTTATAAATTTAAACAAAGATAGGAGAACCCCCTTGGGTAAAGGCATTGACCATGTAACCTGTGACATCACATGTCAACAAGAGAGCCACAGAGCCTGGACTTCATGTAGACAAGTTTGTACATGTATATACACAGACCCATCAAAGAAACATCCAATCGTATATTTTATGGCAAATGCACTGTTTGAATGTTATCAACTTTTGATACGCAGAAAGGGGGCTCAAATGAAAACTTGTTCAGCTGATATATATATGTATACATGTATATATTCTTGTGTGGAAATTATGACAAAAATTGTAAATTTTCCCAATTGACCATTGTAGTATCCATGCAGGGGTGAGACATTACAGACTTTTATCTGAATTCAATATTTGTAAAGTCCTCATGGTAAACAAATTTGTTTTGTATTTTTCTCTAAATGAGTAAATCATTGCTCTTTTATCTACTTCTCTAGCACTCGGGACACTGTTGTGACCAAAAGCTCATAGGAATCTATAATTCCAGAGATTCCAGGGGTTACCAAAAAGGCGGAAAATGCCATCAGTTCAACGGACCTCCTAAGATCCCAGTTTCAGACTTGTTTTTTGTCAGCAATGAAAGAAAAAACACCTTGCATAGAATTGTGTGTGCTCACCCCCGAGTATCTCACCTGCTGGGAAGCCCCTGCAGTGTGCATGTACAAGGTAACTTATTTGTAAACAAATACTCTATTTTCAACACAATTCAATTGATTTGAACTTCGTGATCCTATGGCCGCCCTCAAGTATAATGGCCGCCATTTATAAGGTGAATTATGATGGTGCTTTATACATGATTTGGATAAAAAAAAATATAAAGGAACACGTTGGGTACATCCCATGCTTGCAGTACATACGGCCATTGTAAACAACAAATCCATTTTTAATCACACACACAATTTGTTCACAAAACAGTTTTATCTTCACTAATGATTGCGTTGTTAAATTTATACAGGTATTTTACTAAATGTGAAACACAGTAAAACTTGATTTTTTTTTAAGGCAGGCTATATTTTGGTAATTGTCAAAGACCAGTATCCTCACTTGGTGGTACCCCCAACATATACATCAAATAAATCTGTGAAAGTTCAAGCTCAGTTGTTCATCGAAGTTGCCAGAAAGTAATGAAAGAAAAAGACACCCTTGTTGCATAGAACTATGTGCTCTCAGGTGCCCAAGAAAGACTCGAAGCCTTTCTCAGAATCGAATTTAGGGTTGAACAAAACCTCTTTCTTTTAAACTACATTACTTCAAAGGGGGTCGTTTATAACAATGTAAAATAAATATCAACAGCTCTCCAGTGCTCTTTTTTATGGTCATTAACTCGTCGAGTAATTACCAAAAGTACACCCCACCTTTAAGGCGGTAAAAAAAATCGTCATTTTAATGAAACTTTGCGATTGATTATTACAACATGAATGTACACGTATTGATTTAACCGTTCTTGTTTAATTAAATTGCACATAATCAAATAATGTGAGCATAGACATGTTGATCTTACTCAAGTAAATGGAACAAATAACACACACAAAATACAAAATTCTGGTTGTATTGCATTTGCATTGTGTATAAAGCGGAAACCTTTTAAGTAAAATTTCAGCTAATTTGTTTTTAATTTGGAATGTTTCGAGTCGAAGCAGTTTGTCATGTAATTGTCTCTTCGTGATAGTGCCAGTTGATACATACATGTACTGAAGAAAAACTATATGCCAAACAACGCGGCTAACTACTTACAATGCCCTTATAAAATAACGATGGCAATGTACATTTTGGGGAAATGAGTGGGACAATTAAATGCATTACAAGTACTAATTGCTGTTAAAGGCAAAGTAATTCTTTGGTTTCATCCATATATACAGGAAAACTAAACTGTGACAATTTCATTTCAACTAGTGGTAGCGTTCTTGAGGTATCGCCGACAATCTGGAGCGGTTTGTGTCCAGGCAGGAAGAATAATCCACAATACTAGAAAATTGTACACAATCTGAGAAACATAAACAGCTGCAGTGCTTCTTATTAAGTAAGCTTTTAATTAAATAATTAAAATTTTATTAATTTGGAGGGCAATTACCAAAGGTATGCCCTGCCTTTAATTGGCCTGTTTGTGTTTACACTTGCAATTTTAGGCTCTAAAATGATGCAGTAGGCTCTACTGATGCCATTTTAAGTAACTTGACCTAGGGCGTCAGCCATATTTAGGGAAATATTGATACTTAAAAAATAGGCAAAAATTGAAAAAAAATCACAAGGGGTAAGTCCAGCATTTTTATCAAATTTAGGCAAATTTTTAGGTTGCAATTTTAGGCTCTCAAATGATGCAGTGGGCTCTACTGATGCCATTTTAAGTAACTTGACGTAGGGCATCAGCCATATTTAAGGAAATATTGATACTTGAAAAATAGACTAAAAATCGAAAAAAAATCACAAGGGGGTAAGTCCAGCATTTTTATCAAGTTTACGTCAATTTTTAGGTTGCAATTTTAGGCTCTAAAATGATGCAGTAGGCTCTACTGATGCCATTTGAAGTAACTTGACCTAGGGCGTCAGCCATATTTAGGGAATATTGATACTTGAAAAATAGGCTAAAATCGAGGGAAAAAAATCACAAGGGGTAAGTCCAGCATTTTTATCAAATTTAGGCCAATTTTTAGGTTGCAATTTTAGGCTCTAAAATGATGCAGTAGGCTCTACTGATGCCGATTTAAGTAACTTGACCTAGGGCGTCAGCCATAGTTAGGGAAATATTTTATACTTGAAAAATAGGCAAAAATTAAAAAAAATCACAAGGGGTAAGTCCAGCATTTTTATCAAATTTAGGCAAATTTTTAGGTTGCAATTTTAGGCTCTAAAATGATGCAGTAGGCTCTACTGATGCCATTTTAAGTAACTTGACCTAGGGCGTCAGCCATATTTAGGGAAATATTGATACTTGAAAAATAGGCAAAAATTGAAAAAATCACAAGGGGTAAGTCCAGCATTTTTATCAAATTTAGGCAAATTTTTAGGTTGCAATTTTAGGCTCTAAAATGATGCAGTAGGCTCTACTGATGCCTTTCAATTTAACTTGACCAAGGATTTAAGCTATATTTAAGGAAATATTTATATTTAAAAAAGGGGAAAATCGAAACAATCACGAGGGGCAAGTCCAGCATTTTTATCAAAATTGGGCCAATTTTTAGGTTGCAATTTTAGGCTCTAAAATGATGCAGTAGGCTCTACTGATGCCATTTTAAGTAACTTGACCTAGGGCGTCAGCCATATTTAGGGAAATATTGATACTTGAAAAATAGGCAAAAATAGAAAAAAATCACAAGGGGTAAGTCCAGTATTTTTATCAAATTTAGGCAAATTTTTAGGTTGCAATTTTAGGCTCGAAAATGATGCAGTAGGCTCTACTGATGCCGATTTAAGTAACTTGACCTAGGGCGTCAGCCATAGTTAGGGAAATATTTTATACTTGAAAAATAGGCAAAAATTAAAAAAAATCACAAGGGGTAAGTCCAGCATTTTAATCAAATTTAGGCAAATTTTTAGGTTGCAATTTTAGGCTCTAAAATGATGCAGTAGGCTCTACTGATGCCATTTTAAGTAACTAGTCCTAGGGCGTCAGCCATATTTAGGGAAATATTTTATACTTGAAAAATAGGCAAAAATTGAAAAAAATCACAAGGGGTAAGTCCAGTATTTTTATCAAATTTAGGCAAATTTTTAGGTTGCAATTTTAGGCTCTAAAATGATGCAGTAGGCTCTACTGATGCCGATTTAAGTAACTTGACCTAGGGCGTCAGCCATAATTAGGGAAATATTTTATACTTGAAAAATAGGCAAAAATTTAAAAAAATCACAAGGGGTAAGTCCAGCATTTTTATCAAATTTAGGCAAATTTTTAGGTTACAATTTTAGGCTCTAAAACGATGCAGTAGGCTCTACTGATGCCATTTTAAGTAATTTGACCTAGGGCGTCAGCCATATTTAGGGAAATATTGATACTTGAAAAATAGGCAAAAATTGAAAAAAATCACAAGGGGTAAGTCCAACATTTTCATCAAATTTAGGCAAATTTTTAGGTTGCAATTTTAGGATCTAAAATGATGCAGTAGGCTCTACTGATGCCATTTTAAGTAACTAGTCCTAGGGCGTCAGCCATATTTAGGGAAAAATTGATACTTGAAAAATAGGCAAAAATTGAAAAAATCACAAGGGGTAAGTAAGTCCAGCATTTTTATCAAATTTAGGCAAATTTTTAGGTTGCAATTTTAGGCTCTAAAATGATGCAGTAGGCTCTACTGATGCCATTTTAAGTAACTAGTCCTAGGGCGTCAGCCGTATTTAGGGAAAAATTGATACTTGAAAAATAGGCAAAAATTGAAAAAATCACAAGGGGTAAGTAAATCCAGCATTTTTATCAAATTTAGGCAAATTTTTAGGTTGCAACTTTAGGCTCTAAAATGATGCAGAAGGCTCTACTGATGCCATTTAATGTAACTTAACTAAGGATATAAGCTCTATTGAGGGAAAATTGATACTTGAAAAATAGGCCAAAAATTGAACAATCACAAGTGGTAAGTTTGGCTATTTTTCCAGTATCAGTAGAGCCTGCTGCATCATTTTAAAGCCTAAAATCGCAACTTCAAAATTGGCCTAAATTTGATGAAAATGTCCGATACTCTGGGTCAAGTTTGTTTTCTAAAATGCATCAGTACAGTCTACTAATGTGTAGGCACCAGAACATAAGTTAAGTGCACTAGGCCGCTTCTCCATAAAATTTCAAGGCAAAGATTCTCTACTTGGCACAAAAACAGCCCCCATTGGTGTCAGTGGCGCAGTAGCTTGGGTTTAATCTGCATTCCATAGTAGTCAACGACTGAGAGTGTCCCCATGCAGATGGCCACTAATTCAGCGAGGAGGTCGTCATTAACTCGATCGCAGTACTGAAGTTCCAGGATTCGTAGGCACGGCGAATAGCTCGTTGACCGCTTTGGAGCAACCAGATCTTCATATTCCTGTTTGAGTGTGAAAAGCAAAACAAATATGAATCTTCATATCATGTTTTGATAATCGTAATATGTGTTTCCAATTGAAAGCAGGGAAACCACAGCAAAAAAAGTAGAAACAATTCTCTTAGCCCTCTCTTAACTTTTTCCTATTTTAATTTAGTTTCCGTTTTCTCCATTTTCCTGTCTCAGAAAATCAGAGAGATTCTTTCTACTGGATAGCCTGAAAATGCTTGCAACAAGCCTATAAACTATATGAAGGTCATTCCTGCATTAGAGTTCAGATGTTCAAATGTCACACAACCAACGAACCTCGTCACTTGAGAAATGATCGTCCCCGAGCATGTTGAGGAGTAACCTCTCCTTCATCTTCAGTTTGATGAGCTTTTTGCATCGCTGCCATCTTGATAATTCTGCAGGGCAAGATGCAAGAAAAGGCATCAACATTTTAAAAGAGTTAGAGCCAATGTAAATAGGGATTAGTAACAGTGTGATGACCTGGTCTTCACAGCGTGGAGATGACCGGGTTGGTGGGTGGCAGCAGTTAATGGGCAGCTGAACAGCGGCCAGCCACCAACCAAGGTCATAGGTCATACCAGGCAGGCATGACAGGCAGTGAAGACTGGGTGATCAACCTGTTATTATACAGCAATAGTACTAATAACAGTGTTCCTGTTAATAAACACCTTTAATGAAAAAAACCCACTAATAGTCAGAAGAGTTTGTGATTTTTCTTTTGCCGATATTTAGAAATGTTGCACTCATGTCCAAGGGCCAATCCTTAGGCTGTTTAACTACCTTACATTGCTTGCACATTCACGCACATGTGGCACAAAAAACTCTTCCAACAAACTTTAAAAAACCAAAAATATGCACAAAGAAAACAGTTGATTTGATAAATCCGTGCACAACATGCATAAGTGCGTACAAGCTGTTACACAAACTATGCTTGTTTAGGGGCCATTTATTCGCCTGTTTACAGAGTCTGTCTTTATACCAACCCCACGTGACAAGTCTTCAACCAATCAGAGTGCCTAAACTCTCCGAGGTATTTATTAATATTTAATAATACGTACATGTACTATGGTCCACCCATAACTAGTATGACAGTTTTTCTTGGGGGGGGTGGCAAAGAAATAAGTAATAGTTAAATTTATAGAAAAACCTAAGCCACAAATTCAAAAAAAATGGTCACGTGGAGAGGTTTTGTCTAGCTAAAGTTTGTTATAAAACTAAGAGAGGATAATGATGTTACTGTGCGCAGGATCCAAAATTCACTCCACTGAGAACTATGCACATAAGGCGTGTGTGTGATTATACATTATGGGTGCACTAACTGAGTCATGGGGGAATTCCCCCTTTCCAATGATCCACGTTACTTCCAATCTTGTGCCTTTCCTCACTTCCCCCACTTCCTCAACCCCCACCCCCCTAAGAAAAAATATTCAACCTATACAATTGAATATCCAAATCGGTTAACCCAAAATCAGAAAAGGCTTCTATGCTGACTGAACGGGGCATAGTCACAATGGCCTTTGCAATATACACTAAACAGGAAAACTGACTACTTTCCATTGAAATGACTCTTCTCATACCTAGTGTGCAAACGAGCATGGCAATGTTCTTTGTGTGAGTGACTGAAGGGGGGGGATTAAATACTCATTACACACAAAAATGAAGGTATGCGTTCCGATTGAATAGGTCTGAAGCTCTAGGAATGGAGTGTGGAATCAAAGAGGTTGGCTGCAAATGGGTGTCAAGCACTGCCTAGTCACCTGATATCAGCGGCATGAACGGTCTCTCGGTGATTCGTTTCAGGCCCATCAAATACAACTCCACCATGCGAGGACAACATGACATCACACTGGATACGGCCGCGTCTGTCACTTCTGCAGTCACACATGCAAAGCGAAAAAGAAAAGAAGATAAAAACTCAATAATGGCGCTGTTGATGATAGCCCTAAACCCTGCATTTTGAAGCTGTGTGGATGCATTCATAGTTGTGTACAAACCTACCTGAAAGATACAAATGTTGTACGGCTACATGCAGGGCTTTTGTTCATTTCTCTGCATTAAATGAATCTATCAATTGAATACATATAATCAGTTTGTGAACATTTTCGCACCTAACCTCCACCCTGCATGTGTGTCAGATTTCGACTAGAATGGAGTAAACTTTCCATAAAATAAATTAATTCCTCAGGTCAAACATGTCTGTGTTCAGCAGGCTTCTAAAAATTGTACATGTGTGGAAGCAACAGTTAGCGCTGTAGTCAATAGATGTCTACCAGATATAAAATCTACGAACTTGATATGTATCTGCCCCATAATTTATTTGTTTTACGTCATCTTTAATGAGGGTAAACTCCGATCAGACCCCAGCACTGCTTTCCATGGAGGTCCTCAGTACAAAAACTGTATTAGTAAAAACTTATTACACAAAACACCATCAAAATTGTTTAAAAAGAAAGACACTAAGGTCTCCTGCTGAAATAGCAAATGTTTACAAAGAATTAGAGATTAAAAGACACATACAAAATAGAAATCAAAAGGAAGCAGGATATGTTGAACAAAAAGACTTAAAAATGCAAATTACTAATTTGAACTTGAAACGTGCTCCTTCACATGCTTTTTGAAACTCATAATAGTTGGCAAGCTCTTAATGGCAAGTGGAAGATCGTTCCATGTCCTCTGGCTCCAGAGAACTTGAAGGACTGTTTGGCAATTTCCGTTCTTATGGCTGAGTGACCGATATTATTACTGGTATTGGATCTAGTATTATAAGAGTGGGTATTCATCTGGGATCAAAGCTTTCCCATCAGCTCCCATTCCACCTCTCACTCTCACCTCTCAAACTGATTGAGAGCTTCACCAAAATCCCTACATTACGAGCTCCAGAAATGTCAAATGGGTTCTTTGGGCCTCGCCACTCCAGTTCAATTTTAATAGTTTTAAGGGTGGGGTCATACATTTGTTTTTGTCAATCTAATGCTGATTTATTGGCAAAATTATTAGTGATGTTGAGAAGCGATAAATATTTACCTGAATTCCAGCTCATGTCCAACTTTTTCAAGAGTCTCAAACTGGGCATCATAGCCTGTACCACCCCATCAGTCAGAGACTCCACTCCCGACATGTTCAGTGTACTTAACCCTTGGCAGTTCCAGGCTAGGGACATCAGGGTAGAGGGTGTTGTAGGGCACTGTCGTAGCGTCAGTGTTTCCAGACTGGTGCAGTACTTTGCGATCTCAGCGAGTCCTTTGTCACCAATCTCCTCGCACCATGACACCTCTAGCGTGGTGATCTGAAATGATTCAACAAAAAAGGCGATCCACATTTTTTTTTTCCTCTGAAAATCTTAATGACACCACACCTGGAGAAACCTTTGTTTGTCATAGTACTGTGAAAGGCTTGTTTTCTATACTGACAGCATAGACAATGTACAGTATATATTTCTTTTATAAATGTATTGCTTCGTCGTTGACAATAAATAATAATAATAAAGACTTGTAATGCGCACATATCCACCCTGCTAGGTGTTCAAGGCGCAGTAAATCAAAACAAACGAAAGAAAACAGATGCAACTAAATTAGCCCTTGAAAACCTGTGACATAAGGTACGTTTTGAGAAGTGATTTGAATTTTTTGGTACAAAGACAAGATATAAGATTAAGTGGTAGAGAGTTCCAGATGCATGGCGCAGCTGCAGAAAAAGACCTGTCACCCCAGGAGTGTCGAGACTTGAGTTCCTTGAGGAGAAGCATGGTACTGGATCGAAGATTCCTTGACGGAGTGTAAACTTGAAGTAGTTCTGAGATATAGTGGGGAGCCTTGCTGTTAAAGTGCTTTGTGGCCATGAGCATCAGCTTGAAGATGATTCATTGAGAGATAGGGAGCCAGTGAAGTTGTTACAGAAAGGGGGTGATAGAACAGGATTTTTTAGACAGTGTCACGATGCGGGCTGCGGTGTTTTGGAGGCGTTGAAGACGGGAAATCTGGAACACCTTAAGCTTTTTAATCTGTCAAAAAGTCATATACGTGTACATGTCTTTTGAACACACATGTTGTGATTCACTATGTTTGCATTCAAATGAAAGGTGTTATCCACTGATACAGAACACCGAGAATGCCGAGCTCAATTGTCGTCTGTGTCTGCTGTGCATGCCCTCTTTGTCGGCTCTTGATATAGAGTATAAATATTATGTGACTGCCCTTTTGGCAAACTTAACCAGATCAACCAATAAGAAAGCAGATACATTGCCATAGAGCTAAATGGCAGTGTGCATGAATTGCCTCAAAGCAAGATATGTACAGTGTACAGATTACACATAGTATTCTCATATAATTCTATTTCTTTGGCGTTAGTGTTCAGTGCATCTAATTGGTGTACTCACATATCATACGTGCTAGAGCATAGTGTGACATAATACCACTGTAATCCAAGTCAATATTACCGACAAAAAATTCAATATAGGAGTCCTATATAGATGATTATAGGGCGCTTCAGAAGCTTCGCAGTACAGTGTCATTTCCAGAATAATTGTTCTCTGCCATGTTTGTCCCAACCAGGCAAGGTCGTGCACGGTGGACAAGGTTACTGTCTGCAAGGAGTCATCCATGTTGTTTAAAAGAGGATTGTAGAATTTTCAGACTGTGGGGTGGGCGAGTTTCCGAGCCTTTTTTGTGTTCATTGTGAAAACAATATCAGATGGCAAGGATCTCAAGTGTGGGTTAATATAAAACAAATATTGTTCATGCAATGTCGCAGAATATAAACACGCTAAGTGTTGTAACCACAGGTGCTGGAAGTAGCTAAAAGCCCGAGTCGTGGCCAGTGATAGGCATGAGTATGACATGACGTCTTGCCTCACCAACAGAATTCAAGTGAAGGCAGGACAAAATAAATATTTCTCCCCTCTTTACCTGTCTTCCAAGATGTTGTGCGACGCGAGACAGCGTAGAGTCGCTTATATTTGTCTCCGACAGTTTCAGGCTCTCTAGTTTGCACGAGTTATCCATGAAGAACACTGGAGCCAAAGCCAAATCTTTGATGTAACAGACACCTGAAAAATAATATTCCAAAATACAAATGAAAAAAAAAGATAAATTATCCAACTATAGAAGCTGAAACGAGGCTAGATCATACTTAAGGTGATTTCACTGAGAAAGTGGCACATGTACTCTCCTGTATCCGCAACCCTAGCTCAAAATATCCGTCTTACCTTGAACGTCAAGCTGTTTTAGGTTTGTACACTCGTACATCAGATTGGCCACACCCAAGCTTGTTAGACTGCTGCAGTCATACTATAGAGAAACAAACATACACATGAATATTGTGGATTCAACACCAACAAAACTTATTCAAACAATCTGGAAACTTGGTATAAAGTCACCAATCATGCCAAGAATTGTTGTTAATCTGAAATTATTGGCAGCTCAAATGAATGTACAATTTCAAAAACCACCACGGCGTACGGTACTTTTAAGGAAAAGCATCTGGACTACAGGCTACCATGATGAAATGTGTTGCTTGGAATGCTGTGTTTCTCAGGGTTTCTTACATGAATGTGTTTTGACAACACATTATACAATCAATGCATTTGAATGACCGCATCTTTGGTGCAGGCATTGTTGATACTAGCGGCAGATCTACTCACCAGACACTACCACCTGTAGATCCGGCCACCTCAGACCTCATGTCGGATTCAGTCTACAAACCACTGACCAAGATTTTGCAGAAAAACTAGTACATGTACAAGCTTTAAAGTGGGGCTCCAAAGTCAAATTCAGTATTGTGATGCACTCATTTTCCACTAGAAAGAGTCGTTGTGGAAGTGGGGGAGAAACATTACAAATCTCTAAAATGGTGTAAAATGTTATTTTAATTGATACTCTTTCAGTGACACCACAGTATTGGAAGTGATCAACAAATGGGTCTGTACATTCAGAAGAGGAATTGTTGCATCAGTCAAAAGGTCAAAATCAATGCTTTTTTGATTGAATATCATCAAAAACTGCACTTGGAGAGCATTTTACACCATTTTTCATTGAAATTATAGACTTTTTTCCCACTTTAAAAAGAACAATCTATTGGAAAAGGAGTGCATCCCAAAACTGAATTTGACCTTGGAGTCTGTCTTCAACACTTGTCAGAAAATATAGGTTGTTACTTTTTTCACTTACTAGGCACAGTGATTGCAATTTGGACGCTCCGCCTGCCATGATGCCCAGCATTGGGTCCGTCAGCTCCTTCCAAGACACTGTCAACTTCTTCAACTCCTTATTGGCGACGAAAAACTCCTTCAGACAAGTCACCACGAGAGTCGCGTCAAAGACGATGGCGCCAATATCCAGCGAGTTCATACACGGTGTGTACAACCGCTTCCATGGAGTAGACGAGTGACCATCCGGGGTTTCATTGGTTGACGAATTAATACAGGCACTGTCATTGGTTGGATCGGTTTGCCTCGATTTGCATTTAGCAGCATCAGTAGCACTTGCCCTGCCAGGCTGGGAACTGCATACTGTTTCAACCTGTGTAGAGGAATGCCTACTTGCTTGCCCGTTTGCATCTCCCTCAGTTAACGGGCTTGACAATTCTGGTGCAAGTTTCACGCCTGTAGATTTATTGCCAACGCCCGTCTCGGATCCTTGAGAGAAACTTTCATGAGGTGATGATGAATCATTCCTAGGTAGTCTCCCTAATGTACTGCTTTCCTCCTCGAGACGATTGCCTTCAGGTTGGTTGCTATCCTGTGTTTCTTCTGTCCTCCTGGACTCTTGAACCATCTTGCACTGCAGACAACGTTCCCTGGGCTTGGCCCAAGTCAGTCCAAAGCCTTCCTTACCCTTTTCGCAGTCAGGGGTGGCACAGTTACAGATGCTATGAACATCCTCCATTCTCTCATGGTTAGTGAATGAGACGTTATCATCTTCGGTCGGTTCTTGTCCCCTGCTTGGGCCCTTTTGCGATTTCTTCTCATGCATTAATGCCGTCCTGCAGTTATTGATAATATCATTAACATAGCCACTCAAGACGTCACTTAATTCAACTCCTCCAGCATCTACTGAAACATCTTCTGTTCTAGCATCCAATCCACCATCCTCTGTCTTAACTTCTCTTACTTTCCCGGCAGCATTCTGTACTGCAGTTGCATCTTGAAACTCCAGCATCTCTAAATTTTCTATATCTTGAACAAAAGTACCGTCCTGCATCAGGGTTGATACTTCATGGTTTCCCAGTTGATGTGGCCCGTCGTCTCTGCATCCTGATTCACCTTCTCCTGGATTGACCTGTAATGCATCTTTACCAGGGAGACCATCTTCCATTAACGATGCCTCCTCAGCATCGACGTTCTGTTTTGGCGCTTGCATGACTCTTCCAGTATCCTCCGCCTCATCTTCCTCGTCAATATTCTCCATCTCATCTTCCTTGTCCATCTCCCCCTCATCCCGCTCTGGCCTTTTGTTTATTCCTCTCCGGTCATCCACCGTATGGCACTCCTCATCCTGAATGGTTTTCAGTCTCTCTTGAAGCACTCTGAACTCGGTGATGAGCTGAGCTAGCGTGATACCATCTGCTGAGCCAGGATCCAGAATGGACTTATTGGCTTCCGCTGCAAGCTGTACTGCCGTGGACAGGCTGTAGCCGGACAGAAACCACAGAATGGTGCAATCCATCTGAATGGAATCAATAGTAATATTTTTTACCTTATTTTTAAGTTGATTAGATTTTACTGAGCAATGACAGCACAACTGCCTATGAGAAGACGGATAAAAGAATTTCTTCGGTTTGTTAGGGGATCAATTTTTTTTATGAGGAATCAAGTCACCCTTCCAAAAATGGTATTTCAAATGATTTGGGAACAACATTTTCCCTTGGTAATTTTTCAACCCCTCCCTCCCCCCCCCCCACCCAAGTATTCCTATTTCTCCCCGATGTACCACTGGAAAAATACCTTAAAATACAAATTGTACACAAGGCTTGATCAGAGGGACTTGAGGACTTAGGACCTAGCACTCAATAAGCCACTTGCGAGTTATATTTGAACAATGTTCCGAACAATGATTTGCTTGGTCACAAGTTACCGTTTAAATTTGAATTCCTAGGACTAAAGAGAGAGTTCCTATGTCAAATGGTTCGGAGCAAGCTTTTGTATAGCAACCTCCAGATGATCAAATGAATGTGCCATTCAATGAATGTGCCATACACATTCATTTGAAATTATATAAATGGGTGATTACTGACTCTTCCGTAGCTTTGCAAAAGCTTGCCCCAAATCATATGACATAGCAACTGTTTCTATAGTCTGAAGAATTCAAATTTAAGCAGTAAGCTGTGCCTAAGCAAGTCATTGTACCAGACATAACTCACAAACGGCGTATTCTCAATGACAACCCTAGCACTGTTATTTCCATACCTGAGTGGCTGACACATTGAGGCATCGTAGTCTTGGACCGCACAGCTCCGTCAAGTGACGTATGCAGGTACTTGTCAGCTGCTGGTTGCCGGATAGATCAACACTACTCAAGTTGCATCCACCAGTGACTGATAAAACACAAAACATCATGAGTGTTTATTCTTTGCAATTACAGTTTTATTCACATGAGCTCGAAAGTTAAGAATTGTCCCCTAGCCACTGGGGAAATCCCTGGGGATTTGTTTGTCTCGCTCAATCCTTCTCCGAAGCAGGGTTAGCTATTTCCCAGGAAATATTCCTGGAAAGGTTCCTATGCCAGGGATAGCAAGTCAAATGTGAAAAGGTCAACCAAATTACCCCTTGAAATTCCCAGGAAATGTGTGTAATGTGAAAGGAGCTTAAACTTACAAGGCAATGCATGAATCAACTTGCATTGTTCTTGTCTTCATTGACATGAACACTGGACAGGAGCAGATAACGTGTAAAAACATAAAGCAAAACAATCCTTGTTGCAGTATTCTCTGAACTTGTAAATTTTATGATAAATTCCTCTACAAACTAGAAAATTTGAATCACAGTGCTGCTCCAAAAAAATGTCTTGTGTTACACATACACACAAGAAAAATAGTTTTCCTCTCTGTTTTTCTGAGGTACGTGTTAGCAGAACTACCTTGGTCTCGTCTTCCTCCTCTGTCTTCAAGAAGACCTTGGGTTTCCGACAGCGCAAAGACGTTATCTGTAATCTCTGAACAGACTGACAGATTCAGATGGGTGAGGTTCTGAAGACCTTTCAGTAGTTTCTGTGCCAGAAATAATAAAACAGTTTGTCAGATTTTTATATCTAGGCTCTGGGGCTTTATCTACTGGCCTCTCAAAGCACTTAATATGTTTTATTTGTGGCGAGAAGAGGACTACGTGGCATCTAGAGGCTTCCACCTTTGTATTTCAATATATTTCGGCTCAATGGAGGCAAGTCCAAGCAGACTGAGGTTCCAGCTTTGGTTCTGGCCATGGACCAAATTGGCGGCTGTGTCTCACGGGCAAGGTTTTGCGATTCACAGTGCCTGAATATGGTATGTTCTTGATAGAACAACAAATCCTGGTGCTTTTAAGAGAATCTTTATTCTCTTGGCTTGGTCCACTCACTTTTTTGTGTGCCAACACTACCCTAAAAGAAAAACAAATTCTGACAAATTTCAAGAAAAATAATCCTGTCACGATGCAAGAGAATGAATAGAAGATCCCTGGAATTAACTGATTAAGGACGTACGTGTCAAGACTAGGACTCTAACGCACACTCTGCTGAAGTTTTCTTCCCTGTTTTTGGGGGTAGGTGAAGTGAGTAGGTTGATTTGTCAAATCCGAGTTCATCAAATATCTTTTGGGAGAAGAGTTGATTCCAAGAAGAACCCGGGTTTGGATTGTAGCAGAGTCTCTGTCACGATGTGATTAAATTAGAGAAATTACTATTTGATAAGTTAAGTGTACGAGAAACAAGAACTAGTTTTATGCTGGCCAAGAGTCTGTAAAGTTCGTGTTGGGTTTAAATTGAAAGGATTGGGCATTGTTGATTGTATCCATGCTGTGATTGGCTGGTTTTGAAAGAGGGGTACAATAGTTCTTTAACTATTTATGTGATGCACTTTATAACAATAGATATAGGGAAGTCACGGGGTACAGTTTTCGCGGGTTTCAAATATTCGGATTGCGGTATATTTTTCTGTGTTGTCACTTGCGACTTGAGATTTCCGGGGAGAGGACGAAACGTCAGCCTCGATGATTTTGTGATAGGAAGCCAGTTATTGAGAACTCGGCCGATTTTCCAGATTAAATTCTGAAGTAAAATGTGTTTTGTGAGCAATTGAGTGCTTAAACAGTACAACAACAAATTTACCGCTACCGCACTGGTGAAACGGGTGTAGCTGAGGTGTATCTACTTTAAACCAGGATCGACAGAACGACCTGTAAGTCTTAACTTAATTTAATCATATTTATGAATGTATTAAGCCAGATTTACTCAATGATGTATGTCTACAACAGAAGCAGATTGCATTTGATGTTTGTTCTTAAAGAAGAGTTTCCTTTAAAACGAACCAGTTAGTTATACTTTTGCCGACTCGTTAAACGTGATTTGTACACAAAACAGTCGTAGAACTTGTGCAAGTTTGTCGTAGCGTTATCTAAACATTAAGGTGGCATTTGTTTGTTGTGTTTGTAAGTAATCTTATGGTGATTATAAGATGTCGTATCTGGATATTTTCTGACTTTTCCAGGGTTCAAATCTTGGGGGTTTACCGGCGACCCATGAGGTCAGAATCGATAGGGAAGAGAGCGACTTGGAGTTGAACGATTAGGGAAGAGTAGAGTTCGGGAGTCAGACGGTCAACCTCTCCAGCGGGCCTGACGTATGGCCTGACTGACACACTACCTTCAAACCACTACCCCACCTGAGCAAACAAGATGTAGGCACCTTTCCACCACGTTGGAGGTTGCGAGTATTCTTAAGTGTGTTTAAGTAAAAATATTAGTGTGATTGAGTAATGAAAATCTGATCGAATTGACTTATAGTCATTCAACTGACTTGTAATATTATGTAAAATGCTGGTCAGAATTGTTAATTAATGTCTTGTAAATAATAATTCTTGTAAATAAATGTAAATACTATCATTCAGAAATCAACAAGTGGTTTAAGTGTTTTAATTCTAGTGTCTCTCATTGTGTGTGTATATCAAACTACCGAAGGTTCCATCCAGTTTTGGGGAATTTCAGAATCGGGATGTGACAGTCTCAACGTTTCAAAAATGTGATCTGCTCGTCTTCTTTTTACCCTGAAGCTGAGCAAAGCATACTTTCAAAAACTCTACTATATCTCAACCCCCATTCTCCTAAGAACAACCACTTCTCACAAAAGAGATTTTATTTTGTTACCCGTACAGAAACCTACTCAGTTCTTACTTCCTACACCATGGAAAAGCTTCCAATCTTAAAATAGGCTGGACGAACTATGGTCAGAAACTTTCTTCACACCTGTATAAATTTATCCGAGACACCGTGGCAACCCTCAAAGGACAGTGAAGTGAGCTGTGGTGCATGTTGGGTAATGACGTCACAAAGCATCATGGGGATCCCCAGGTTACATCCATCGAGCTCTAGATACTGAAGCTTACTGCACCTGAGAATTTTAAAAAATGATAATAATAATAATTTACTCTTTCTTACAATACATGTAGCTTACTGTAACAGTTTTCATTTTTTCCCCTTGGGGAATTTTTTTAGGGAGAACATTTTTATGAGCACCAGATCGAAGGCAATTTTGAAGTACTCTTTTAAGTACTCTTAACATTTCTTAGGTGAGGGTATGAAAACTTGAAATCAGTTCCAGGAACTGCAGGGAGTCTGATACCCCTTCTCCTCCAATACATTTTTTCAGGTGGCAAATGAAGCACTAAATCAAGAAGAATGAGGGCGTCCAGACTAAAATTCTGTCATGATGTCGACAAGCTCACTTACTAACTAGTCAAAAAAAGAAAGTGTTGCTTTGACATTAAAGGCCCTGTTGTATACAGTGTTCTTCTGTGTTGGGCTCACTGTTTTAGTCTTTCTTGAAATAGCGGAGAATATTAGTATTCGTATCTACATTGTATACAACCCCGCAAAGGAAATGCTATCCAGTAAATTGGCTTTTATACGCCCTCCTAAAGAAAATGCCCTTGCTAGCTCAGCCCCCATTTAAGGTTGCTCCCTGATCGGATCAGTTCTCACAGTCATTTAAAGGCAGGGTAAACTGTGGTAATTGTCAAAGACAAGTATCCTCACTTGGTGTATCCCGACCGCGTACGCATAAAATAACAAACCTGTAAAAATTTGGGGCGCAATTGGTCATCAAAGTTGCAAGGGAGTAATGAAAGAGAAAAAAAGTTCCCACCCTTGTTGCATAGAATTGTGTGCTTTCAGATGCCTGAGAAAGGCTTGCCTGAGAAAGGCTTCATCCTTAAAATCTTTCTCAGATTCAAAACTTTTTCAGTAAAAAATTACCTCTTTCTCTAAAACTACATTACTTCAAAGAGGGTAATTTCTAAAATGTTTTATAATATCAACAGCTCATGAGGAAACTCCATGGCTTGTGTCTTGTGGACTAAACGTCCACAGTCTCAAACAAATAATTTCTTTAAAATCAAAATGGTTGAAAATCCGTCATACTTCATAAGTGTCTCCTTGAGATACTTGTAGTCCGTGCCAGCGTCCTCCTCTAAGACACAGCTCTGCTTGAGGTTGAGCGACCTCAAATGGGGCGGAGCTAGCACAGGCAGCAGGTAGGCAGGAAACTGTCTCGGGTAGCTATCCACAAAGAGATTCAGAAGGTCCTTACTGACCGCTGTGTACAGATTTGTGGTTAGTTTGGAGATCAGCAACTGGGCCTTGAACTTGCAGTCGGGTGAGTGTCGATCACTGTGGTCGAGTAGAGTGCGTACGACAACAGCTGACGCCATGTGATGGAGTGGGACTACGGCTGACATCTTGGTGCCGCCAAAATTTACCTGAAATAGTTTTGAATGAAAATCTTTTTTTAATAAGCTTTTGAAATATCAGATTTTTCGATTCTCTTGTTTCTAAACATTTACCTGAAACAGTTTTAAATGAAAATCTTTTTTTTCATAAGCTTTTGAAATATTATGTTTTTTAATTCTCTTGTTTCCAAACATTTACCTGAAATAGTTTTAAATGAAAATCTTTTTTTCATAAGCTTTTGAAATATTAGATTTTTTTATTCCAAAGATATATTTTAATTCAACCGAAGAGAAAGAGACTTCCTGTGGTGGAATATCAAGATGTTTCTTTTTTTACAATAACAGAATTCTGAAGAAATTCCATCCTAACTCGAATGTAAATTAATTTTAATTTACCCAAAAGTTAGGATTTAAATGAAAGTAAAAAAAAAAAAAACACACATTTTGTCAGCAATTTGTTATTCTGGGCAGCCCAGCATACTGGTATCCAGGGGTTGCCATGCAAACCTCAGGTGAAAAAACCCGGTGCCTTCTAAGAAAAAGAGAGGTTCTTGGCATTGGTCAGTTTGCCAATGTTTTCTCCCAAGTTCGAGGGCAGAAACCAAATTATTATTAGACAATAGTACTTAGCCCTGAATTCAGTTCAAGAATAATATTAGGCAATTCAAAAATTGTAAATTAATTAGCCTACTTCATAAGCGGAAAAGTCTAAATAGGCCAGCCAGTACAATACATGGTCGGTCAGACCGTCACGTCAACTCCACCAGCCAGTGGCTTTACATATCACAAAGAACACACGAGCCAATGCGATCATGATTAATGATTTAAATGATTGTCCTACACTGTCTATTGACACTGCATCACACTTGCTTCTTGATATACCATACTTTTACATGTATGTTTACATTTATACATTTATTCATGATAATATGATGAGTTATGATAATTTTGTATTATTTATCTAAAAATGGAATACCCACATTTTGTGATTTACTCTTATAGAAACCGCTTGCAAAACCCGTTTAGTAAGTGAGATATATAATCATCCCCTTTTAAAAATATGTTTAGCATATTAGCTGTTTAATTGTAGTTGCCTAATTTTGTTTTGCAGATATATACACCTATAATTTAAAATGTATTTTATATGTATTCATTCAAGAAATTAGTTATGCATGTATATCATTTACATTTTACGTTTCTCAACTTTGTTAAACTTTGTATGTAAATTATCTCTGTAAACACATATGCAATTCAGCCCTGTGGCTGCAATATATGTATTTTTTTTTTTAAATAATAAAAAAAATCAATGCAACTCGCTAAAGAATTTTAAGTGGAACAGCCAGTATCTCCCATCATTTCACCCTAATTATTGTCTACTTGTGGATCTAGCTGTGTCTCAACTGTCGAATTGTCTGAGTTGCCTCCTAAAACTAGTCCTACTATAGTTCTATTGAGACGAGGTTGGTGTTTTTCTCTATGATGCAACAATCTTTTTCATGCTCCATTATCTACCAATTATGTCTACAGATGGATTGTTATGATTATGATTTTTATAATTTAAGCCTATAATACTTTAGTGTTTGTGTGTGTGTGTGTGATGTTTTGTTTTTTGGTACTTGATACTTGATAAATATCCTCCTCAAAAAGCTGACTGCTTGTCCAAGGAGTGTGGTAGATAGAGGTGCTCGTGTTGTGCAGCCGTGAAGGTGCAATGGTAGTGTGTGAGGTGCAAGTAAAAACATCCACATCATCTTAAAGCCGCTGATGGGTGGTTTTTGTTCTTGCCACACTGTGTGCCATAAGTTTGAACTTGCCTACTTTTTTTTATTTGGCTTGTAAC